>CM037876.1:262450865-262781931 GCA_021292165.1 Shinisaurus crocodilurus | reverse complement strand
AGTAACACATCCAGACCTCATGTCTTAGCATATGATTCTCATGAACACTAGGGAATTGGCTATCAATGGCTCACAACACTATGCACACATTCGGCTCTTTCCGTCCTATTCTCAGATTGAGACCAAAAATAATTTCTGTATTAGATAAATACTAAACCGCTCAGTCCTATACATGTTTATCTCAGATGGAAGGGTCCTCCAGTGTTTCAGTGGGGCTTTACTCCCTAGTAAAGTGTGTTTCGGATTGCAGCCTTAACATTGTATTTAAAATAATGGAACAACTGTTTGCCCCGTTTGGTTGATTGCCCAGTTCGTGCCCCTTCCCAGGGAGTGTGGATCTGACCACAGTAATCTATGCCTTAATCACCTCCCATTTAGATTATTCTAGCATGCTTTGTGTGGGGCCACCCTGAAGGAGTATTGGAAAGTTCAGCTAGTGCAAAATGTGGCAACCAGACGTATGTGCCATTTTATGGACCATAACTCTGGTCTTGAAACAGCTGAACTGGATGCCAATTTGTTTCTTAGTTCAAATCAAAGTGCTGGTTCTTATTACAGTACGTATAATCACTAACAGCTTGGGCCCAGGGTATTTAAAAACTGCCCGCCTCCTCTTTGAGCCTGCCAAAGCCTGCCCAAAAGTGTGTTTCTTATACTATGAGGCCCTGTTCCATATCCTATCTCCTAGACAGGTGAGGTTGGGGGTACTTGTAACATGACCTTTTGTTATAGCAGCACCCCACAGAGTGTGGAACTCAGTCCTCATGGAAGTTAGGCTAGCCTTCTCTTTAGTTCCTTTATAGGGCTGGTGAAGACAATATTGTTCTGTAGAGCTTTTAATAGTTAACGCCACTCTCTGTCTCTATTGTTAATCCTCAGTTTTAAAAATGTTTTTGGCTTGGTATTTCCTGTATTTTATTTGTTGTGTTGTTTTTATTGTACATCACTTCGAATGCTCATTAAGTGGATGGGTGGTCTAAAAATATTCTAATTAAATAAATAATCTTAGAGAAAATTCTGTTGGTGTTCTCTTCTGTTTATCTTTTCCCTTTTAAGCTAAAGGAATACCACACCTGCTACTCATGCAAACTTATTTTTCAGTCATTAACCCAGTGCCCTTAAAAATGTTGCATTTAGCATTTGATGTGATTACTAAATTTCTCTTTGATATAAGACCTCATAAATATTTTTGAGTTTGTAAATCACCTTCTCCCTATAACTTCAAACTGCACCATAAAAGGCATATTTCCTTTGAAGCTTTTTGGGTGATGGATAGCTTCTATTTAAACTAATTAATCTAATCTTTATGGGTGGGGAGTGGGGACATTTTTTTTAAAGGGCTGGCTTTAAATCTTCCCTGTCTCTGAACATTTCATGACATACCATGTCTCCAACCCTTTGAGGAAAAGGACAGAAGAATCCAATTTAATTGTGCATCTCATGTCAAACAAACAATGTTTTTCATAAAAAAAAAAACCAAGACAGATTCTGCTTTAAAAATCATTGGAAAAGGTCATATGGACATTTTCTTTACATTTTTGACATCTATGTGAATTTGTCCGGTTGTTATACACTTTACAATATCAGTTCTTCCGGTGCTTCACCAGGACCACTTACTCTCCCTTCCCCCCAACTGAAGTTCTTTTTTCGTTTTAATTAGATTGACCTTTCAGTCCACTTGGCTGCCCTCAAAATGACTGGTAATGACTGTTCTCTTGGAAGGATTGAAGAAAGACGGGAGACAGTCATAGGAAATAAGAAAAAAAAATGATACAGCGATCCGGGTGATATAACGACATCATCGTTATTTTGATAGCCGCTAACACAAAGAAATACTAGCATCTGCAAATTTTGTGAAGCTTTAATGATGACAGGTTATTTCTCATCTTCGTGAATGAACATTTTATAGCTCACTTGATGACTAATATCTTCAAGAGACTGTTTTTACTGTCCAGTAATGACTTGCCTTTTCCACACTTCCAGGGTTACAAATGGTAAACTTTAAGTAAAGCTGAAACAACCTCCATAACTGATGGCAGCTGAGAGGCAATCATTTTTTTTGCCAATTTTACACACACACAAAAGCCATTAGCAAAATGTTTAAGCTGGAAATTGCATTTTCATGAAGCCTGGAGCCTTCAAAATATTCAAATTTTATCTATGTTCAGGCTTCACCTCAGCTATAGATTTGCTGTGGGTGACCTTCGACAAATCAACCTCTCTCAGTCCTCATCGGTAAAACGCAAATAATGCCTTGTGTGAAGCACTCTGCATACTAAAATACTATATAAATTAAATAAGAGTATATGTTCTACAATTAACATTGTGCCTTTATTGTCTCAGGCTGCAATCCTATATCCACTTACCTGAGAGTAAGCCTTACTGAACTCATTGAGGCTTACTTCCAAGTAAACATGTATCATGTTGAGCAGCCAGGGACTATTAAGAAGGATTCACAAAAGCTCAGGATCAGGCCTCATAAGCACCACCATTCAACTGGACCAAACTGACTGAAATGCCATCCCACTTTCCATCTGCAACACTACTCTGTTTCCCTTATAGTATGCAATGGACCAGAAGTCAACTGTAATGTATATGGTGTCATGAAATCAAGGGCTATTACTATTACTCATCGAGCTGCCTGTTTTCTGCTTCACTAGTGCAGCAAACTAATTGAAATTAAGGGTATCTCAACATAAATTTTGCAATGCTTGGGCTTCATTTTCTCTATTAACACTCGAATGAACTAAAAATTCATTAGGTCTTAACTGAATCATTCTAAACTCCTTTAAAACACTTAAAGAGGTTTGGAGATTTTACAGTGAAACTACCTGACTAATATATGTTGCAGATATGAGATATTTAACTAAGTATCTGAGCCATTTCCCATGTTAAACTACAACTTTCTCCTTATACTTTGCAATCTCAAAAATATTATTTCTAAAGATGGTTAAGACAAGATTGTATTTTTTTTTCTATAGACAGGTGTGGCCACAATAGCAAAATATTAATAACGGAAGCCATGTTCAGGCATTCAAAAAGCTTGTCTGAGCGTGGAAAGCTAAGCAGGGTCAGGCCTGGTTATTACTTGGATGGGAGACCCCTCCTCTAGTGTCCTGCATTGAGCAGGGGGTTGTACTCGGTGGCCTTGTAGGCCCCTTCCAACTCTATGATCCTATGAGCCCTGGCCCTCTCCCTTGTGATGCTCATCACCCTCTACTTGTGGAGGGTGACTGTCTGAAGAGGAGAGCCTCCTCTTTCCATGGGCGCTCTCCATGTGATTGAGAATGCTGGAAAATCATAGTTCTCAATTGTGAGGAGAGCTCCCACAGGTAGAGGAAGCTCTTCTCTTCAGAAAGATGCCCTCCATGAGTAGAGGGTGATGAACGCAACAAGGGAGAGGGGTGGTACTGGAGCACACCCTCCCCTTGAGTAATTATTTAAACCCCTTCTTGAATGCCTGCATAGGGGTAGAGTACACATGGATTCCAGCAGAGGAATATCAGAGGCCACATATGGGACTTCCTCACGTACATCTCACAACACCTCTCTGATGCAGTATGAGCGGCTGTCAAAAGTAGAGATTGGGAAAGACCCATCACATTGGCCATGCTGGCTGGGGCTGATGGGAGTTGTAGTCTAAAACAACTAAAAGGCACCACACTGGGGAAGGCTGACTGAGGACAGGATAATTTATGGTTCTAGTCATAACACACACACACCCAAGAATTTCCAGTAGTATGGCTTTCAAAAGATACAGCAAAAGCATATCATCAATAAATGATTGGGTTGCTTATAGTTTAATTTCCAGATAAAGTCATGAGGCTCACAAAAAAAAAAAAGTGGAGAAATGCTCAATTTCATGATGATGTTTAATTTGGAAAGTTCCCAAACTTTAATGGTAAACATTAACATTTCCCACTCATCTTCCAAAATGTTAAGTATGACTAGTAATGCCATGATCCACACAATTCTGGTATCTACTATGGGTTGTATCTAACTATGTCCTTCTGTTCTTTGATCCAGCAGAGGCTTCCATGAAAAGAAGGGGATTTTTCGGATTCACCTTGTTGTTTGCAGCCCCTGTGTTCCCCAAAGACCTGCCCCATATGGTTGGAAGACCCTCTGGAACTTCACGAGAGGTTGTGTGGGGGAGGGGAGGGGGGAAATTTCTGAAAATTGCAAATGTGTTTTTATCCTTTCATATCTGAAGAGAGCTTCTCATGAAGAGAGCTTCACTTGGTCTTCTCATGATGGCTGCTTACGCTGTAATGGTTTTGTGTTTTTTCCTGTCCTAGAAATTAAATATTGGCATGACAAGTAAGAGGGTGGAAGCTTATTTCTGCAATATGATGAGATGCTGTAAGGCCTCTAATTAGATGTGTTGTTGCTGTTGGTACATCCAAGGATCACTTTATGTATGTAAGGCCAGGGATTTGTCCCAAGCAAAAATACTGTGTCGTGAACTCTGATGTACTCATTATTCTTGAAACTCACAGATTCCCATAGGGTTTAATATTAGGTAAAATAGGGAAATAGGCCAAAATCAAGTGTGGCACATAATGTTCTCTGTACATGCAACGTAGAGAACAAAATATCAACAACAGCAACAAATGCTAAATAGTGCCAACAATATTACTCATTATAACAACACAGGGAATTGAATCTTCAGGTTCCTCTCATTAGGAAAATAACTTACAGTGTCAAGTTAATACTTTCTAACCACAAGGCTCTTATGGGCAGCACAGTGGAGTGGAATAGAAGAGAAGAGTGGGAGGCCTGGAAGTCATTATCAAAGAATCCCCCCGACACACACTGTGCTTTTAGCTTACCAATTGCTATATAAAATCATATATTACGTATACCGTAAATTGAACAGCTGAAAAGGTTACCCTGGATTATAGCTTTTTAAAAGGGCAAATATAGCCACAGAACTACAGGGAAATGACAAAAAATATGACTGTATAACATGAGCTTGATTCTGTATGTTTGTGAAGGGCCCGTCGCTCAGGGATAGAACACATGGAGGTACACATTCCCAGCTTTAATCCTTAGCATCTCCAATTAAAGAACCTGGAGGGGGAAAGAACCCATTGAAACCTGGCAGAGCTTCTTCTCACAGTCAGAACATACAATGCTATGCTTGTGGGATCCTGAGGCTAACTTTGCAACTGATTTTAATAGTGTCCACATGGGCATCCCATTATTGTGACAGTGAGAGGATACTCTAACACTATGATCCTATCATCAGGTTATGCATGGAGGATGAGAATAGAATCATTACTGAATCCCCTTGTATTAGTGGACCACAAAACATATGCTGGAATAGTGGATTACAGTATGGCAGCAGGTTAATATGCCAGCCGACACAAACAGCACAGGCTGGGGAATAGTAGGGGGAGAACATGAAGCCTATAATCACTTCCAGTTCCACCCTCCAGGGCCGGCATACCATTACACCTGCAAAATAAGTTGTGTTAGTTAAAATACTACCACTGAAATTATCAGTGCAGTGCCTAAGGCAATGCCGCTCACAAGCACCTCTGAATCCAGGCTTCAAAGAAATCTGGGATTCTTTGACAGCTTTGTATGGCCAGGAGTGGGGATTCCCTTGACCATATGAAGCTGTCATTTCAAGCCAGGGATCATGGAGGCTTGCAAGACCTTATGGTGAATTGCTGCAAATGCTTTATTGACCAGGAGGGTCCTTGCTCCTGCCTGTCCTGGCTTGGGCTGAGCCCAGAGGGAAGTGGCCAGTCCATCAGGTGCTGAAGGAGGCTCTGGTAGCAGGAAACTATGACTAGTGAGCCAAGGATCATGTTAGGTCAGTGGTTATGCCAAGTAAATAGAAGCACAGCAATGCAGAGACTAATAGCTCTGTGCAGGAGCTGCTAGGCTGGGACAGTTCCCCATGGAAGGAAGTGTTGCTCCAGCAAGAAACTAGTAGCAATAGACGGCTTAAATAGGTCGGTCAGCTCAGGTCTCTCAACCTATGTGGCTGAGGGACCTGAGAGTCTTTCGGAGAGTAATTCTTAAAGGCTTTTGGGAGAGTTGAATCCTTGGGTCTGGAATATGTGTTGGGTTCCTGAGGGTCCTCCTTGGAGTGGGATGAGTAGTGTCTCACTGAGCTCAGTTTCCTCTTTGGGATGACGCCGGCCACACAATGAGCATAAGAGATGGCCCATCTGGTATTTCCAGATGGTCCATCTAGTCTGGCATCCTGTTTCCCACAGTGGCCAACCAGATGACTCTGGGAAGCCCACAAGCAGGCTGTTGTGCTCCAAGAGCTGGTACCCACTAGGATACTGCCTCTAAAACCCGGACGAAGTTGACATTTGAGTTAAGGTGGCTGGAAGTGAGGGGAAGGGGGTGAGAAGTTCAAATTCAGATTGGTTCAGAAATGAGTTGAGCCATGTCCCAATTTTGGGGCTTTGGCTTATTTCCAAGCTAGTCTGACCTAAGATGGTGTGCCTATCTTTGGCATATATAGATTAAAGCCTCATTCTTCAGAATAACGTGGATCAGAGTGGCAAAAATCTACATGATGTTGAACCTAGTCTTTCTTTCTTTCTTTCTTTCTTACAAATCTATAATGAACAAATTGTGTTTCAGTTGATGCTATCTGTATTCTGTGCATCCAATCTGTTCTTTTCATTTTCACAATATCATCAAGGCTATTTTCCTCTCACCAGATTTCCAGATCAGTTGTTATTTCCACTGAGGTTGCCTTTGATTTAAAATTGTGTGCTATCCGGGTGTTTTCATTTCATTTACAAAATAGAAAGGAAGATATTAACTCTTAAAAAGGAAGTCATCCTGTCAAACCCAGGGTCCCGCTGCAGAGCATTCGCCTGAGAATTGCAACCTTAAGGCTTGCACACACAATTGTTGCAATGCCATATTCCAGCCTTGCCCAACCTGGGCCCAGTTGTTTTGGACTTCAATTCACATCATCCCCCACCAGCATGGCCAATGGTCAAGAATGCTGGAAGTTATAGTCCAAAACATCTGGAGGGCATCATATTCTGATGCAGGTTCTGCGCACAAAGGAGCTTTGCCCTACTTTTTTGGAAGTAGAAGAATTCTCAGCACACACAACTGAACATCTGCTTTTGCATGAGGTTGGCATGGCTCCCCTGAGAGAACAGAATGCCATCTGCCTTGCTCATTGAAAGTTATGGGAGAAAGGGCAGAGTTGATACATAGAGTTTGCTTACTTCCATTTGCCCCTTATCCATGCTGTAATTTTTCACAGGTTACCATTAATGTATACTATTTTATTTATTATTTATTATTTATTTATTATATTTATACCACGCCCCCTTTCCTGCAAGGAACCCAAGGCGGCCTACACTATCCTAATCCTCCTCTCCATTAATCCTCACAACAACCCTGTGAGGTAGGTTAGGCTGAGAGTCAGTGACTGGCCCAAAGTCACCCAGTGAGTTTCATGGCTGAGCGGGGAATAGAACCCGGATCTCCCGAGTCCCAGTCCAACACTCTCACCACTACGCCACACTGGCTCACATTTTCATTCAGCTGTATCTTTTTGAAAGAATATCAATATTTTTTTTATTGAAATAGCACATATTCTTGTGAGATTTTTGTTTTGTTTTTAATCTACAGTAAAGAATAAACAGGATTCTATGTAATGTAGTCAGTGGTGCCATCAGGATAGGACTTGGAAGCAGAAGTCCAGGTCTCCACCCAGCAGAATGAGCAGGAGGGCCCTGAAACACAGCAGGGCTGGCTTACCACACTTTGAAGTAAATGAAGTAATACATCTTACCATTGAAAGAGGAGACTTCTGTACGACCATTAAGTCCAGAGTTTTAAATTTCTGAACTGCACCACTGTATGTAATGTAGTACATTATGCCTAAAATATAGAGACAAAACAGAATATAAAGCACTAATTCATGCTTTTCTCTAAGAAAATATAGCAGCTCCATTAAAATATTTAATGAAGAAAAGTATGGATGGCTTAGAAGAACTGCAATTAAACATTAATTGATTCTGAAAAAGTAGAATCAAATTATTATTAAATTA
This sequence comes from Shinisaurus crocodilurus, assembly GCA_021292165.1. Taxonomy (NCBI): domain Eukaryota; kingdom Metazoa; phylum Chordata; class Lepidosauria; order Squamata; family Shinisauridae; genus Shinisaurus; species Shinisaurus crocodilurus. Next base: position 262,773,883 of record CM037876.1, on the reverse strand, counting down.
TTTCCTCTACAATCATTAAGTTCAGAATGGAAAGAAATGAGGGAGATTTGCCTCCAAAGTGGCTTCCCTATACTGGATACACACACACACACACACACACACACACCTCCCCACCACATCACCACCACCATCCATATGTGAAAAAATGAATTGTGCATAGATCTTTTCCATGGATAAATAATTAATATTGTTTTTCCAATGCAGGAAAGCATAAAACAGAATTGCTTCAGGATAGCAATGGAGATATATCTATATCTATATCTATCTATCTATCATACAAATCATCATGAAGACAATCACAGACACCTTAACACTGCATTAAAAATGTTTCGATTCTCTACCCCAGTGTTCTCCAACCTTGGGTCCCCAGATGTTTTTGGCCTACAACTCCCACTGGCTGGGGCATGCTGGGAGTTATAGGCCAAAAACATCTGGGGACCTGGGAGTTATAGGCCAAAAACATCTGTGGACCCAAGGCTGGAGAACACTGCTCTACCCTCTTCCAGAAATTGCTTCTTAATTCGCAATGATGGTAATGCGCACTTGTGCAAATGCCCTAGTCTGCATTCGGTCAGGATCTTGCCATGTGCTATGTGGGTTATACAAAAGCAGCTTGGAATAAAGAAAAAAAAAGGGGGAGATCTCTTTTTTAAATATATAATTTTAAAAACAAAAACAAAAACCCTAGCCAGCAGCAAACAATGTTTGCCTCCAGCACTTCCAGAGCCATTACAAACATTTTCAATATGTTTTCATACCCTTTGCACTTGAGTTTATTTTAACACGCCTTTCTATTAGTCCTCTAAAGAAAAGAAGTTGGCATGTGTCATGTTGTGCGCCATGTATTAGAAATAACAACTATTGACCTTTTAACTATTCAATAAGATGCAGGAATATGAGCTTCAGTCTTGTATGCTGTGTAGGTCAGTGAGGCGTAACGGGATTCTGCAGCTCATTCTGCAGCTCTTTGAAGCCAGCTAAATAAATTGGGCTGCAATCCAATGGTCCCTGGGAGGGCATCTCCCCTCTCTGCCCATAGAAATGGAGATCTGAGAGTAGAGAGATCTGTCCATGCAAGCATCTTCCTTGCGCTGCAGAAACTTCCATTGCCCTTGCCACTCTGCCATTGGTGCTCCAAAGGCAGTACTGATAAAAAGGGTGTGTGTCAGGATTGGATCCCATTTCCCCAACATGCCACTGAAATTGTGAAAAAAGTACACCAGCTCTAGTGCAAGCAGGATGGTGTTATCGCACCTGTCTCCTACTTGTGGATTTCCCACAGGCAGATGGTTGGCTACAGTGGCCAAACAGATGCCTATGGGAAGCCCACAAGTAGGACAGGAATGCAATAGCAGCCTACTGCTTGTGTTCACCAGCAACTAGCATTCTGCTTTTGATACTGGAGGTAATACAGTAACACCTTGGATTGCAAGTAACTTGGTTTGAGAGCGTTTTGCAAGACAAGCAAATTTTAAAATATTTATTTATTTATTTTTTACTTGATATACAAGCGACGTCTTGCAATACAAGTACTGTTGTACGGCTTAAATTAAAAATTTCTGTACAAATTTTTTGGGGGGCATTTCGTTTTGATATGAGTGTTTTGGATTACAAGCACGTTTCTGGAACGAATTATGCTCTCAATCCAAGGCATGACTGTATACAGCCATCATCATCACTAGTAGCCATTGATAGGATTATCCTCCATAAAGTCCCTTTATTGCCATCCAAATTGGTGTCCATCACTACATATGCATGTGTGAAGAAGTACTTCCTTTTATCTGTCCTGAATTTCCCACCATTCAACTTCATTGGATCACCCCAGGTTCCACTATTATGGGAAAAATGTTCCCTTAATTTAGGGATGGGTGAATCTGTCAGTTTCTATTTCTCCAGCATTTGATTTTTATTTTTATTTTTTAAATCCCAAGTTCTTTCCCTCCCAAATATGAACTTTGTGAATTCTGGCCAATTCTTATCAAAAAAGAACTGAAATGAAATTATCCCTCATCTGCACCAGCCAATTTCAATAAGTACATAGAATCATAAAGTTGGAAGTGGGCACTTAGGCCCTCGAGTCCAACCCCGTGCTTAGTGCAGGAATCCAGTTTAAACCATCCCTGACAAATGGCTATCAGTGGTGCTGATTACAGTACGTCAGAAAATAACATGAGAATGAGAGAATCTACCTTATGACTGGGTTCAGACAATACAATAAGGGTTGAGTATGGGTTAATGTGAGTTGTTGTTGAACTGTGGGTTCTAGTGTAAAATTAGAGAAAGTGTGTGTGTGTATGTGTACTAATGTAAATGATTAAGCCCAGGTAAATCATAAAGGGTGTATGATTGCATGACTATAAATCCTAGGGACTTTATATTTATGAGTACCAGTCAATCACAAAAGATGTCTGAGCTTTTCCATTATTATGTAACTCAGAGGACAAAATCCAACCAATGACACTGATAAGTTACAGAATTAACTTGCATGCAGAGAGCTTGTACAAGTCCATGCACCAGTTAAATCTCGTTGAAAGAACCCTATCCTTAGATTATAAATGGAATTACCGGTAAGTGATGCAGAAACATTGTGCTAAATCCCATATGCAGAAGTTGCAGCAAAAGACAGATTTCACAGCCATGTGGGGACACTTTGGAAGGGTGGACAAGTTTCCCTCTTTGTCTTGCCTGAAATTCAGAAATGAGAGCACACTGACTCTAGCTATTTTCTATGTACCACTGAACTCCATAATGATATATTTTAAAAAGGATGAATGATTTGCTCGTGTAACTTTAAGCATTATTCTTCCCAACCTAATAGTGTAGAAGTCAGTAGAAGTCAGTGAGAATCGGGATTAGGCAACAGTTGATGGCACCCAAGAGGAACTTCAACAATCTAACCTTGAGTTGAGTCATATATTAACATTCACAAATGGTTGCTACTTCTTAAAAGAAAAGTTCAAACACTTTGGAATTCTCAGTACAGATTGAGATTTAAGAACAGTTTATAATGTAAGCATTCTTTTGTTCTTTTTCCAAAGGCACATATATTTTGGTGTCTTTCCCCTACTCCTTCAGAACGACAATATTACCTCTCGTACGTCTTGTTTCTTGACACAGTTTTTTTTTTAAAAAGTTGGCAGAAAAGCATCTACTGGGGCAGAAGTACTAAAAACATATGTTGGGATCTGTGGACACAATTAACATACATACCGAGACATTTTAGTGTCCATGTGTATTGAAATCATTCCGCTGTCCCGTCCCCCCGTCCCCAATTATTCATGTGTCTCAAGCTAGTATCCAAAGCTGGAACCTTCAAAATCACCTTGAAGTTACAGTTTTGGTGAAACTGGGGTTGTAACTTGAATCTTTGGGTGGATTCAAGCAATGAATGAGGAAATATGAAGAAATGTGCCTCCTCTTTTCACAGTTTCTGCCAAGGGAGGCTGGTGACTCCTGTGCCGGTAGTGTTCCTGATCCATTACACCCTTCCTCCTGCGCTTTATAGGAGCTATCCATGGTGCTGTACTACATCCCTAATTATAGGTTCACCACCGTGGAGCACCATGGATAGCTCCTATAAAGCTCAGAACAAAAGCTGCAATGGATAAGGAGCCCCACTGATGCAGGAGTCACCAGCCTCTCCTTGTTACTGCATAATAATGTGTGTTTTTGTGCATCTCCCCTGAAGTGTTTATCTAGCACATGCGTCATACTGTAAGGAAGCCACCTGTCTTCCAACTACAGTAATACCTTGGATTGCAAGTAACTTGATTTGAGAGCGTTTTGCAAGACAAGCAAATTTTTAAATATTTTTTTTTTTACTTGATATACAAGCGACGTCTTGCAATACAAGTACTGTAGTACGGCTTAAATTAAAAATCTCTGTACAAATTTTTTTGGGGGGATTTCGTTTTGATATAAGAGTGTTTTGGATTACAAGCACGTTTCTGGAACGAATTATGCTCTCAATCCAAGGCATGACTGTACACACGTCCTTTACAAGAAGTCTAGAATCCAACCCAGAGAGCTGGTTCAGATGTAACGTTAGGCAACCCTTCCTATCCCTCCTCTCTTCACACCCTCCTAATTCCTTGTCTTATGACAAACCATAGATTGCTATCACATCAGAACTGAGCAAACTAGGAAAGAAATGGAAGTCATGGTTTGATGGTGGTTTCTGATTCTTATATGCAGGCAAACTATGGTTTGTGGGGGGGGGGAAGAATCCAGGGAGGATATGGAGGGAGAAGAGGAAATAAGTGAGTCCAGGGTCACTCACAAGATGCAAACCCATGGTCTGGTGTCTCATGTAAACTGGTCCAGAGTTAAGCACACTTTCATTCATTGACATCAATTATTGCCATTGATTCTCTATTTTCATAATTATGGTAATGGTGGGGAGGGGGAAATATTGTAATAATTAGTGTCATTACATTAAAAATATGTTTTGCCAAATGTAAACTCCAAATTAAAAATTCAGATGATGTTTCAGCACATCCCATTACTGCGATACGCATGGGCTGGGCACTACATCCCACTCAGATGCCGTGCCTACTAAGCACGATCAGTCTCCATTGGGCTATTTTGTGTTTTCCCCCTCTCGTTTTTTTGGGGGAGTGAGGGGTGCCCAATCCCAGCCATATTAAAATCTTGGATTTTTCCATTGATTTCTATGAGCAGCTCCCATTTCTATCCTTGGCGACATTTTAAAATAGCTTCTCAGTTGAACCAGGAAATATTGTATCTAGACAATGAGAGGTTTATCTCTTGTTAAGATGAGATATAGTTCTGATCATTTGGTTATGGCTACACCTCCAAAAGGAAGTCCACAGCCCTCATAAGAAGCGTTGGGTAAGCAAGAGTTCAAGAGAAAAGAAGCAGCCTGCCCACCTCCCCAGCAGGGCAGAAGGCAAAAGGTCATGACTGAAGGCTTGAATGGAAGAGTGAGTGAAGCCTAGAGGCATGCATAGGCAAATGAGTGGCAGGCTTGCATTGATTAAGACCTGAATATTGCATATCGCCTAAAACGCAGGAGGATTTCTCCTGAAAAGATATGGCTCCCCCACCCCCACTGGGCGAATACCACCAGAAGCTTACTCCAAAAACAGTCCCATCAGCAGGAAGACCCAAACCTTTGCTTTCCTAAGTACACCCATCAGGAGCTATCAAAATACAAAGAGTAAGGTCGTTTGAGGACATCAGTGGGGCAAAGACCACCCCCACTGCTCTCATTCCCTCCAAAAAGGCGGGAAAGAGACTATAAGAACCAAGAGGATTTATCAAGGTGGGTCGGGAGAAAGAGCTGAGGGGGTCACCTTGGAACGTGAACTGCAGGGCTACAGCTGGAACCTCATCACAACAGACAGGTAGTAGCTGGGACTTTGCTTTTCTATCCTTCTAGGCGGGAATCTCTCTCTCCCCCCCCCCCCCTTTTCCTATTCAGGCTTGTCAGGGCAAAAAGGACTCTTTCTCCTCTCCAGAATACAGGGTGTGTTTGAACCATAGCATAAGGATATTTTGCTGCCTGACATCACTAGCTTTGCTTTACCAACAAGTAAGACGCTGTACCTACTCTGTATTCTTTTTCAATAAAACCACCCTTTTGTTTCTAGAGTCTATGTGTGTGTGTGTGTAGGTTTGTTTAAGTATAAAAGGAGAAAAGCGCACACTTTCCACCCCAGCAGCGCAGGTTTTACCCCAGCCAAAGATCCTAAACCTTTCGTAAGAGTGTGGGGTTAGAGGGAATCTAGCGCCCAGAATTATCTGTCGTAACACTCTAACCTTTTTTATATCTATATGTGTTTCTTCTTCCAGCCATTCATTCCACACACCCCTCCCACCCAACTGTAAGGTTTTTTCTCCCTCTCAGTAAGTCAACATTCTGTGGCCATTGAGCCCTTATTGGGCTCTTCTGGGGTTTGTACGGACCCCTTAGAGGTTGCTTCTTAAAACTTTTTGTAGCCCTGCAAACCTCAAATTTAACTCAGTTCTGCTCTTGTATGTAGGTAGTGCGGTTTTGGCTACATTTGTGTGAGCATAGGAATCAGAAATAGGGAGAATGATGATTGATGGTCCCAGGGTATGGTCTGAAGGCATGTGAGGCAGCCACCACGCTGAAGCTAAGCAGGCCTGGGTCAGGTCAGTGCTTGGAGGGGAGACCACCTGGGAACCGCATGTAGTCACTTTGAGTTCCATGGTGGAAAAAAGGTGGGATATAAATTAAATAAATAAATACTGTAATAAAGGACTTTTATTTAAATTATACAAATGTTTGATAATTTCTGCTCATAATATCAGTAATTGTAAACTTTATAGATACTATCATTATTTAATGTGAACCACCCAGAGGGCTTTGGCTGTTGGGTGGTATAGAAATGAAATAACTTATTGATGATGATGATGATGATGATTTGTGGAGAAAGCCAACCTAAGCCCCCTTTCTGACACACACACACTCACCAAGGTGGGGGGAAGGAGACCCAGGGGGGGGGAGAGACAGCCAGTCTCCACAGAGACCAAAGGGGACAAACAACATCTGCATAGAATCACCCCAGGGGGGAAGACAGGAAGCATCGCCAGGTTCGTCAATGCTCTCGTATATCAGCCCCATCTACATAAGACTTGAATACCTCGCCAGAGCAGACACTTCGGCACCCATAAGAAAGGACCATTCAACACCACAGGATGGGACCATTAAGCAAGTGGCTTCAAAGGGACCCCACCCCACAGGGGGAAGGCGTCACCCCACCTGACCCAAAAGGCCGCCCCTCAGGGAGGGTGGCAACCCACCTGATTGGCAACCCACCTGATTACGGAGGGAGGGGCTACCTGAAACACCAAGGTATAAAACACCCTGTGCAAGGGAACTGAGTTGTTGGACCTGATCAGCAATCTTGCCCCATGCTTGGGGTAAGGGAACGAAGGGATCGGCAACCCCGGGTAGCAGCACCCGGCGTGCTCCAGCTAGCTGAAATCACTGGCCGCTTGGGTTGACCGGACCCCCGGGAAACCAAGCTGAAATCACTGGCCGCTTGGGTTGACCGGACCCCCGGGAAACCAAGCTGAAATCACTCACAAGCCGCTTGGGTAGACCGGACCTCCGCCGGGAACCCAGCTAGCCGCTTGGGTAGACTGGACCTCCGCCGGGAACCCAGCTAGCAGCATGCGGTTGACCGGGCCTCTGCTGGAGCCCAAGCTGAACTAACTAGCTGAGAGCCCTGAAATCACGGTGTGCTTGAGACTTCTTGCTTGCTACTTTGTACCGTACTGATAAGCTGTATTGCTGGTGTGTGTCTGGGTTTGTGAAGGTAATTTTGTAAATAAACTTGTTTTATAAAAGATACTTTTGTGGCTATAAGTTATCCCTTTGTTCTGGGCTAAGGGTGATAGTCACTGGGGACCTCGGAGAAGGCCCGCCCTAGGACTTGCTACCCCCTTAGCATTGAACCCGCGCAGAAGACCAGGTTGTCGGTCTTCCACATTATTATTATTATTATTATTTGTAATTTTTGTGAGACTGTAAGATATTCCTTTTGCATTCCATTAAGTAGGCTTCCCTATCTGGTGGAATGGCATTCATGGTTATTAATGAATGCATCATAATTTAATAAACTGTATAATACATTTATTATATGTCAATATTCCATGTACTTAAATATGATATATTATTTGCTGACACAAATTGTGGGAGGGGCATAGGAAGAGGGTCCCCAAGGCTATGTTTTGTCCTAGACCCTGGGTTACCTCTCTGCAGCCTTGTAATTGCTACCCCTAGTAGAATGGTGAAATGGATCTGAACTTTTTTCCCTGTTAGTGCTTGATTGTATTGTAGAAGTAGGCCATTAAACCTGGAGCTTCCATTCATTATTTTTTAGAGGCTCTTTGCTTAATGTTTTTTAAACACTGTGCTACAATATCCCAGAATGAATATTATTCCTGTAGTGGAACAGCTGTACACAGGCCATGTGGATTGCAAGAATGCACTCTAGCATATCCATCATGCACATTTAAACATGGCAGTCTCTCTTTTTCCTGTGTTAACTGAGACCATTCTCTGGGACCTTTGAACCCAAGATCTTTTGCATGCCCAGCAAATGCTCTGCTACTGAGTCAAGCCCTTCTTCAGACTTTTGCTGTTGTTGCTGAATATTAATGTCTTTTCCCCCAGGGTAGGGAAGTTGAGAATCCTTCCCAAGATTAGTGCCCCTCCAAAACCTGACAACCTGTCAAGCCCTACCAGCCTGAAGTTTATTAGCCGCCCCTGAGTCTCTTTGCTCCCTATTTCCTGTTACTCCAAGGAGGTTCTCCTATCCAGGCTGCCAATGCAGCTGTTTTGAACTTTTGAAATAAGGAACTGGGGATTAGTAACCAAATCAGCCTTGGCTCCTTGCTTCTTCTAGAGAAGAGCGTGACCTGGCTTTGAAAATCAGCCTCCTCCAACCAGGTGCCCCCCAGATGCATTGTACTACAATTCCTATCATCCCAACCTCCCCCAACCTGGTGCCCCTAGATGTGTTGGACTACAACTTCCATCACCCCAGCCAGCCGGCCTGTCGGTATGTTGGCTGGGATGATGGGGTTGTAGTCCAACATGTCTGGTGGATGCCAGGTTGGGGAAGGCCAACTTAGATTTTAAGCTAAAGAGCTCTGCTTGCTAATAGCTTAACTCAGGGGAACTTGTCTGTGCAGCTGTGCCCCCTTGCTCTAAGAGGCTGGTGAGTTGAAGAAATAAAGTCCAAGATGAAGGCTGCAATCCTATATCCACTCATCTGGGGGAAAGCTGCATTGAACACAGTGGGACTGAGACTTACTTCTGAATAAACATGTATAGGCTTGCACTGCTAGTGATTATTATCCCAAAATCATATGAAATCATGAGGATCTGTGCTAGATTAAGTAAGGGATCAGGTCTATGACGGTTGATCAACATTTCAGAATGAAACTGCCGATTTGGGGGGTTCCTTTCTTAATCCGCTACAGTTCCCTTTCAAATAGGCTGTGACACTTTGGCTTTTATATACCTACTTTCCTGGCAGAAAAAGAGGCACCCTCTTCCTATGGAGCTGAATTGTGACAGGGACCTGGCCAGCCAGCTAAAGAATGCCCTTTTGTTATGCGGCCATTAAAACACAGGAGTATCCAATCAGTGGCATAAGGTTGACTTGAATTAAGAGAATAAAGGCAGGTGAAGAGGTACCTGTTGTTTGCAAGGTTCTCAAATTGACTGAAGAAGGAGCCCCAGTCAGGGCTCAGCTCCTTGGCCTTTAAACAAAATGCAAGCGGAAACCACCTGCTGGCTGGCACCAGGGCAAGGAGACAGAATCCAGGTGGCTAAGCCAAGGAAGTTCATTGAGCTTTCACCCCCCTAACAGATTCCTCACACTTAGAGTTCATAGAGTTCATAGATAGAGTTGGAAGGGGCCTACAAGGCCATCGGGTCCAACCCCCTGCTCAATGTAGGAAACTAGAGGAGGGGTCTCCCATCCAAGTAATAACCAGGCCTGACCCTGCTTAGCTTTCCACACTCAGACAAGCTGAGCCAGCGTGAGCCCTATTAACAGACTGAAACAAAATTCTCGTACAGCTCTAAATTGTAGCAGCAGAAAACAGAAAGAGCAATCTATAAAACAGTTATAAAATCAGGAATCACCAATCATTCATCAAAAACATTTTCATATGTTGCCTAAATGGAAAAAAGAGAGAGTTGGTGCCAACTGCACCTGTCTGGGGAGATAGTTCTATAGCCAGGGTCCCACCTTCTCATCTCTGAGGCAATGCCCTTGTGTCTCTGTCAAGGTTCCACCTGTACCAGGACACCTTGATCAGCTCCTTAAAGATATGTGCCTCTTTAAGAGCCCCTCCTGTATCAGGATGCCAATTCTCTGCCTTTTTACCTCCTGTTCCCAGTAACATTGGATTAGGCCTTAGGCGTGGTGCAAAAGACACTCCAACAACTGAATTTTAACAATAACTATTTACTGTAGTAAATATTAGTAAAGTAGAATCACATTAACTTAGGGTAATTACACAAATAGAGCTGTAAGATTACAAAAAGCAAGTATAAGGGAAATAAAAGGGAAAATAACACAAGGTACTCTAGCCTAGCTACACTGTCACCTGTAAGCCTCAGTTAAGAGATTCCTTCTCCAGCCTAGCTTTGGCTGTTCTGCATTCTTCAGTGAAATTCAGACCCTGCTTCTCTGTCTGCTTCACTCTCTGCAGCTTCTCTCTCTCCCTCTGCCACCACTGCCTCTCCAGATCCACTCTTTATATACACTCCCCCCCCCCCAGACCTAGAAGGTTACAATCCTGTGACCTCAAACTGGGGAAATGAAACTTAACTCTATTAAGGGGGAAAGGAGGCTTCTCTCAATAAAAAGGAAACTTAACTCCATGAGGGGAAAATGAAACTCACAAATGCCCCCCCTCCCATTAGGAGATGTTTGGGCCTACAGGCTTCAACTAACTCAGGCCTGTGTAGGCCTCAATCCTTCACAGTCTCATTCTGACATTTCAAAAATACATCTTCTATATGAGGTTGATGACACACAGAGACACACGGACAAGTTACATATTAATTTCTTTCTTACTAACCCTAAAGCAACTACAGGGGGCTTGATCTGGATCCGGACCCTAGTGTGGGGGTAGGGGAGCTTTAACCCTTTGCCCCTCTCTGGAGTTACACCTGTAACTTTCCAAAAAGAGAACCATTAAAATAAATGGACTCAGTCCATGCAGTACACTTCCTTCAGATGATGTAACAGGCTCCAGCTCCACCTACAAAATTTCACACCACAATAAACCATATTCTTAAAGTCCAATAGCCCCCTTTTCCCCCAATACTTTTTCTCAACAAACCAATTAAGCAGCTGCACTTAGGTTTAAGTCCATTAATGAATCAATAACAAAACAACTTAAACCCAGAGCTCCAGCTTAATTACTTCGGGGAGTGAGCTGTTCATTATCTTTTTCTCTGCATATTTTCTTAACTTCTTTTCAAATGCAACAAAAGTCAGTTAATCACACATATCTCATCTGCATGTTGTTGAGTTTATTTCTGAGTTCAAATGGCTTCTGATTCCGTAATTCAATGTAGAAAGCCCATTTAGCTGGTCTTGTCAGTCAACTATGAAATTAGGCATTTATTCTCTCTCCTAGAGATGTTGCATTTATTCATGCTTATTATTTTCCTTCATTTGAACAGAAGTTTTGCAAAATAAATGTATGTTTGTTCTTTTCATGGCATTTACACACATACACACACACACCGATTTATCTTCTATCTATCTATCTATCATCTATCTATCCCTTCCCTAATTAGATTTCTTCTTGAAAACTTTAGCATGTGGCAGAATATTGAATTGCCATGAAACTTGAACAACCTTGTAAGGTATCCTTCCCCAACCTGGTGCCCTCCAGATGTGTTGGACTACAACTCCCAGCATCCCCCAGCCAGCCATGCTGGCTGGGGGATGCTGAGAGTTGTAGTCCAACACATCTGGAGGGCACCAGGTTGGGGAAGGCTGTTCTAAGAGAACTTCATTCTATTTTATTCAAAATATATTTTAGGCTGTGTATTCAGGATTAAGAGTTAATATAAAAATCACAAGTTGAAACAGAAAGCAGAAACAAAACAGCAGCATAATAACATCCAGTATAACAAAACAGCAGAGCATATAAAATCTCATTAGAACCAGCTCCTGCTGCATGATGGAACACCTGGATGAAGAAAGAGGTCTTTGCCTGGAGCCAGAATGAAATCACAGTTGGCATCAGGTGAGCTTCCCTGGAGAGAGCATTCCATAAAAGGGATGCTACAATGAAATATTCTCTCCCTCTGGTGGTCACAAACCACCCAGGGTGTCCCAAGCATTTGAGCAGGGTCACGATCCAAACTGAGCAACCTTGCTCAAATGCTCATGAGCAGGATCAAGGCAAGCACAGTCCTGTACATCCTTCTCTGTGAGCCAGGATAATAATATTTTTAACTTCTGCTTGTTTTATTTTTAATGATATGTTTAATCCTGTGACTTAAAATCATCTTTTTTCCATGTTGGATATTTATCTCTTCTTTCAGAATTATTTTAAATTATTGTTGCTGCTTTTAAAACTTCTTTTTTAAAAAACTTGTTATGTGTTTCATCATTGGTGTGATTGTATTTGTTCTTATTATGTATGTTGCCCTAGAATCATAGAACCATAGAAAAGAAGAGTTGGAAGGGGCCTACAAGGCCATCGAGTCCAACCCCCTGCTCAATGCAGGAATCCAGGTCAAAGCATCCCTGACAGATGGCTGTACAGCTGCACCTTGAATGCCTCCAGAGTGGGAGAGCCCACAACCTCCCTAGGTAGTTGGTTCCATTGGCGTATTGCTCTAACAGTCAGGATTTTTTTCCTGATGTTTAGGTGGAATCTGGGTTCCTGTAACTTGAGCCCATTATTCCGTGTCCTGCAAACTGGGATGATCAAGAAGAGATCCTGGCCCTCCTCTTTGTGACATCCCTTCAAGTACTGGAAGAGTGCTATCATATCTCCCCTGAGTCTCCTCTTCTGAAGGCTAAACATGCCCAGTTCTTTCAGTCTCTCTATTGGCGCTTAAAGAGATTTACTTATTCAAAGTAAGCACTACAGACAGAATATACATTTCCTAGTTACAGTCCATGAGCAGAGTATAAATGCATAGCAAGCATTAGTCCAGTGGAGAGAAGTGGAACTTCACCCCACCAATGCAAAGCGTTACATTGTTGCAGTTGCAGGAACAAAAGAAGAAGAGAAAACAAGAACAAAATCCTTCCCCTTAAAATGGCTTCTGTCTGGAACAGTTCACTACATCAGAGAAAAACAAACACGTGACAGTTTGTTCCTAGATATCTTGTTTCCCATGAGTCTGGGAATAGACTTCTGGCTGTAGACATAACAGAACTGCTCGTGACAGCCAACTGTTCCCAAACATGTAAAATACAAATGCTCACAGTTTGTAGCTGATAATACATCACCACACTCTCCTCATAGGGCCTTGTTTCCAGTCCCTTTATCATCTTTGTTGCCCTCCTCTGAACCCTCTCCAGTTTGTCTACATCCTTCTTAAAGTCTACATCCCTGAGAGCTTTGACTATAGTACAACCCATAAATGAAATGAATGAATGAAAATAGCAACATCTTCCATCATCAACATTGACTTCATCATCATTAACAACAACATCTCAATATTGCAACTGTTTCTGCTGACGCTGCCTCCCCCTGTCACAGAGTCCAAGAACTTACTTCGGGGAAATGAGAGGTGTTGGTGGAGGCAGGTGCTTTGCAAGCATCTTTGTGCCTTTTTGCGAGTGTTCAAACTGAGCACTCGCAAAAGCTCGACCACTTTCAGAGCAAGCTACAGAATGCTCATGCATTCCTGGCACCAGCCTTATTTCAGATAGTGTGGGGATTACGACATTGCTGCTAGGAACAACAGGAACAGGAAGACAGCCCTAGAAGTGGAAGTACTTAATTAAAAACTCGTGGAGATTTTGAACTGTCCTTCTCTTTCGATACACTTGAAGGACTAAGGACCTCAACCTGTGCCAATATCCTCCTTAACAGAGATCACCACCACACTTCCTGCACATGAACATGTGGTTTATGGATGATTTGCCTTCAGAATCAGAGTGCACTGGCCACCCACCTGCCATAGCTCTATAACAGTTGGCAGCAGGGGGAAGTGATTTCTAGGAACAGCATTAGAGCAAGTCCTTTATTTAAATGAGATACTTCAGGGGAAGACCTGGGATAAACCCCTGGTCCATTATCACTGTTGGCAAGTATCAGGTTTGCTTTACAAGATAGTCTATTCATTCATCTAGAAGCATCATCTTACAAGAAAACAAAACAAAACAAAACACTCTCCAATTTCTCTCATATACATATGTTCTTCATTTCATCTTGGCTCTCAAAGAGCCTCTTCACCCTTCCCAGCCTCTCTTACTGATTGCGCTCAGATGCAACAGATGAATCTCCAAGTACAAATATGAAACATTGGCAGGCTTTCTTCCTATCCTGATATAATATGCAAACAGCACAGATTCTAAGCTTATCCAAAGGATTATTAAAAACAGATCCAAGCCAGAACTGTTTATTAATTGGTTGTTAACAAAATGGAAATGCCGAAATGTTCCAAGAGATGTTACTACATGTAATTACACTACCACAGCACTTTTCTCACTATGCACATTGCTCTTCTCTCCTATATACATTGCAATGCCAGTGAGAAGTTAAAAGGATGCTAGAATTTCACAGGTCAAAATGATTCTATCGAAAACATGGCTTCTGTAACCCTAGTCTTTTAAGGCAGCTACATGCAAGTACGGTACATGTCTAATAACTAGATGACTTTTGGCCTTAGGTAGATGCCTGTTCATCAAACCTGGCAAGAATAGATAAAGGAGTCTGATCTTCTCACCAGTGTGGTCAGAAAAGTATGGGTTAGCAAGTGCAAATTAGGATAAGTGGTGAGTGTGTGTGTGTGTCCCTCTTAATGAGGCCACACATTAGCAGGATTTCTTCCTATCCTGACATAATATGCAAACAGCACAGATTTTAAGCTTATATTATGTAAGCAAAATATGTACATATTGATGTCTAGATATGACAAGTTATCCTCTTCAGGAGACCAGGAGAATTATTACACTTTTCAATGTGCTTGAAAAATCAACCTTTGAATGCACAATCCTAATGTAATCTATCCTGCCAAATATTGAAACTATCACTTTATTGAATGCATTTTATATTCTGGCCCACATAAGCCTCATGTCCCAGTTTTGCAAGAGAGAATTTGTTCCAATGAGTTCAACATTCTGTGGGTGCCAAGCCTCCCTGCCAGAGACCTAATGTTAGTGGACACAAGCCCAAACCTTAGTAATACGTCTGTGATTATATTTTTGAAAAGAGAAATATGTAAACGGTGAAGACACGCCAAAAGAACAAGAATCCCTTCTGCCTTCTCAAATGTGACATATGTCCCAGGTTGGAAGCAAACATACATCTGTACTACAGATATTCCAAAGGTGCACAGATACACACACGGTTTGGCTGCCATGTACAATCTGGAAAAGTTTAAGGCTGAACCTCAAGTCTTGGTGTAAGTCTAGAATATCAATTCTTTTCAGAGCAACTTTATATAAGAATGGTTCTTTTGGAACGTGTGAAAAGTTATTAACAAGAGAGGTCAGTGGTAGCTTACTAATTACACATATCTGTAAAGGCAATCCCCTCTCACTTTGCATGGATGCTGTACTCCTCTACATAGATCCTATGCATAGATCAGGGGAGCAGAACCTCAGGCCAGTGGGCCAGATCTGGCCCTCCTGCAGTCCCAATCTGGCCCTTGGGGGATCCTCACATGGCCATGCCCCCTTCCCCTGTCACCACCCCCTTTCTCCCAACTACCAATTGTTTGGTGTTTCCCAATGTTTGTACAGGGTTTGCCCTATTCTGAAAGGATGAAGTGTCGCTCCTGTGGCTTAGTTATGGGCAGCAAGAGCTTAAAGCTACAATATGCTGGGTTGTTTTTTTTTGTATTTTGGCCCCACCTTCTTTGCCTTTTACCCCTGCCCCATTTTGCCTTTGGCCACGCCCACCACTGGAATCCAGCCCATGAGAGCTTCTCTGAAATTAAATTCAGCCTTCGGTCTGAAAGACGTTCAGACAAGAGGCAATGACAGAGTACAAGATAACTGGACCAGGGAATCTTAGACTTTGGGTGTGGGGACCCTGGGAAGTGCAAGGCATCCTGGGCAGGGGCATACAAGTTCCAGGATGGAAGAAGAACCAGAGCAGGCAGAAGGAGAGTCTGAGACACATTCCTCCCAGTAGCAAATGATTAGCACCGCAGCTGCCCAAACTGCTGTGCTAATAACTATGTTTGTTCAAACACAGGAGAAAGTGAAACTGACAGATTCATCCATCCAGGCAGAGGGCTTTGAGTGGTTAATTCCGAAATGTCTGAGTTTGAATCCCTGTGTATTAAACCATGTTTGTGGTCCTGAATAAGGATTGATACTCTTTTTTTTTCTGGCAGGCTCCTCATCTTTAAGAGCTCCATGGCAGGTAGATACATCATGGTCCTCTCCATGCTGCAATTAGCTGTAGGGATGTGCGTGGAGCTCTGTTGGGGGTGGAAGTCCAGCAAACTCGCCGGACTTCCATTGACCCCCCTGAGCTCTGCTCACCCTACCTTTTTCCCAGCTCGACTCGCGTTCTCATGAGCCGAGCCAAGGAAAGCAACTTCCAGGTTCCGGTGCTCCATTGTTTATGTAGAAAACAGTCAAATTTGTGCAAATTACGGCCAAATTTTCTACATAAACAACATAGGGCCAGGGACCCAGAAGTCCAGAGAGTGCCTCAGCTGGCGCTCATGCTTGGCTCACGTGGCGGGAGCACTCGGCTCACATGCTACAAGTCGAGTGCCAGGCGGGTCACCCCTCCCTAATTAGCTGTACCTATTGAATTTGGCTGGTGCAGATCAGTGATAATTTTATTTGGCTCAATTTTTTGGTAAGAACTTACCAATTGCAAATGGTTCCTTATTTCCACCTGTTCCTTATTTCAAGAACAAGTCCCTGATTTTGTATTAAAATACAGTGTTCCTTTTTTAACACAGTTTGTTCCTCTCTCTTGCTGGTATGTTGTTGTTGCTGCTATTCATGTAATACATCATTTTCTTACATTCTCACAATGTTCTTTATTTTGGAGCTCTTTAGATGGCAACTGGCAACTCTACCCTTCACCACTGTCACTTTCACCAAGTTCCCACTTGTGTGCTTTTTAGAGAACCTTCTGCTCCACTTGAAGCAGAAGGTGGCTGCCCATTGGCGTCAAAGGGCTGCCTCTTTTGCAACATTATGCTATTGCAGCAGGAGGTGAGAACAAATGCTGAATGATCTTGTGATTCCTCTAAAGCTCTGCTCCTCCAGCACCATGCCCCAAGCCCAATCTCTTCTTGGCCCTTGCACTGGTGGTGCTCCACCAGCCAAGGACTCCCACTGGTGCCAAAGTAAGTATCATCTCTGTACCATCAATCCCCCTCTCCAGGCAGCATAGTTCTACCAGCTGAAGGGGACTTAGGAGTAGTTCTATCTCTATCAGCAGGCTTTGCTCAAGGATAAATTCTATGAATGTACCAAGGAGTATGTTCAAATTTATTAGTACATTGCGGCTACATTTACTCCAAAGTAAATCCCATTGAACATAGTGGCATTTCCTTCTGAGTAGTAATGATGCACAGGATTGTGCTATATGTGACTCCTAATATTTAGGAGACTTAACTTCTAATTCAATCTTCTTTTTGTAAAATTCCCAGTTGATCTTACTGAACTCTGGAAAGAGAGTTGTGGAACTGTAGGCTTCAGTCTTTTGAACAGAATGCTGTGTAAGAGACACTCTTTGAAAAATGAGTTGAAACAGGTTTTTGTTGTTTTTTTCCCCTTTCTGTTCACCAATTCCCTTTCAGTGGACCTGATCTGCCTGTGGCAAATCATTTTTCCTTGTGATAGGCAAGATTACTCCTGCTGGTGCTTCTTACCGTGAGAATATTGACTTGTACTTACAAAGGTCAGGCAACTCCAACAGTTAGTGGGAGTGAGAATACTAACTCCAGTTAGTATCTCCAAAAAGATTTTTTCCCCTTACAAGACACAAGGCTTTGCAGAGCCAAGGTGCTGCAGCCAGCATCGAAATTCTAACCCTTTCTGCAAATGTGAAATGTTGCCCCAAATGTTTCTTTAGCAAACAGAAATAGTACTTATATATTAAGAAAGACGAAGATCGCATCCAGCAGAGACTTTCCTATGGGGCTGATCTTGCATATATAAATGCTCTATCTTATGTTTCAGTTTTCAAAATCATGTAATAGTCCTTCCTATGTAATGGATCCAAGTGCTGAAAGATAAATCCATTTTCTTCAGTATTTTCTTTCTGCTGTTATTTTGTGACAGAAGACATACGGTAGATATTTAATAGTTTCTTCTGTATCAGGTGTCGCGCCTGTTCTCTCCCCCTTCAGTGGTAAATTCCCCTCCCTAATATAAGCCTGCCTAAGCCTGTAACCAATGTTAGTACTACTTAGAGTAGTCTCATTTAAATGAATGGACTAACAAAGTTAGAGCAACAATGGATATAACCCATAGAGGTAACTCTAACATCACACAAGTAGATTTCCGCGCCGCTCTGAAGGGCGAGATCGGGCCGCCGCTACTCGCGGGGGGCCGAGCCCGGAGCAAGCCTCCAGCCGACTCCAGGCTCGGTCCCACCACTACTTGTAGGCCCCTTCGAACTCTATAATCTATGAACCTATGAATCTATTGTTGAGCCAAGTATATCCCATGCTCATTCAAAGTAATTAGGTGTTCCTTGACCATTTGTCTATCAATCTCAAGTTGCAATCCTGCCCCTTCAGCTTGAACTTCAGGTTAGCCACGGCGGTCATGGACCCTCTTTCAGTAGAACACTGAGACAAAGTAGGAATTGAACAGGGATGTTGAAGAGTCCTTGGTCTCGAGTCGAGTCACGAGTCTTTGGACCCGAGTTTTGAGTCCGAGTCTTTGGTCCAAAATGGTGACTCATGAGTCCTCAGCGCCTGCTCAAAAGGCAGGTCCCAAACACACTCAGATGCTGGAAGCAATTGTTTGTTACAGCTACAGCCAGATGCTCCTGATATTCCCGACCTCAGACTTGTACCTTGGAACCTTGGGATGACCTTGACCACGACTTTATTTATTTATTTAATACATTTTTATACCGCCCAATAGCCGAAGCTCTCTGGGCGGTTTACAACAGTTAAAATAATAAAATACAATATAAAATATAAAATTAAAAATCCACAGATTAAAAACAGACAGCAGAGCTAGCAGCAGCAGTTACAATAATGGAATTAAAAACAACTACAAGATTAAAATGATTAAGATGATTAAAATGATTAAAATGCTTGGGAGAACAAAAAGGTCTTCACCTGGCGCCGGAAAGAATACAAAGTAGGCGCCAGGCAAACCTCTTTGGGGAGCTCATTCCATAACCGGGGTACCACAGAAGAAAAGGCCCTCCTCCTGGTAGCCACCTGCCTCACTTCCTTTGGCAGGGGCTCTCAGAGAAGGACCGCTGATGCAAATCTTAGTGTCTGGGCAGGAACATATGGGAGGAGACGATCCTTCAGATACCCTGGCCCCAAACCGTTTAGGACTTTAAATGTTAGCACCAGCACTTTGAATTGGGCCCGGAAACAGACTGGCAACCAGTGCAGATGAGAAAGCACTGGTATAATATGTTCTCGTCGGCCAGTCCCGGTTAATAATCTCGCTGCCCTATTTTGGACCAGCTGAAGTTTCCAGACCGTTTTCAAAGGCAGCCCCACATATAACACATTGCAGTAATCCAAACGAGAGGTTACCAGAGCATGGATAACTGTAGCTAGGCTATCTCTGTCCAGATGAGGACGTAGTTGGTATATCAGCCTAAGCTGATAAAAGGTGCTCTGTGCCACTGAGTTGACCTGTGCCTCGAGTGACAGTTGGAGATCCAAGAGCACCCCCAAACTACGAACCTGATCCTTCAGGAGGAGTGCAACCCCATCCAGAACTGGTTGAATATCACTTAGCCAGGCAGACGAACCACCCACTAACAGTACCTCCGTCTTATCTGGATTGAGTCTCAGTTTATTAGCCCTCATCCAGTCCATTACTGTGTCCAGGCACTGATTCAGAACAGACACATCAGACTTTGCCTGATCCCGAACTGGTTTATGTTTGCTGTATTTCAGAATGATATATTTTGGCTTTCAAAGCTTCAAAGTCTGATGTGATTTCTTCATAGCTCCGCTTGGCAGTATCATTTGTTCCCACATGGATGAGATAAAAGGGATACAAGTGAGTGGGCTTTATAAGCATTGGTAGCTCCTCAGTCACATCTCTAATTTCATCCTCCAGTCCAGGGAGACAGCATACCTGGCGAGTCCATGGGTCTTCACAACATACTTCAGTTTTGATCCTACGCAGGAGAGAGTCTCCCACAACTACTACTCTTCTCTTCTTCATGTTGTAGGCCTTGGTTTCATTGCCTCTGCTTGTCTGACCTTCAGTCTCTTGCTTGCTGCCATGTGGGATGCCCTGTAATTTCATAGATTTCATAGATCATAGAGTTGGAAGGAGCCTACAAGGCTATCGAGTCCAACTCCCTGCTCCATGCAGGAAACTAGAGGAGGGGTCTCCCATCCAAGTAACAACCAGGCCTGACCCTGCTTAGCTTTCCACACTCAGACAAGCTGAGCCAGCATAAGCCACAGGCCTGTATTCTTCCTCTGCAGGCTGTCCTCCAGTCTCATCCTCAAGTACCTGAAGGTAGTTCCATAGATTCACTGCTTCCACTGGTGCAGAATGTCTTCTAGTTCTTCTGCTCTTAACTGTCACCCTTTTCCAGGGAGTTTCTAGTTTGTTGTTCTTCACCAGAGCATTTTCCTCTTCTGCCTCAGCTTGCTGTTGCTCTTCTGGCTCCTATACTTCACTTTGCTGTTGTAGTTCCACCATTCTGTCTAGGAACTCTTTGTTTTCTATTATTATTATTATTATTATTATTATTATTATTATTATTATTATTTAAAATTGTTTTGGGGCCTCCTTTAAGGGTAAAACTATCCCACTTGTGGAAGGCCAGTGTTGGATACAACTTGTAAGAAGGAACTTGTCTGATTGACGTAGTCCAGCATTCCACACATTGCTAACCTACAAGTGGGTTGCCTGGGAATGCAAAAAATGTGATAGTTTGTGTGAGTATGGGCTGGTTCGCATGACTGCAGGGTTGTCAAAGCCATCATGGCTAGTTAGCTACCCTGCATGTTCTGGCCAGATTTGCTTAACTACCCTCGCTGGCGTGACTTGTTGAGTCATCTGAACCTGGCGGGGGAGACTTGTTGGGGTGGGTAACAAACCACCCCACAACCCTAGAACAGCCCATGGGTTCTGGATGGTTTGTTACCCACTTCAACAAGGCACCCTTTCTGGGTTCAGATGACACAAGAAGCCACGCTGGTGAGGGTAATTATGCAAATCCAGCCAGCACACAACCGACACACACAGGGTGGTTAACAAACATATTGCATGCGATCAATCTTCTGTGTGTGCCCCCCTGCCAGGGCCAAGCAGAATTCAGTGCATAGCTAGTGGATTAAATTGTTTTTATCAGTTTCCCCAGCTAATGGGCTGAGATTGGAATAGTGGGTCACAGATCACACACATCTCCCCTAATGTTTGGTGTCATGTAAATTGTTGTGATGAGCCAGAAGCCATTGTGGACAAATAGATAGACTTGAATCTAGGAGACATTGGATGAAGCCCCACCCTTATAGCAAACCTACTGTGTAGCCTTTGGCAAATTATCATCTTTCAGCCTCAATTCCTTCTGTAAAACAGGAATAATAGTGACCTAACAAATAGAGGAGTTGTTAGGGTGATCTTTTTAAAAGTGCTATATAAAATGACAAGTAATAGCAACAGATTCATGGCCCCCAAAAATAAAATAGATAATTTAAGGCCTCTGGCAATTTGACATTTCTGTTAATAGCTAGACAAGAAGGATGACAGTAGAAAAAGGGAGGATGGCAAATAACGAAAATTCACTTTTCATCTTGATGGAAAGTAAAAAAAAAACCAAACCAATATTTTTAATTTTTAATAAAACACATTTATATTGTCACACTAGCAGCAGAAGAGGTTGTGCTGAATACTGATGAACATGATAGCTTTTGTTGAGCAGCTGAAGAGAGAGAGACATAATGATGAAGAGAGCCTTTAACAACCAATAAAGAAGGAGAAGAATGTGTCTCGGATATCTTCAAAAGGTAATGTTTCCTTGATTCAGGAACATTCTTTATAAACGGCATTATTACTTTCATAGTTTTACGTCTGACATCAGCTGGATTTTAGATTGCGCTAACATCCTCCTTAATGGTCTTTCTGGCTCATCAGTGGGGCACTATTCAAGTAACAAAGTGCCAATCAGTAGCTCTTGTTCCTCTTTAGCTCAAAGACATTACTGGTGAGCTTTTTGAGACATCATGATCTCTCTCTCTCTCTCTCTCTCTCTCTCTCTCTCTCTCTCCTCTCTTTCTCTCCTTGTTGTGTCCATTATTATAGTTGCAGTGAAAGATCTCTAGCATATCCATTATAAAGCCCTAATTCTACCAGACAATGAAAATATATTCCAGGATAAAGCTTAGCATACTAGCAGCCAACCCTCATTCTCATCTGTTCCCATGACCCCTATTTGCTTTAACAGGGATGCAATTTTGATTCCCTCTGCTTCTCAAAAGCATTTGAAACAGAGAAGAGAAAGATATGTTCTATTTTTGCTCTATACAGTGAACAAAGATAAACAAAATTTCATACATGTAGCTTGAGCAATGCATATCATTTTATAAATTACTATGTTAACAGCCTTTCATAGGCCGTAATATTCAAATATATCACATTTGCAGCCTTAAAAACAAAGCAATTTTAAAATAAACTTGAGAAAGGAATGTATCTATGGGATGGATCCAGATTTAGAACTGGGTTTGCAGAAGCAAATTCTCCACCCCTTCCTCCACATTGCAGTTCCTCCATGCTACACAGAGGGTCTGGGGACCCTGCTGAATGGGTGGGCTGTAGTGTGTGTGTGTGTGTGTGTGTGTGAGAGAGAGAGAGTGTGAGTGTGTGCGTGTAGGGGGAGGGGATCCCCCAAAATTGATCAGAGGCACCTTCCAAGAGTAGAGCCCTTCTGTCCATGGAAGGCAGATTGTGGATCCAACCCATTATTTGGAATGACATTGTGTCTTCTTTGATTACTTAGAGGTAGTTGCTTTATGACCCCAAAATAAGTTTGCCTTGGCAGAGCCAATCATTAATGCTGTGATGGTTCAGTGATGCTATTGAACCAAATAATGGATGGTGAGATTTTCCAGCCAAGATATATAAGTTTCTGGGTGGATTCAATCCATTTTTCAAGAACAGCCATTGCAGGAAGTGGCAGCACCAAGATCTACATTTTGAGCAGTGTTTTCTTTGTTTGATGGGCAGAAGCCAACAGATCATACCACATTCTCAAAACACTACAAATTCCTCAGCCATTTGGACATGTTCTCCAAATCATTTAGCAGCATCTCTAAAGGTACAGCATCCTCCACAAGCCTATATTACTGTAGCTCATGTTATGTCGTGGCTTAGAGCACAAGCTATGAGCTGCAAATCCTAGCTCCAAATTTCAGGTCAGTCATGGGTACCCTAGGCAAGCTGCTGTTTATGCTATTTAATATTTACATGAAGCCATTTAGGCAGGTAGCTCAAAAAATTGGAGTGAGGCATGATAATTGTGCTTTTGGCACCCAGTTGTCTATCTCCCTTTCATTGAATCCTGAAGAAGCAGTGTCTGGAGTCAGTCTTGCGACACCTTAGAAGGTAGCAAGATTATTGTGTCAGAAGCTTTCAAGGACTGGAGCCCACTTTATCAAAACTGGATTATATGAAGCTGAATCCAGGCAAAACAGAGATGTTAATGGTGTGGGGAAAGGGATGCTCTGGGATGAGTCCTGCTTTGGGTGTTCCTGGCACCTGCAGCATAACAGGTGAGCACAACAATGAAGGCCTTCTTAGTGGTGGCTCCTGCCATTTGGAACTTCCTTCCCAAATAAGTCTAGCTTTCCTCTGGTTTCCAGACACATGATCAAGTCTTTTCTTTCTTTTCTTTTCTTTTTGTTTAAGAAAGCATCTTCTGGACTGAGCAAGGAATTGAATTGACAACCTCCTACTTGCATTTTACTTGATGACTCCTTTATCAATGTGTGCTATGCTTGTTATTGTTTTAAGTGATTTGTTAAGTAGGATTTTACAGGTTTACAAAGTTGTAGCTTTTTAATTTTGTAGCCTGCTCTGATAGCTTCAGCAGCAAAGTAGCATGAAAGTAGCAAAGCAAGACCAAAAGTTAGTACTAGCTAATGAACTAACTAAATTTTAGCCATTGACTCTAAAGAGATTGCTACTTAAATGCAGGCCACTGCCATCCAGTGGTAGACTAGGATAAGTGGTTCTGAAGTACAGATTCCCCCCCCCCTCCAGTTAATCCTTAGTCTGGTTTATCTGACCCTATGTTTTATACCTGGTATGGTATGGGAATGAGCCTCAGATTTGTATGGGGTCTATGCAAGTAAATCCCTATGTGAGTAGGTTTCATTCACAGAATAAGTCTGCCACCTTTATTGCTTCCTAAAATGTATATGCTGGGACAGTGTATGAACCACACCTAAGAAGGAAAATAAGTAGGGGTGAGGACTATGTCAAACCACACACACACACACACACACACCACCTTTCAGAGCACGGTGACAGGGTTGAGGTTTCCCTGGGCAAGTGCATCTCTCCACTCCCTGATCGGGGACAGAGGGGCAGGCAGCAGCAGGCAAAGACAGCAGTGGGAAGCCTTCTGCTCTGATGTGAAGTACTAGGTGGGTGAAGCCGGTATAGCCGCCACCATCTTAATTTCCCCAGAATGCTGGGGCTCAGAGGCATTCTGGGGAAATAACAGTAGTGACCACAACTGCCTCTCTGACCACTTCTCTTCAAAGTGCCTAAAAACTTTTTAAAAATGAAACTTTCTTTTTAAGAACCCAAATACATCAGCAATAGGTAAGGGCGTCAGGCCCACCATGCTGAATACTGATGCCGGGCCTGTTTCAGAAGCAGCTAGGCCCTCCTCCTGGACCTGAATTGTGGAATCACGTGTTTCTCAGATTCTCCAAATGAACTCAGTTTTAGATACGGCCTATATGTCCATAGCAACACTTTGCCAGACCAAGACGTAGAAGTGAATATGGGAGCGTGGGTGGCTTCTAACCTGTAGTTTCTCCTTCTGTCTACTATTCAGCAGTTGAGTAATGCTGAAGAACTGGTGTGTACAAAGGGGGCTACTGCTCTGCTAAACTGGTGTTCAGTTTCAACTGGGGTCTTAGTCCCATGATTTCCAGTTGTGATCCTTAAGCCTCTTTATATTTTGTATGTACCCTAACTGCAGACTGCTGAGACATATTATAGGAATAGGAATGTAAGTAATCTTCTACGTTAGAATGGTTGAGCATTACTTTTGCACTCTTCTTGTGACCACTGCAATGGAATGGAACCTCGAGGATAAGGAATAAAACCTTTATACACAAAGCAATATTTTCTCCCTCCAAAATAGAGGCTTATATGCTTCAGACAAAGCTATTGCTGAATGTATAATGATTGTAGTCCTTCTCTTTGTAGTCATGAAACTATCAATTTTATTCTTCTCTTTATAAAGTACTTTGATATATCTGAAGGATACAAGACATTATGTGAAACCAAAAACCATTCTATACTTTAAAAAAGTTAACATCTTTCAAACTTTAAAGATTGACCATTCTAAACACGTCTAAGTGTCAGAAACTTTTGAGATGAATTCTGTTGTTTTAAGTAGCAGAGAATATTATTTTTCTGCCTGCAGTTATTAATATGAACTCTAAGCTGATATTTGAAAGTTGAGGCTTCAAGCCATTAAACATGCATCTTTTCTAGTCTGACTCAGTCACAATCACCATCAACAAGGATATTTACTCAGGAAAGTCAAATGGACCATGGAACACATATACTATTTTGAGCAACAGAACTATAAGATTTGTACATATTTTCCAAAGCATGATTAAATGGTAAAAACCTATTTTCATTTTCTATCTGTAAAGCTGCAGACATCGTTTTTAGAATTTACATCAGAGTTAGAGCTAGTGAAAGACAAGGACCAAGGAAGTGCAAACTGAAAGAATTGAAGAAAGATGTACTTTATAGACTGCACTGGGTTCAAGGCAAGGAATCATGTCAACATGCTAAAGCTATTGGCATTCTTAGAGTCCAGACAAGAAGGCTCTCACCAAGGTAACCACCATTATTAAGTATATGATTATCAACTTTGATGGCTAAAAGGAACCTCCATGTTCAGATGTAGTGTACCTCTCAATAACAGATACTGGGGGACAAACAAGGAAGGTTGGTTGCCTTCAGGACCTGCTTGTAGGCTTCCTGAAAACATATGGCTGGCTTTGGTGGAAAACATGATGATGGACTTAGATGGCCTGTGTTTGACCAAACAGGGTTCTTCTTATGTTCATTCATAGGGTCAACCCGATTGTACAGGTGCTTTGGACACATATAATAATAATTTTATTTCTATACCACCCAATAGCCAAAGCTCTGTGGGTGATTCACAAAAACTATGTTGAAGGTTGCCAAAGAAATAGTGAGAACAAAAGAAGCTGCCTTATACTGAATCAGGCCATGGGGCTGATTGTCTGCACCTGCCTTCACCAACCTGGAGCCATCCAGATATGTTGGGCTACCACTCCCAGCATGCTGTCTGGAGGGCACCAGGTTGGGGAAGGCTGGTCTACACTGATTGTCAGCAGCTCCTCAAAGTTTCAGTGAGCCCTACCTAGAAATGTCAGGGATTCATCCTGGGATCTTCTGCATGGAAAGCATCTGCTCTACCACTGAGCTACAGTCCTCCCCCAAAGTATGTAATGATGCATGAGGTATTCTTGAAGGCCCTTTGCAATTCTTGAACTTTCTTTCTTTATCCATTTATTGTATTTCTGAAACAAAGAAAAAACCCTGCTCAATGAGTGCACAAGGCAATTTATGATAATAGAAAAGAATAAAATATAACAATTTCAAAAGACTAAAAACTTAGCAGATAAAATACAGACCTTACAATAAAACAAGGGAATTCTCAAGGAACAGCATTAATCACTGAAGCCCGGTAGAACAGTATCATTTTCACCAGCTTTCTGAAGGCCAATAATGAGGGAGCCAACCTAACCTTCCTAGGAAGGGAGTTCCATAACTGGGGCATAGGAATTGGTGAAGATTTTCTTTCAGTTCAGCTTTGATACAAATTCATGGAAATTTGCAAAGTTCTCCATATATGGGACAATGTAAGAACTTGATATTCTAAAAAAAAGAAAAGAATGTGGGAGAAACAGAAACAGATAGATTGATCCATCCAGGCCCAGGGCTTTTAAAAGTCTATGTTTGAATCCTTGCATATGCAACCATGTTAGTAGTTAATTACAGTAGCCACCCTTTTTTTTCTGACAGGTTCCTCGTCTTTAACGGCTATGTGGCAGGGCAGGTACAACACAGTCCTCTCCACATTGGGAATAGCTGTACCTGCTGAATTTGGCTGGTGCAGGTGGGTGATATTTTTATTTCTGTTCATTTTTTATAAGAATTTGCCAAAATTGTGAAAGTGCTTCCCATTTGGAACTGAAAGAACTGTTCCAGGAGAAAGCAAAATGGACAGATTTGCCCAATCCCTCCTGGGGAACTCCTACACAAAAGGCTCTGTGTTGAGTACCCATCAACCTCACATCTCTAGAAGGTGTTGGGACACATGACAGGACCTCAGAGATGAACACAAACTCTGTGCAGGTTCATATGAAAGGAGGCATCTTTCAGATACCCTGGTCCCAAGCCATTTGGGGCTTTATAGGTAAGAAACCAGCATCTTGAATTGGGCTCAGAAACAAATTGAAGCCAGTGGAGTTGTTTCAAGACTGTGCTATATGATCTATGAAACACACACCAGATAACACTACGGCCACCATGTTTTGCAGTAGCTGTAGTTTCCAAGCAGTTCTCTAGGTCAGCTTCACTAGAGTGTGTTACAGTGTGGCGTAGTGGTTAGAGTGTTGAACTGGGACTCGGGAGATCCGGGTTCTAGTCCCCACTCGGCCATGAAACTCACTGGGTGACTTTGGGCCAGTCACTGACTCTCAGCCTAACCTACCTCACAGTGTTGTGAGGAAAAAATGTAGAGGAGGAGGAGGATTATGTAAGCCGCCTTGGGTTCCTTGCAGGAAAAAAGGCGGGGTATAAATATAATAAATAAATAAATAAGTAAGTAAGTAAGTAAGTAGCCCAGGCACAAAGTGATTAAGGCATGGACCATTGTGGCCAGATCTGCCTTCCCCAAGAAGGGCAACCAAAAAGATCAAAGGGCTGGAGCAACTCTGTTATGAGGAAAGGTTACAACATATGGAGCTTTTTAGCTTAGAAAAAAAAAGTGGGGGGGTATGATAGAGGTGTATAAAATTATTCATGGTGTGGAGAAAGTGGATAGGGAGACATTTTTCTTCCTTTCCCATAATACTAGAACCTGGGGTCATCCAATTTAGATGGATGATTCAGGGAGATTCAGGACAGATAATAAGATGTACTTCTTCAGACAACAGAGCTTCGGCTATTGGGCAGTATAGAAATGTAATAAATAAATAAATAAATAAATAAACAACACATAGTTGAACTCTGGAATTCGCTACCACAAGATATAGTGCTGGCCACCAACTTGGAGGGCTTTAAAAGGGGATTGGACAAATTCATGGAGAATAAGATTATCAATGGCTGCTAGTCATGATGGGGCTATATTACCTACAGTATTATTACCTATTGTATTATTATTACCTATTGTATTATTACCTACTGTTGCTGGGAAACCTGAGTGGGAGGATACTATTGCAATGCAACATGCCTGCTGGTAGACTTCTTATATGCATCTGGTACCACTGCAATCAGAAAGCTGGACTAGATAAGTCTTTGGTCTGATCCAACCTGGATCTCCTTATGTTCTTAAGGAACATAGCTGGTACACCGGCTGAAGCTGGGCAACAGCACTCCTGGTCACCACCACCACCTGACTATCCAAGAGCAGTGCTGGTCCAGGATCCAGGAGCACTCCCAAGCTGCGTACCTGATCCTTCCAAGGGTATGCAACTCCCATCTGTCATAGGCTGAATTCCAAATCCCAGGTTGACCTGTCTACTGACAGGCTGGGTGAAAAAACTAATAGAAGTGATATACACTTCTGCACCTTAGGAGGGAAGACTGGTTGATAAAGTTCAGATCCAGATTTTAATTTAAATTTTTACAGTTTAACCTGTCACATCCCTAGCTTTTCTAATCTTGTAATTGTTTTTAATTCCGTTATTGTAACTGCTGCTGCTAGCTCTGCTGTTTGTTTTTAATCTGTGGTTTTTAATTTTATATTTTATATTGTATTTTATGATTTTAACTGTTGTAAACCGCCCAGAGAGCTTCGGCTATTGGGCGGTATAAAAATGTATTAAATAAATAATGTAAAATAAATAAATGACTTTTTTTCCCCCCACACAGAGACACACCTACCCCCTTCCCTTAGCTGGATGTGTGATTCACCTAGCCCAATTTTTGATACTTGTTTCTTTCAAGCACACATTGAAATACCCAATTATCTCTTAGCCATCCAACCAACCATTCTAGATTGCCACCCCATAATCTGCCTAACAATGGAATCATCAGCTAGAAGCTGTAACAATACATATCATGGAAATAGTATGCATTCCAACTGAATAAATCAACTCCTCCCTTTTGGGCTGAAATAAAGCCACACATCACAATGACTGGGTTCAGACAACATGATAACCCACACTCAGGGGTTGAGTATGGGTTGTTGTTGAACCATGGGTTATCGTGTTGTCTGAACCCAGCTGTGTTAACAAGCTGTTGCTTGTTAACCATGAACAGCCCATGAAGAGAACCCATGGTATGTTGTGGGGTTGTGAACTGTGGATTGTTCACCATGGTTTGTTATCTCAGCTGGGTTCAGACAACATGATAACCCACATTTCAACAATAACCCATGGTTCAACGACAACCCACACTCAACTCAACCCATACTCAACCATTAAGTATGGGTTATTGTGTCTTCTGAACCCAGTCAATGGGTACAAGGCAGGATACACTGATTTTGTACAAGTTTCAGTGAGCATTCTCCGATTACTGTGAGCCCTCACATTGGTATCTTGAAGAAATTCAAGATAGAATGTCAATTAGATCATAACGGCCATTAGCTCGGCTTAAACTGGAAAAAGAAAATAGCTTTTTCTACTTTGTACATACATATCCCAGTGTCTTAAATGTGTCAGCAATACCATTAACTCTAGAAAGTAAATAGGAGTATATTGTTGCTATATGCAAATACATCTGCAACACATCATATTCACGTCTTGTTTGCGATGAAATCGTTACAGTATCATTATGAGCTTTTTTCCTCATGTTCATATTATGCAAGGAGGGGGTGGTGGCATTTCTTCATTTCTTTGAAACGCAGTATTACTACTGAAATCTCCATTGGGGCTTGTTAAATCAACACTGTAACTCCTTATTCTTTTAGTGGCTGCCTAGCTTGAATATGTCTCAAAGTAGGTCACCCTGTACATTAACTTCAATTTATATTAGTTTAACTTTGCCACATGCTACTTTACAATTGATGTAGAGTTGTGTTGGGCTTTATTTTACCTTTATAATTTTTCACAGCCTTGATCTTTATGGGCCATCATTCTGTGAGCTTTTAAAGGGAGGAGAGAAGCTCATATCCTTGTTTGTCCTTTGCTTTCAAGGAGACAATTACTCCCAATTGCTGCAATACATCTTTTATTTTATTTTTTTTCTTTTGAGAAGTCGTATATTGGAACATTAAAAAAAGAAGAAGAAAAGTTTAGCTGGATTGTTATAGCCTAAAACGCTACTTTTGCTTATCTTGTGAACCCTGTATTTGCTAAAGAGAGAGAGTGATGATTGTTTTCTGACACTGCCCAGCTGGAAGCAATGTAAGAGGCAAGCTTTAAGCGGTGACCAAATGCTCCAAATAATGAACAGGAGGAGACTGAAGTTTTTAACTAAAGGATAGAGATAGAGATAATAAAAAGAGGATGTGTCTCTCTCTGTCTCTCTGTCTCTCTGTCAGTCAGCACCATAGCACCAAGACGGTGAAACTTAGACACCTGAAAATTGACATGCATACTAAAGAGACCCTAGGGACCCTATTTTGTTTTTGTTTTTAAATGCATTAGAGTGCAGTCCTATAGACTACACCCTCACTGCTCAGAAGCCTCCAAACCTGGAGGCTTCTGAGATTCCTATGCCCTGCCAGGCTGAAGCCAGCAGGGCAGAAGGAGCAGCGGAGGCAATCTTTGCCTCCCCATCCCCTGATCTTTACTTTTTTCGCTAGATGGCTTTTCAGCCTGTCTAGCAAAGGCACTTCGGAGGGGGAAGGAAGGAGGCTGGAGGAGGCTCAGGATAAATTGTACCTTGGCCCCTTTGGTCTCCACCCCTCCTTGCTCACTGGAATGACCCCCTTTCCCTCTCCAAGGTCAATTTTCCAACCTCGGAGAGGCAGTCGGCGCTGTTCCCTCCATGCTGGCTGTGAGGGGCTAGAGTGGGGGGGTCGGATCTCTGACTCCCACTGCTGAGGTCAGAGCACTGAGTTGAATATTGCTTACATTCCCACTATCAACATATAAGATGGTTTGAAGCATATAAGGGAACTCTAAAAACAGCAGCCTCTTCACTATGCTTACAGGAGTTAACTTTTACAATCTTTCTTCTACCCTTTCTCCATATAGATTTTAGCTCAATGACACAACTATGTTTCCTTTTTTTTTCCTGTTTGCAGATCTGATTTGCTCGTAATGACAACTTAGAGAGTGGGTTGAGTATGGGTTGTCATTGAATCGTGGATTGTTGTTGAATTGTGGGTTGTTGTTACATGTGAACCCTGCACTATGGTTTAACTATGGGTTGAAAACCACGAACAACCCAGGAAAAGAACCTTTGTTGTTGGGTTGTGATCTCTGGTTTGTTCGTGGTTTACAACCAATTGTTAAAGCGTGGTGCAGGGTTCTCACATAACGACAACTGATGATTCAATGACAATCCATACTCAATCCTTTCTCTGGGTTCTTGTTATGTGTGAACCAGGTTCCTTGGATTAAACACACATTGCAAAGGGGGGGGGTGATCATAAAGAAACCCCCCCAGCAAAAATGGGGACAGACCAAATATACAGTTCATCAGGAATTTATATATTCAAAAATTACATTTCAAACACCCATGTAACTTTTAAAAAACATACATGCCATTGATTTGATAGGGATATTTTATTTCTTTTAGGCTGCCTGCAATCCTATACCCATTTACCAGGGAATGAGTCCCATCAAACTCAGTGTTGCAGTGTTAATTTTTATGCAACCTGTTCACAGTCACACTTTGTGGATCAAACCTTGAAAAGGGTGAGGGGAAAAAGATAATGAGGAGAAAAACCCAGCAGGAATGGAGATGCAGACTGCACAGAATATGAAGTGCTGCAGAAATGTATACATTCAGACAGCTAGATTGGTAACTTTTCAAACATGTATAGCATTGATTTGAGAAGGGTAATATTTTATTTTTTGAAAATGTGTGCATAGCACATCATTTAACACTTTTTGTTAAAAACACACATTTAAAAGGGGAGATGCTTGAGTTTATATATTCATTCTAAGATGAAATTTCAAACTGATATGTAATTTTGGCATTCATTTGCTAGGGATGATAAAAACAAAACAAAACATAAGGGCACAATCCTATGGGTGTTCAGACAGACAAAAGACCTACAACTCCCAGCATTCCCCAGCCATCCTGGGTCACAGCCCCCTTGAGTCCTACCACTCTGTTTGACCCATTTGAGCCCAAAATGGGTTCTTTCCCAGCCTCAAATCCCACAGTCCTGGCTCCAAGTCAAAAGCATTCATTTTTGCCCTCTTGGAACCTTCTGAATTGAATATGGACAAGACTGAAGTCCTGGTTTTTCATCCTGATCGTCCTGGCCATCCCCTGGTTTGTCCTCCCCCCCGTCTTCTGTACTGCCAGGTGACCCCTGTCTCGAGGGCCATTGATCTTGGGGTTGTGGTGGATGATCAGTTGTCACTTTGTCCATTTGTGAATATGACAGCAAAGACATGTGGCTCCTATCTTGCTAACATCTGACGGATTCGTCAATTCTTGACCCCGGAGACTGCGAAGCTGCTTGTCCATGCTTTGGTCATTTCACGCTTGGATTATTGTAATAGTCTTTTGGCGGGTTTGCCTTCTTCTTCACTTCATCCCCTTGTTTTGGTGCAGAATAGTGCTGTACGTGCGGTTCTTGACCTGCCCCATTATTCCCATGTTTCTTGTCACCGTAGAGCATTGCACTGGTTTGACTTATTTCAAACTTCTTGTCTTGACATTTAAGGCACTACGCTTTTCCCTTCCCACTTATTAGGCTGAGTTGGTCACAGGGCACACACCTCTTAGGAGAACTCGATCTGCAGACTCAGGGTTTTTGGAAGTGCCTTGGACGAAGGTGGCAAATTCTAGGCTCTGGGAATTTTCTCATTTGGCTCCACGATTATGGAACTCTCTTCCTTTACACCTTCGGATGGAATCGGAGTTGAGTAAATTCAAGCGTAACCTGAAAACTTATCTGTTCAACTTGAAGACATAGGTGTTAGACTTAGTGTGAACTGGGTAATTGCTATGATTTTAGTTTTATGGCTTGATGGTTTTAATTATTTGTTGTTGTTAATTTAAATTTACCTGGATTGTAGCCCATTTTAAGTATTTTAATGTAGTTTTAGTTAAATTGTGATGATTATTGTTTGAATTATTTTGTATATTGTACTGCGCTCTGGTGTAGCGCGCAATATAAATTTGAATAATAATAATAATAATAATAATAATAATAATAATAATAATTATTATTATTATTATTATTATTATTATTATTATTATTATTATTATTCTGGAGTGAACCAATGGCTCATGCCTATGTGCCCTACCCCAGTGTTGTGACTGAACCAAACCTATCTGAAGGGTCCTCCCCATTCTTCATCATGAGTGTCATCTGCTGGATCCCCAGCAGCCTGGTTTGTCAGGAGGGTAGGTAGTCATAAGCCAACAATAATTCACCATAAATGAATATGGAAAATATGTTGCTCCCAAATTCCATGGATGGACACAGATTATCCTGTCAGATACCAATGTGCTTGTGAGAAAGAAAGAAAAATCATAGCAGAAGACTAATGATGTCATTTAAAACACACACACACACACACACACACCAACAACAACAACAACAGGTAGGGAACTAATTCTTTATTATGTATTGCCATCATAATAAAAAGAAGTAAAGAACTGCTCGGGGAAAGAAAATGCATCTCAGGGTGCAATCCTATGCCTGTCACCCACTACCTCCCAATTACCTCCAGGTGATTCAGTATTGAATAGGCAAAGAAACAGCAACATATTCCTTTGGCCATTCTTGACATCTGGCAATAAATAAATAAATAAATAAAGACTGACACATCCCAATTGTGACCAGCAATCACTCATCCTGATTTTAACCAGGGCAAGTGTGTCTGTGACAACCAAAGAGCAAGTGCAGTTGGGGGGGAGGGGAAGGCCTGGCTTAAATAGACAATGTTGCCTCACCCCCATGCATTGACGTGGGGCACACTACGTGCATCCACACACTTGGCTCTAGCCAGCCCACCTTCCTCTGGGGGAAGCCACAAAAGCCAGTCCTCCCTGCCCGCCCCTGCCCCGCAGAAGTACAAGGCCCTGCAGGCGGATTAAGCACCTCTACCCCTCAATATGTCTGTGTAAAATCAAGTCTCATATTGTTACAAAGTAATCTGTTATCAAGCCTATAACGAAGCTGGATGGAAAGGTTTCTTCAGTATTGTTTGACTTGTAAGACTGAAACATAGCTTCTGTATTTGTGTCCACATGAATGATTCCTGAAATTAGGTGCAAGCTTCATTTAAAAAATGCACCTTTGGGCAATACCTTTATTAGCACCATTGGAAATTCCACAAACGTCTATGTTTTTGAGTTCTCCAAACTCTTCATCAGGTAGGTGGATCCTGCTCTTTCTGTACCATCTAGCTTGATAAAGAGTTATGGAGAACTCAAAAGCTTCTACCTATTTGTGGAATTTTCATTGGTCCTAATAAAGGTCCTAATAAATCCCATTTTATTAGGATTTTGGATCCACCACCACCCGGACCAGCACAGCTATCTTTGTTTTTTATCATCAAAAACATAGAAGTACCAGTAATATACTGCTGCATACTTTCTGTCTTCCTCAGTTTTAGACAGCCCAATTTTTTCAGACAGAATCATATTCCCCAGCAGGCTGAGATGAAAGCGATAGTGCTGATGCATACATTTCTTGCTTCTTCATTTCAATTTCTACCACACTCTATTCCATGGTCTCCTCAGAATGGGTAACTGTTTTAAAGCAAATGCATATATAACATCCCTTGTACCAGCTCTAGGGAGTTGTGCCAAGTAATACAGAGCACCTTCAACCATACCCAACTTGCAGTCCTGTTATGCTCTTGAAGGGTAGCATTTGGCATTTTATGCATACATTCTATCAACGCCTTCATGCTGGTCTGGCTGAGGCTGTCCATTTTAATAGATCAGGACTGTAGAAAACCTGAAGATATAAACATTAGCAAGTGGAAAGTAGTTAGCTGATTCAATTGCTGCCCATTAGGATTTAATTAGCTCAAATGGTCTGAGAGGAATTGTCAGCCTAACAATTGTAGAAAAGGTTAATGAAATCCCCCAGAGAGAGAAACAGTGTCCTCCTCCTCCAACTACCCTTAACACTTGATCCATCACTCAGATCACAAGGATTGTATTAATCCATCTAACAGAGGAGAGAAAATCCAAGTTCAAAACAAATATTATATAAAAACTCTATGTTCCTCCCCCTTTGTCTACCCATCTCTGTTCCTCAAACCAGATCACTCTCTTCCTCTACATCTGTCTTCAAGTCTTCTTTGTTCAGGAAAATTTGCTAACCACATCACCTTCTCTGCATGTCCACTCCTAGGGCTGGGTGAGATTTTTGTCTTAGATAATTTTTTATATGAATTCACCACATTTATTCATATTGGGTACTGAAAGAATGCAGGAGATCATCCATCCTTAGCCACTCCTAGACAAATCCACATATGTTCTCCTAACTACCAGGACCGGTGCAAGGCAGTTTGGTGCCCTAGGCAAGATCAAATATTTAGCGCCCCCCTCCCACTTGAGAGCACTGTATTTTTTTTCAAGGCGTTTCTGGTGCCCCCTTTAGCCCTGTACCCTAGGCAGCTGCCTAGTTGGCCTAATGGTAGCACCGGCCCTGCTAACTACACATTGTAAATTCCTAATCTTTCCCCACTTCTCTGCCTTGTCCATCTAATGTACCTTGGACGTCCTAGTGGTGCTATATAAATGCATAGTAGTGGTGGTGGTGGTGGTAGAAGATAAAGAAGCAAAAAACTATTCTAACTTCTTTATATAGTATCAACTGCTGTTTTTAGGGCTGATTTCAATACTACAGGGTTATACCTAACTGTCCATCTGCCAGTGGAATGGATGCCTCCTCCTCCCTACAGTCCTCCCATGCAACCCCAAAATTTGGTCTGGAGGGTTGGGAGACCCTCCAGAGCAGATTTGAAGGCATGGAGATACAGAGGGTAGGAGAGGAAAAGGAAATTGTGTTGCATGAGCAGAACTCCAGTCATATAATGTTGGATGGAACCCACATTCCCCAAGAAGAGAGTTTCACAAACTTCTCATCTGGTAGAACTCCACACAAAGGCTAAAAAATGCTTCCATGGGGCAATTCAAATGGTGAGCCATAATGTTTGAAAATGGTTCACCATTTCATTATCCTCAGTAGTGTGGTGTCTACATGTCCAATGGTGTGGTGCCGGATATGATAACATTGTACCATTAGAGGCCCACTATTACTTGTTTACAAAGCATTTGGCAGACAAAATTGTTTACATCCATTTCAATTTAGATTCCAGCTTGGAAGTGGTACAAATGCAGACTTTGCCAGTTTGCACAATCACCGCGAGTTAAACACCTGCCTGGCTGTGGCT
Source organism: Shinisaurus crocodilurus (assembly GCA_021292165.1). Classification (NCBI taxonomy): domain Eukaryota; kingdom Metazoa; phylum Chordata; class Lepidosauria; order Squamata; family Shinisauridae; genus Shinisaurus; species Shinisaurus crocodilurus. The sequence goes on along the minus strand of CM037876.1, from coordinate 262,737,036 downwards.
TGTTTAAGCTGTGGCACATGCTGGGCACTATTTGCCTAATCACCCACCTGGCTGTGGCTTGTAGTGCCATCCGAACCTGGGTGGCATGGCTTGTTGGAGAGGGAAACAACCCTCAAATAACTGAACAACAGCCAATGGGTTATTTGAGGGTTGTTCTCCCCTCAAACAAGTCATGCTACCTGGATTTGGACAACACAGCAAGCTGTGCCTTGGTGGTCCAGGCCACAACCTTTGCCTATCATGCTCAACCTTTGTCTATCATGTTCAACCATTGCCTGAATGACATCTTGCCAGAAAGGAATGGGAATGAGTTGTAGAGGTAATTTAATACCTCCTGGAGAGAGCAATCCTGTGGTCCCTCGAAGAGCGTTCCAGGGACTATAGGAATGCTCAGAAGAACCCTTCTGAGGTCGGAGACAGTTCTCCAACCTTGGAAGGGGGAGTTGGAGATCCACCCCCTCCTCCCTCTCGCAGTCAGCGTAGAAAGAACCATGCTGGCTGCCCTCTGAAGTCAGAAAATCGACCTCAGAGAGGGGGAAAGGGAGCATTCTGGTGAGCAGGGAGGGGAGGAGACCAGAGATGCCAGGATACAAGTCATCCTGAGCCTCCTCCAGCCTCCTTCCCTCCCCCTGTGAAGTGCCCTCAGCCCACCTAGAGAAAACCAGGAAAGATGGGGAAGCGAAGATTGCCTCTGCCATTCCTCATGCCCTGCTGGGTTCAGCCCAGCAGGGCATAGGAATCTTGGAAGTCTCCAAGTTCAGAGACTTCCAAGCAGCAAGGGTGCAATCAATAGGACTGTGCTGTAAGGGAAGGTCTCAGTTACTTTGAAGAAGGCAGTTGTGAGACCATTCCTGAAGAAACTCTCAGTAGACTTGGAGGATCTAACCATTATTATCTGGTGTCCAGTATTTTATTTTGGGACATGTTGCTTAAGCAGGTGGTAGCCAGTTAGAATCTCACAAAGAAGTTGCATTTATGTATTTGCTTCTTCTTCTTCTTCTTCTTCTTCTTCTTCTTCTTCTTCTTCTTCTTCTTCTTCTTCTTCTTTTTTGTATGGCTGTCCAGATCGATGTTAGGGAGATCCACCTGGCAACCTCTGCATATAAATTCAGCTGCCAGATGAAGTCATTTTGTAAAAAGCCTTCCTTGGATACTGATGGTTATCTGTGAATCTTGATTATATGCTGTTATTATTTTTGATCCTTTTAGCCATTCCATTTAAAACACTTTTAGTTGGACTGCATTTTACTGAGTGTATTATTCATACTTGTGTACTTGAGTATATTTCTAAAGCAAAAGCAAGTGATACATTGATATGATAATAATGTGACCTGAGTACTTGGTACTAAATTAAAATTTCTGTGTCGTTCTTCATAGTAACTTACCTGTTGGGGGTGTCTTGAAAGTTTTGCTTGCATAGTCAGAGATCAAATTGTATTTGGATTATATTGCCCATTAAGATAAGCAGATTAAAAACAACAACAGCAACCTCTGGCTTATTTCTAGTTAGAAACAGCAGGAAACGTACTCAGAATCTATAGCATCTATTGCTGGTCATCACCAGAAAACATACTGTTAAAGGCTGCTTTTCTGGGACCATTTCAATTGTGTTTATATTTTCATAGTTTACTGAGCCATACCAGTTAAATAAGAAATTAAACAATCATAAGCACAAGAGAGTTTTGCATAGAAGTCTTTAAAAACAAAGCACTAATTTACAAATGGCTGCTGTGTGGAATTGTGGAAACACCACAGGCTTATATATATACGTAAGAAAGGATGGGGGAAGAATTCATCTGCTTCACATTTTAATACAAACTGACTTAATTTGCACTTCTTGGACCAATACTCAAACCAGAATACAATTATATTTGGGGGGTTTGTCCAACTCTGAGTTTTGTGATGTATTCCTCTGATCAAAAATGCATACATAAATGTGCACATTAAGGAAAATTCCATACCAAAAATGCATACATATAAAGGCAAATATTAGAGGAAAGTGCTTGCAAAAAATGCGTCTGGAGACTTGTATACAAAATGTGTATGAATTTTCATGCACACAAAAATACATATGGATTTTCATGGGGACTTTAAAAATAATAATAAACTCACACAGAAATAGGATAAAACAAACTTGTGCTTGATAAACTGCAAATATTATCAAAAGCAAAACGGACAGATTAGTCCATCCCTCTATATAAGAAAAAAGGTTGAATGTCTTATGAATGTACAACATCTATCAGAATGTAGTAGGGCTGCCTGTTCTCTCTTGAGCCTGCTTGGGTGTTAAGATCAGCCTCATAGTCCCTGATTGGAATCCCAGCACCTTCTGAAGTGAGGCTGGTGATGGAAAGAGAGCCTTTCTGTGAATTCTCTCCCCAGAGAGCTACACCTGGTGCCAGATAGCCCGGTAAAAAAACTGTTCTATTTGCACATGGTTTTTACATGTTTTATGCTCACATTTTCTTGCTCTGCTGCATTGTTTCATTGTGATTTATATGACTCATTGTTAAACTTGTTATTATCATTTTAAAAACAACAACAACAACACACACACACATTATTTTATGGAGAGCATTGCTGCTGGAGAGAAGCTATAAATATTGTAAATGAATGAATGAATGAATAAAAGTAATCCTCCCCTCCCCACAGATGCTGCTGTTGACCGGTTCTTTACTTGCTCCAGTGGCTTGCATGGATAAACAGGAAGGGGGAAGCCAGTGGAGGCTGGTGACTCCTGTGTCAGTGGGGCTCCTTGTCCATTGCATCCTTTTGTTTGAGCTTTATAGGATCCATCCATGGTGCTCTATGGTGGTGAACCTATTTTGGGAATGGAGTTCCGCACCACGGATAGCTCCTATAAAGCTCAAACAAAAAAGATGCAAAGGCTAAGGAGCCCCATTGACACAGGAGTCACCGGACTCCCCTGGGGTAAACCACTGATATGGGAAAGCCATGAGGTAAGGTGATTGGGTAGCCTGTCATTGCTGCTTCACACATTCATTTGTGCTTGAAAAATTGTTGGAAATGCCCTGCTCGCAACCCAAAACACGAGCACCAACAGGATTGTATTCCTCAGGAAAAGCTTGCACATTCTCGAGCTTGCACTCACATTTAAAATGCATATTTTACCAAAAGGGCCGTGTTTTCATGCTTTAATACATGGGAGGAAAGTGTGTACTTGGGAAAGTGTGCATTTTTCCTGTTCATAAAAAAGAACCATGTTTCTGTTTGGGAGCAAGAACAAGGCGAAACAAGATAGAGGTGAGGAAAGGAGAGTCTCAACAAGCTCAACAATGGCTTGTTTGCCCTGGCGGTGGCGTGGGGCTGTTTAATTGCTTAATTGCCTAAACTGGGACATTAGCACACAATCACACTGCTGATGTAGCATCAATGAGATAGTGGACGCCCTAGTGCAGTTTAGTGTCTCCAACATACCATGGCTTTGTAAACAAATCACTGGAATAAACACCAGATTTCAACACACTTCATAAATGTATCTCTGACTTTTATTGCCCCTATCACTAGAGAAAGAAGAGAGTTTACAGCAATTTTTCACATTCTTTGAATCTATCACTCTTAATGATCAGTTTAAACATTCTTATTTGGGATTCAATATACTGTACTTGTTGCTGGTAGTGACTACAGAAGAGAAAGAACAGAGAGGGGGAGATAAAGAAACTGAAGGGGATGATATTAAGGAACAAGAAACAATTACTGGTTGTGCTCAACAAATAAATGCATTTTAGAAAGCTTCAGAGTAAAAGCACATTTGTTGAAAACATGTACACAAATGAGTGAATCCAAGAATGTAATTTGAGCCAAGCATGAACACTAGACTCCCATTGGACTTTTGGTTTCAAATATCATGGAGCCATCCAATTAAAATGGGATTATTTCTCAGATTTTTCCAACCTTTGTTCTGCTCTGTTGCTTTTTTCCCCTTTCCAGCCTATTCTCAAAGTGGCCACTGTGGGAAACCAAGATCAGAGTAGCAGTTTTCACCTAACCTTTTAAAGTCAGAGTCACCCTGGAATCAATCAGATAGTAGCGGCTTTATGTTTAAAACAAAACAAAACAAAAACCCAAGAACAAACTTCTAGGTTTCTCCCCTGTGCTGCCTGAGTGGAGAAGTCTTTTCTATGGCCAGGTTAGTGATCCCTTAGCTAATCATCACAGCTGAAACTTACACTCTTGCATTCTGACTTTTAAACTGTTACTATTATATTTCTTGAAAATATTCTCACAAGTTATTACACTTCTGTATTTTCAACAAAGATAACAGGACATATTTGAGTGATCTTCATAAGTGAAGGGAAGAACCATAGCTCAGTGTTAGAGTGCATGCAAGAGGTTCCATTTCAATCCCTGGCATCTCTAGGTAGGGTTGGGAAAGTCTCTTACCTGAAACTGTGGAGAGTTGCTGCCAGTCAGTGTAGACAGTGACCACATCATTGCCCGGGTGGTGGATGGCCATACTTCCACTGCCCATTTCCCCCTTAAGATTCCCCTAACCCAATATACCAGGAGTAGACAACCTGTGGCCCTACAGCTGCATGTGGCCCTTGGCCTAATGCAATGAGTCCCTCAGCTCAATTTCAAAAGCCCTCTGCATGAGTTCAGAACTTTGGCAAGAGCACTCTGTCCCTTCCCAGTCAACCCACTGTATGGGAAGGAAGAGGGGGGGGGAGAGAAAAGGGGGTGGTAGAAAGAGAAAATGTACCCACCCACGTTTGGCTCTGGCCCCACCCACTGCCAGCTTCATTCACACCCTCTGCTGATATGCAGCCCCCAACACATTACTCATGTTGATAGAAAAAAGGTTGTGCATCCCTGCATTTTTGGTATCACATAAAATGAAAAACTGCACCATAGGGTATCCTCTTTGCTTAAATGTATAAATTTGATCTAAACATGCCCCATCCAGTAGAAATTAGTCACTGTGTAAAAAAAAATAAATGTTAATGTAAGTTTTGTATTCAGTATACTCCAAATATATTATCATGCTTCATTTTCATTTATCAAGACAATTATTTCCTGCACTGAAGTTTCATTTTCAGCATGGCTGAGATAAAGCAAATTTGTTTTCCTGATTTATTTCTGTGATGAGCTAACTTGTTCAAAACTAACTTGGCCAGCAATTGAAAAATTGTTTCCTGAGCTGCACGTAGAGTGATGTTGATAGTCAACATACCCACGGGGCCTTCAGTGATGTTCTGAGTTTTATCCGATTGTGTTAGAAGTAGTGAAATGGATAATTATTTTTCAAGGAAGAAGGAAAACATGAGAAAAAGACTTACTACACTTTTAATTTTGAACTCTTCCAAGTTACATCAGTTGTTGACAGAAGAATTATCAACCATTTAATTGAGATTTACAAAAACAGAGAGAGGAGTCCATGAAAAGTTTGTTTTATCTTACTAGTGTATGTTTTAGCTGCTGAATCTGTAAGGTTAACAGTACATTATAAAATTAAATAAACTGTTTTTGTTTTTTTTTAAATAAATGGGAAGATAGAACCTGGGGTCATCCCATGAAGCTGATTGGTGGGAGATTCAGGACAGATAAAAGGAAGTGCTGCTCCACACAGCACTATGGAACTCACTTCCACAAGATGTAGTAAGGGCCACCAATCTGGATGGCTTTAAAGGGGACTGGACAAATTCATGGAGGATAAGGCTATCATAGTGATGTTACTTTTGCCCGCGTGGGGCCCGAACTGGCCCGCTCGTGCCCGCGCGAAGGTTACCCCGGGGAAGCGGAGCAGCTGAGCCACTGCTCGGAAGCTGCCGGAGAGCCAGAGCATCGTCCCCTGGAGATGAGCACTCGGGTTGTTGCTATTGCTGTAGCTGCTGCTGCTGAGGGAGAGAGAGCAGGGCTGAGCAGCACATGGAGGAGGAGGAGGAGGAGACCGGGCAGGGAAGTTGCTGCTTGTTGCTGCTGGCGATGCAGAGGAAGGAGGGAGGGACGGAGGGCAGAGAAGGTGGGAGGGCTTCGCTGGCTGCTCTTGCTCGCAGTCCGGACCGAGCTTTGAGGCGCTCTCCTGCCCACTGGCCCCTCCTGAGCGGGATATGGGTGGGCGGCAGGAGGGTGGGGGGAGACACATTTTTTCCCCAGGCGTTTCTGGCGCCCCCTTTCTAGGCAGCTGCCTAGTTCGCCTAATGGTAGCACCGGCCCTGCTCCAGTATCAGAAGCAGTATGCCTATGTACACTAGTTGCTGGGGAATATGGGCGGGAGGGTTCTATTGCAGTCATGTGCTGCTTGTGTGATCCTGTGAGCAGCTGGTTGGCCAGTGTGTGAACAGAATGCTGGACTAGATGGACCCTTGGTCTAATCCAGCATGGCTCTTCTTGTGTTCTTACGGTGTTATCCAACTAACTTCTCCCACTGAATGGAATGGCTTCTGTGAGTGGAACAGGGAGGGGGCATTCCCCTGCCTCCTGCAATACCCCCTGTGCCCTCAAAATCTGCTCCAATGGTTGGGGAACCCCCCAGAACAGATGCTTGGGGGCAAAGCAGACTGCAGAGGGGAGGGGAGGAGGGGAAAGTCCCATTCTGTGATCAAAAGTCCACTTGTTAGATTAAGGTTACTCCTATACATTTTTATATCGGCATTCAAAGTGGCTAATAGAATCCAACAAATAGTCAGAATTCAAATAATAATAATAATCCATATAATTAAAATAATAAATTATACAAGACAACAATAACTACAAACAGCATAAGAAGAAGAAAAAAAGCCAGTCAATAAATGATACTTATAAATTGCAACATAGTTAAAAGCTTGCTGAAAGGGGGGGGGAGGTTTTTTTTACTGACAGCGGAATACACAGGCCTTTTCAGGCATTCTGATCCTGTGTAGAGTAAACTTGTGAGGAGACGGAGTGCTCTTGCCCAACTGCAGTGTCTCCGTCATCACCCTGAACTTGTGGAGGGCAACATTCTGAAGAGGAGAGCCTCCTGTATCAGTAGAGGGTCTCCACCTGATTCAAAATGCTGGAAAATTAATAAAAGCAATGACAGAGGGGGGCAGGGCTAACACGATCCCTCTCCTTGCATGTTTACTCTACACAGAGTCAGAATGCTTGAATAGGGCTCAGGAAAGAAGAAGATGTAGAACAGGCTGACATCCTACCCCTGGACCAGTGGAACTCCTGACCAACAGTACCTCTGTCTTGTCTGTAGTTAATTTGTTTGTTTACACTTTATATAGAACTTGGCAGCTTTGTAAATCACTTCTGTCTAATAATCCCTGTTTTATTTTCGCTATCTCCTAAAGGTATCTTGGGGTTGCTTTGCCACTGGAAATCTCCATCCCCAGATAGTTATATCAAAATTCTTCCATTATATTTAAGCATTAGATCAGGGAAGTTTGCATTTGGGCAAGTTTATCACATGATTGGGCCTTCTGAATCCAAATTTAAGGCAGCAATTGTAAATGTACTTACTATGGAGTAATCCCAATCAACACAGTGGCAATTGCTTCTGAGTAGACATGAAGAGGGTTGCACTGTCAGCCCCCCAAAAGAATGAGAATTCTGTGCACTACTCCCGCAACACTTATGTCCACCGTGCAATTTCTGGTCTTGCCCACATGTTATTATCACTCCCTACAATAAAGTGACAGTGTAAAAATAGACCTTGGCTGCACTAAATATGCATAGCATACTTTTTAGAAACTAAAGTGCAGCTCAGCACTAGTTGAGATAAGCACTTTATCATAACAAGAGATAAGGGAGACTAGCAAATTTGTTCCTCACTGCTAAATATCATAAGATGTTATGTCCTCACTGCTAAATTTTTATTGTCCATTTCATAGTAGCTGAGCTACTGCTACTGTGAAAATTTGTCAAAAATAAATTGGAAGTTCTAAATTATTAAACATGTGTTAAACTATCCATAAATAATTATTATACTCAGCAAAATGTAATTGTCAGGCAAGCTGAAAATTTTGAAGGTATTTTATCGTCCTTCTGCTTGCCTTCATTGGATAATAAATGAGAATAGATTTCTAATGCCCATTCATATGAGCTGAATATCTCCGCCCAGAGATGAGTTGGAAAAAGAGGTATGAAAACTTTTAGTCCTAGAAAGAGGGGCAATATATTTGCTGAAAATGTCTATGTATCTGGTGCATGGGATTTGAAAGAGCACCCTTTGTCCCAGGGGCTTTTAAAATGCATATCTTAAGTAGCCCTAGCAGGGAAATATAACATTATACACATTTCAAATTAAATGCCAGCTCAATTTGTTCTATGCTACTCACCAATGTGTGTGTGTGTTGTTGTTGTTGTTGTTGTTGTCATCTGGGATTGAAACATGGATCACAAAATGTATCTCCAAAGTATTGTTTCTGGTGCCAACCCTTGAGCATGCTAAAACCATTTTAAAGACATTGATCTTTGCTTTCTGTGACAATTAATTATGTAAGGCTGTAAGGCTGCAATACTATGGTCCCTGGGAGGTCATCCCAGGAGCCATTCAATATTTCAGATTTTCTCTTCCAAGAGTGGGAGTTCTGACCTCGTGAACCCGCGAACGCAGAAACGTCTATGGGCCTTGCCTCTCCAACATTGGAGTTCGGGTGTAGAGGCAAAAAGGGGGTGTTCTGTGGACGTGCCAGGGTCAGATCAGAGGAAGAATTGGATCTGCTGGATCCATTCCCCTGACACCCCCCTGGAATTGGTGAAAATGTACACCAGCCCTGGAGCTGGCATACATAATTTCCCTCCCATTGCAAGCAGTGGGAAGAAAATTGTAAAGGTTTAAAAAATGACGCAAAAGGGAACAAAAAATTAAAAACACTGCTCCTCCCACCCTGCTGCCCTGACAGCATGAACCTGCAGGCATTTGTATAAAGTGGTTTCCCAACTTTTTCTTGTGACAAATTTGCCTCAGCCTAGAGATTCTATGTGAAGGGAATTCTGTATTTATCTAGATCAGCAGGTAACGTATCCCATGCCATTTCCCCAGCACAAAGTACCAACAAGAATGCAGGTTCATTTCAGACTTCTGGTATGGGCTCACAGAATTTTTAGATAGATGACTCTGAGATCAGGCATGCCTTTTCATCTTTTACTTCAAAATCTTAAGCAGTTCTTACATGATTCACATTTGATATAAGAGTATAGGACATACAAAATACAAAGTGGTTGCATGCAAAACACATTTTCAAAAAGCGTTCTAAGACTTGTTTCAGGAGCATGCCCTGCATTGTAAAGATTAAAGTTTCTTACACAATGACATATTGTGTTTTGCCTCTCATATTTAAATGCTTTCTTATGAACTGCTTATGTGATTACTTTCCACAGAATTGAATTTCTTTAACAATTAGTTATTGTTTTTTCCAAAGTTCCCAGCTATGATTCCAAGTGTGATATTTTACTCCATATCTTGTCAGCTTTTCTGAGCCACATTTTCCCTTCAAAACAGGATATCACCTGCTTCTCTTTCATAGGTTTATGGTCAGACTATTTTCATCTGAAGTGTCCTTTAGATCTATTCACATCTCACAATATTTTATGTTCACTTAATTCATTTACATCATAAGCAGACATAGGAACAATAGTCTAGTAAGCAGTTATACCTTCTTCCTTATCTAATGCACATGTTTCCTAATTTTAGGCGGGGAAACTGCTTTTCTCAGATTTCTTTAACAATAACAGGCTCAGAAGTCAGAGAAGTTACAGCATGTCAGCACAAATGCTTCTGTTAGAATGCCTCGCTAGAATCAAACTGATTGAAACTTCATATGATAATACATGTTAATATATCATTTCTTTATAAAAAAAAATATAAATGTATAAGAGAGATGAGCTTATGACAGAGGTAGAGTCAAAAAGCTTCTACGATGAATATTTGCAAGGTAGCCTATTATGCAGGTTGGTGCAGGAGTCTTGCAAAGAGTTCGGAGTCCAATATTTGTCACACTCTCCCTTCAGATATCACCCCACCCCCCACCAATAGGATTGTTCTGCCACTGGAAGCATTTGTAAATGATTATGTAGCCTGGATTCTTAAATTATCTCTAGGAACCCAAAGATCTGCTTGACTGGGTCTAGGGATCTGAGAGTAGGAAGAGTAGACTAGCCGCGTGTCCTGCTTTACAGAGGACTATTTGAAAGGCTGCCCAATCCAAGTCCAGGCTAAGGATAATGATTCATAATAAAGGAGAACAGGGGCCTTGAAGTTTCCCATCAACCGTTAGTGTGTGGGCAGCAGTCTCAGCAGGTACACATGTCACCCAGTCACAATCTTCCCCATTTCTATTCCATTTCTATTTCAGTTATAGTAATTGTTTAAATATGCCTCTATATGCCAAATGTGTCCCCCTCTTTTGTCCTCTTCTTTTGGTATGTATTGGTGATGTATTCTCTCTCTCTCCCCCCGCCCCCTTTTAGGGGACATTCATAACTAGCCACCCAACATGAGAGGGAGGAATAGAAATTGAAACCTCAGGCCAGGGATGGAAGTGTGAGAAAGACCATGGAATTTCATGTCAGGTCATCTAAAAACACTCCATGTTTGTGAGACAATGTGTAATTGGTGAAAGCAGTGCTTTTGCCACAAATTAGCAAAGCTGCCAAATTGATCAGCATTGTTAAGTGAAATAGAAACTTGCTGCTGATTCCTTAAACCCAAATGTCGTTTTTACTACATACATTGTTGAATGGTATGTATTTGTTCAAATGTATCCCTTCTCATGGTCTCACCCATCTTCCCTTTCCTTCTTTTCCACAGCTATCTATCCTCCTAGTCACACAGTTACACGTGCAGGAGTGGATTCCCATTAGCTCAGTGGAGCCCCTTGCCCCCACCCCTTCCTTGCTGGCTTTTTACTGAGATCGTCTATGGTCCACAGCATGCTGCCTACTATCTGTGAAGGGAGGCCATACACTGAGACCATATACCCAAGGCCATACACCCAGACTACGCCTGTTCTGAGAATGAGTAGTCTGTGGACCTAGGGAGGAGGAGAGCAATGGGTTGTTCAGTTGGGAGGTACATAGGACCTTCCATGACAGATAATGTCTGGTGAGCTCTGGTCCATGTGGGAAGCGTCGCGCCAAGTGCGTCGCTAAGTGCGCACTTGGCGACGCACTTAGCGGAGCACGAGGGAGCACGGGGGGATTATAGCAGTTATTCTATTTGTTTTACTGATTTTCACTGCTGCGAGTGAGTTGACTGGTGTTGTGGGAGGTTGTTGGCTCCAAGATGGCAGTGGACTAAGAGCCTGTTTTTTAAATGCTCCCTTTTAAGTCTTTTTTAATTGTGCATTTAGTTTTAGTTGTTAGGGGTTTTATCAATGAACTTCAGTAGGTTTTTATCAAAAGCTTTTAGTTGTTGTTTTGGGCACTTTTTAGTGGACTGCTGTGTCCTTGGAGGAACTCTTACAGGCGTTATCTCAGCGTTATTATTGTAAGACGGCCCTCCACAAGAGAAGCTCACAGTATTTACAAGGGGAACGCCAAACTACTCCTACTCTATCGGACTGCTAGAAATTTCTCCGGTTACTGATGAGGCTGCTGGTGCTGCTGTAGCTGTGAGAAGTTTCCATATAAGCTTTCATATAAAGAAAATAAGAAAATAAGAAAAGCAAGTAAAACAACAGTGATATTAATGAGAGAATTGAACACTGAGCACTGAAGGATGATAAGGAATCTCAGCAGCTAGAAGTCTTGATATTTCTACTGGGAGTTCTGAATAAGTCCGAGCTGTAAAAGCCATAAAAGCTTGTATTATAGATAAACGTGTTAAGGAGGTCAGTTGGTGTTCCAAAGTGTGTGGGGGTTAAGTTAAAAATTTTTACAGTCCTGAATGTGTCCCTGTAAAGATGGTGCTTACCAGAAAAGGCTATAGGGACCAGGGGATTGTACCCTCCACTAATAACATTTGTTTAAATAAACGGCCAAAACAAAGAAGACAAACAAAAATTACGCAATTTTATACAACCACGGAAAAGGACAGGGAGGTAGATGATATATCCTTATACCCCCCAAATTTTAACTTAGATTGGACCCTGGATATTAAAGGAAATGTTCAAGATTTCAATGAGGATATACCCTCTGTAAATCTTGCCCAAGAACTGGCACAAGTGGAGAAAACAGCATTTTCAGGGTTGACTCAACTACCTGAAATAGATGATTGGCTGAGTGATCAGAGGTTAAGGCAAGTCGAGGAGCCGGCAGCTAGTAGCGAAAATATGAATAAGAATGAGCCTTTTAATCCTCTGGATTTAACAAAGGGGGACTGCATACCAATTGAAGGCTGGTTCCTCATGTTGATGAAAGACATTGAGCATATTAAAGTTTTTTTGTCTGAATGTAATAACCTCCTAACTATTCTGGTGAAGTTAAATCAGAAGGCTGACCTGGAGTCTAGAGGGGTGGAATTAGAAGTGGATACAGGAACGGAGCTAAGGAAAAGCGGGGTAAAAACAAATAAGGTAACTGTGGTGAACAGCGAGGGGAGCAGGAGAGGTACTAAGAAGAAGAAAGGGGTTATTAATTTAAAGAAGAGCAAAAACGCTAAAAATACAAAGCCCCCACACTACAAAAAAATGGAATTTGATAAACTTTTTAGACTATTAGATAACACCTCTAATAAGAAGGAGAAGCTAAAACCTACGATGGAAAGTAACAATAAGAAAGCAAACTGTGACAACTCCAAATTCTGCCAAGTTAATCCATCCGGCACTCCCTTACAGCCTTCCTTATCAACATCAGCTCAAGTTCAGGATATGGAGATGCAGGACCCATGGGCACAAGTCTTGTTGAAGAAGGAAACATCTCAAAGAAAAAGGACAAATCATAATGAGTGGACTTTAATACTGAACCGCCAAAAGCTGGTCTTGAATAATTACCCCAAGCCTAAGGGGTTATTAGCTCAACATGATCGTATACTGCATCTTTTGGAAATTCTGGACACAGCCCTTCCGGGTCAGCTTAATACAGCCGACATCGTTCACGTAGAGTACTTATTTTATAATTATATACGTGCATGAGTAGTTGTCACCTTTAATACATGGGATGCAGCAAGAATAGTGTTTGATTGCAGAGACGCCTTTCGGGAGTGTGGCATCCTTATCTCCAGATTCTTTGAGAATGTGGCACCCCCCTTGGTGTTAGGTGCCTGCTATACCTCCTGTTCAAAAAATGTACTAACTGAGGACTGCTGCTCTAAAAACCTAATTAGATTTGACACAGTTGAAGTGTCTCCAAGAAGATATAAAGTTCTTGGCTCTCAGGAACAGGAGGTTTATAACTCAACTAAGGACAAAGCTCAAAGACAACTGCTTTGCATGGAGAAGGGACTCATTGATGACGAAGAAATAATGCTACTAGAGTCTTTTCAGGCTTTGCCCTTAGAGGCTCAAGACGAAATTGTTACAAGACTTGAGATGTTGAAAACACTTTTGATAAATATACAGGAAGGGCAACATAATCTACCAAACAAAGAGAAGGATCCGGCTTATCCTGTTTTGGTTGAACAGGACATCTGTCTAACAAGAATGGAGGAAGCCAATCAAAGGTCTATGGAGGTAAAGAGACATCCCTTGCCATTCCAGGTCAATGTAAAAATTACTCAAGCCCTCAATAAAATCGAGCAAGGCTGTACCTGGAGGGATGTAGTCCCTAAAACAGCTAACACCAACAACGGGACAATTAAACCTCTTGATTGGCTTAATATGAGATATTTAGAAAACACGGAGCTGGGATCCCCAGAGAGGGAAACTCATCCTGGTGGACACTTAACCCACATTGCAGGCCCAATAAAGTCAAATGTGAGCAGGTGGAGTCCCAGTATCGAGGCAATTGAATATCTGGAGGAAGAGACAGTAGAGGGGAGGAAATCGACAGCCTTTTCGAACTGACAAAAACCACTCTCCTTCCATAACACCCAGACCAAGCAACCACAAAACCGTGTGTTTTACCCCAAGGTTTCATCTACTCAGACTGGTGAACCCAAGGAAATACAGGGTAAAGAAACAGGTCAACTGTTAAATCTTCTATCCTGGAACATCACGGGGTGGAAGAATAAGCTTGTAGATCCAGATTTTATTGAATATCTACAGACTTTTGACATCATTTGTCTTCAAGAGACTTGGCTGTTGGAGGAAAAGTCTTTAATTTTACAAGGCTTTAGAGTCTGGGAACAACTTGCCCGGAAAACTTCTTTTTCAGGCCGTGGTAGTGGAGGCCTGGCTATTTTGATCTCCACCACTCTAGAGGTGGGCAGAGTGGAAATAGCTGGGTCATCCTCTAATTATTGCCAGGCCTTAATTATTCCTAGTCGCAAGCTGGGTCCCCTGATCTGTATTAATGTCTACTTTCCCCCAGGATCATCAGCCTCTTCACTAGAGGTATGGTCTATGCTGGAGGACCTTTTGGAGAAGCTCCTCGCAGAATATCCTAATCACCTCCTTTTAATATGTGGTGATTTTAATGCAAGGATGGGTAAAGACTATCCCTCACTGGAAAAGGCCCTAGGTTTTGAGTTAGGAGAAATAATGAGTATTCCTAGAACCTCTCAAGATATAACTATTAACAAGTTTGGCCAAGCTCTTTTCTCCTTGATTTCTAATTTTCAGCTTGTGTGTTTTAATGGTACATACCTCGATTTATCGAATGGATATTATACATACCTAACTGATAAGGGGGCAAGTGTGGTCGATTATATATTAGGGTCACCCTCCATTGTCCCCTATGTGCAGTCCTTGGCAATGGGAGATAGACCAGAAAGTGATCACCTTCCCCTATGCTTGATTCTTAAATTTCAAGAAATAAAATCTGGAGCCCTGACCGACTTAAAAATGCCAGGCCACTTACAGGGTGAGAAACGACTTAAATGGTCCCTCCAAATTGACGCCAACATAAGGCAGATGTTGGCCTCTGACAAGCTCTGTGAGCTGAGACAACATGCTCTCGATAGTTCCTGGGATATTTGTGAGATATACCAGGATATAATCGGTACACTTAGACCCCACCTGACTACTGCCACCTCAGATAAAATCATGGTGGCTTCACGGACTTGGTTTGACAGGGAATGCAAGCTTAAGAAGAAGGAACTGAGTAAACTTGCAAGGTGGGCGAAGGGGATTGGCACTGAGGATTCCACCTCTGCCCTGTGACATCAACGCAGAGAGTATAAAACTATGCTCAGAGGGAAAAAAAGGGCATTCATTGTAAATAGCTGGAAATCTTTGGGTCTTGCCCTTATTGAAGGAAATGAACCCAAATTTTGGGAACTAATTCAGGAGGGTTTTTCATGTAAAATGTATGCGACTGGTCCCCCAATTACTCCTGAAGTCTGGGTTTCGCACTTCAGTGGTATTTTCGGGAGTAAAATAGCCACACATCCAGTCTCAATTAGGAATTCCACCAACCTCCCCAAATGGTCACCTGTTTCCCCTGATGATATAGAGATTTTGATTTCATCGCTACGACCTGGTAAGGCTCCAGGGGAAGATATGATTCCCCCAGAGGTTTTTACCATGGATGTCAGCTGGTGGGCGCCAATTCTTGCAAATTTATTTACTTATATTAACTCAACAGGTAAATTCCCTTTTGGTTGGCAATCTAGCATTGTTGTGCCAATTCTTAAGAAAGGTGACCCAACAGATCCTTGTAATTATAGACCCATTAGCCTTTTAGACGTGGCCTCCAAGCTCTATGCACGGTATCTTTTAAACAAGCTGCTTGAATGGGACCGTAGCCAATCTAAAATCTATTATATATGATGAACAGGCTGGCTTTAGGAAGGGGAGAAGCACAATTGACCAAGTGTTTATTTTACATCATTTGATTTGCAAAACTATTAAGGGCCCAAATAAGTTTCTTTTTGCTGCTTTTGTGGATTTCTCATCAGCCTTTGACCTAATTGATAGGGAGCGCTTGTGGTATAAAATGGCCAAGACAAATATTGATACCAGATTACTCTGGCTCATTCAGTTACTCCACCAAGATAACTCACTACAGGTGAGAACTGGTTTGCACGGCGCCCTATCACAAGCTATGCATATCAATCGAGGGGTGAAGCAAGGGTGCATTTTGGCACCCTTTTTATTTAATTTCTATATTAATGATTTAATCCCTGGAATATCTTCCTCTTCCTTTTCCCCCCCCCCTCTGTTGGTAACCGAAAAATATCAATATTACTTTACGCTGATGATTTGGTTTTGCTGTCTTTGAATAAAATTGGCTTAAAAAGGATGTTAGTCAAATTTGGACAGCTTTGTAAAAAGGAAAGGCTCTCCGTCAATTATACTAAAACCAAAATTATGGTATTTGGGAAGAGGGCCCCAAGGTACAAATGGGTTCTTGATGGTCATATTCTAGAGCAAGTACACTCGTTTAAATATTTAGGCGTGCATTTTGAAGAGAAACTTCTCTGGAGGTAACATATAAGTGCCACTAAATTATCGAGTGCTAGATCCATCGGACTGTTCAGAAAGTTTTTTTATTCTAGAGGGGGCAAATTAATAAACCCTGCTCTCAAGGTTTTTACTGTCAAGATCCTAGCACAAATGTTATATGGGGCAGAAATATGGGGAGAGGCAGCTAAATATGAGCTGGAAGTTTTACAAAATAAGTTCATGAGGCATATTTTGGAACTCCCGCCTGGGGCCCCATCAGCCCATCTCAGAGCAGAGCTTGGCCTGCCTTCAATTGCAGCTAGAATTGATTTGTCATTTTTCAGATACTGGCAAAGATTGAATGGATTGGAGGATTCCTCCCTTACCAAGCTCTGCTGGCTAGAACAATTAAGGCTTGGAGGGTGGGCAAAGCAGTGCCATGACAAACTTAATGTTTATAACCTTCCTATAGACAAATTTTTATGTCTCAATTCACTGGCCCTTAAAAATTGGATTTTTGATCATGATTCAAATCAAGACAGGGCGACTATTGTCGGGGCACAATTTTCTATTTGGTATCCACAAATTAAGGTCAACCATGCAAGATCTCATTACTTTGAGGTATTGACCTTTCCCCAGCTTCGTAGGGCATTTACAGAACTTAGGCTCCAGCTTATGCCCTCGGCATATCTTGATGGGAGATACCTTAGAATCCCAGTTGTAGACCGGAAATGTATCTTTGGGTGTGCTCAGATTGAAGATATAATACACTATTTATTGTATTGTCCCCTGTATCAGGAGCCAAGAGAAAATTTTTTGTCATTTATAAACCAGCTGTTCTCAAAGCAAACTCCTCAAGAAATAGTAATTGGACTTTTAGCTGACAATTACCTATTCATTACATATTCGGTAGCCAAATTTGCATTGGCAGCTAGGAATCTACGTTCTTATTTTATCAAAAACAATAATGTATCTTGAATGTTAATATTTTAGATTCCAGGGTTTAAACTTTTAGAGGAATGTGAAATGGTTTGTTTTATGTAGACCTACTGAGTTTTATAATGTTTTAAATTATACTGTTTTATAAATTTTATAAATTTTACATTTTAATGATTTGTAAAGGCCTATGGCTATATACAATAAAGTTTATTCAATTCACCATGTGGGAAGATGGATTGTGCCCCCCACATTGTAAGCTCCTTGGGGTTAGGGCCTATCTTTTTAACGTTACTTATTACAGTACATTATATAACTATGTTATGTTGCATAAAGTATGCTCTGTAATGCTGCTATATTAATTAAGTCATTTTATCTAATTTTAAGTAGAATTTCCTGGCTACATATTTTCTTTTGTTTTGGAGGGGGCTACAGATGCAGTCCCCAGCTGCCTATGAAGGTGCCCTCCATATTTTCATTATGTTGCTTTTACTGCATATGATGCACTCCCATGTAGCTGGCATTGTGTGCAAATGTGTCATCTATGTGAATGGGGCTGATGGCATGGCCCTTTATCAAGGAATGATACCCCTCCTGGGGATCTGATTCTGGAAAGACCCACTCAGTCATTCCCACCAACATCATTTGCAGCATTCAGAGAAGGAGATAGGAGAGAGAGAGAGAGAGAGAGAGAGAGAGAGAGAGCGCCACATGGGAGCACATCATATGGTGGCATGTACTTAGAAAGGCCAGATATAATTTTCTTGATAAATCAATCAATCATGGACCGCAGCTTACATGTGGCTGGGGAGCTGCATCTGAAGGACTCCTGATAAGCCAGCCAGATGAGGATATATACTGTGGTTCTTAGCATCCACATAATCATAGCCAGGATTACATTTGTTTGCTATTTTATAGTCAAATCATTAAAATAAATATCTCACTAAAACTCAGTTGCACCTGAGAAAATTTTAAATTCACATAGTTGTTGCACAAATAACTATTTATCATCAGCAGGGGGGTTAATGGTATTATTAAAGATGTATGCAAATGAAATCGGAATGAACATTCATGCAGGTTTGACAGGACACTTTGCTTGCTGTGTTAAACCACTGACAAATACAGATGGAAGTGGGTCAGCACACATTCATTCCTAGCTCCTATTTAGACAGATGGCCAACTAGCACAGTCATTGAAACTTCTTTATTTTTCATAATGTTAATTAAATGAACTGTGATAGCTTTACCAATATGTCAGTGGTTTGGTTATTTGGGCTTTTTTAAAAAAAAAATCTGTGCTGGGGTGGAGGGAGGTAATGATGCATATATCTTTTCCTCCATAATTTTAGTTAGCTTTCTCCATTTGAGTTCGCTTTTCCTCTTATTTATCCATACCTAATATGTCAGCATATAAAATGCCCACCATTGACAAATATTGCAAGGGACTATGCTTTATTAAACATGCTATATAAACACTAGGGATGAACAGAATAGTACATTTCCCTGATGTAATTGTTCTAGGATTCGTACATCCCGTTGCTTCTGCCTTGCTACGAAGTCACTGGTCTGGTGCACACAATCATTTGGAGGCATATGCCTGGCACCCATGGCTGCCTGTTCCATGATCCAACCCTTCGCCTTGGTCTGATCCAGCATGGCTCTTCTTATGTTCTTATGAGTGAGCTATACCAACCCCATTTTGAGACAAAGCTAATAAGCTAGGCGTCTTCATCCCGAGCTTCAGCTGAGATTGGGAAAAGGTACAGAAATGGGTTAAGAGCAGCCACATAAGTCTAGATTGAGCAATTCAGTTTCTAATTAACTGAAAGGCAAAGGAGGGGGTAAACATTGAGTAAAACATGAATGTGCTGAATACCAAGCTAGGGATGTGCGTGGAGCTCGACTGGGGGGTGGAAGTCCGGCGAACTGGCTGGGCTTGACCCCTTGAGCTCTGCTTGCCCTACCTTTCCCCCAGCTAGACTCATGTTCTCGTGAGCCGAGCCGGGGAAGTGACTTCCGGGTTCTGGCACTATGTTGTTTACGTAGAAACTGGTGTAAGATAAGTTAAAAACAGCCACGATTTGCATAACTTGCACAAATCGCAGCCGTTTTTAACGCATCTTACGCCATATTCTACGTAAACGACATAGCGCCAGGGGCCCGGAAGTCCGGCGAGTGCTTCATCTGGTGCTCACGCTCAGCTCACGTGGTTGCAGCGCTCGGCTCACACACCATGTCGAGTGCTAGGCTGATTGCCCACCCCTACCAAGAGCAATATCTGGTAAAGTACCTGGGCAACAACCTGCAATATTTTCCTATTGTTGCAATCCAGCCTTCTTGACAGTATCATTAAGACTGCACCCTCTTTTGTCATACGGGATGAAGATTCAGCTCAGTCTTTGTCCCATAGCAAGTAGCACCATTTCCAGTCCTTGCGAAGTCTTAACAAACTTTTATGAGCGTTTTGTCTTGATCAGCCCAGTTGTGATGTCACAGCCTTTGTCTGAACAGTATAAAAACTCTCAAGTTTGGGCAGTCAGGTTCCCTCCTCTTAGAGCCATGGGGCCATGCTGTTGAAATCACTAGATGCCTCACATCCCAGGGAGAAGATGCCATGCAGCTGCTGAGATATCACTCAGAATCTCTCCTCCCAGAGGACAGGCTCCATGCTGAAATTTACTTACCGTATTTATTTTAAACAAAATTATTGAAGGGCTAGGCTCCTTCCTGCTGAAATCACCGAGCTGCAAACTAGGTACCATCACTGGGTGCCTTGCCTCCTATACTCAAGGCTTCCTGCTGCTGAAATCACTAGGGTTGCCATTTGGTCACCATATTTCTATGGAGAAATGGTGTCCAACCATAGATTGGAACCCTTCTGGAGAACCTCACTATAGAACTTTCCCTAGCTCAGAGGAGCCCGCCCACTCCGCTGACAAGCTGTGGGGCCATTCTCCTGGGGAAACCAGCAAACTCAGCATCCCCCCACACATGGAGAAACCCAGCTCATGAGCCCCAGCAAGGTAGTGAATGCTGCAGTTCTGCCTCGCTCTACCCCAACCCAGCTTAGCCCGCCTTCCTAGCTAATAGTAGCCTGGCTGGAAAGGTCCTTGCTTTGCCCCTGTGCAAACAGAAGCCTCATTTTAAAGGGGAAAGGGGTTTTTTGTTTGCTTTTTCTTTTCACCAGAAATCAGGAGTTACAACCCCTGAAACTAGGAGTTGCAACACTTGCTAGTTCCCATCTGCAGGAAAGGGCTTCAGCCTAGGGGAAGATATATTGCTCTTGCTTAGTAAAAATTGTAGCCTTCACCCACCCCCCACTTTGCCGTGTGTGTGCGCGTGCGCGTGTGCGTGCGCGTGCGCGTGCGCGCTTCAAGCCTTGGGGAGACTCCTTCAGAGTCTCAGAGTGGATGCTGGACTATCTGGAGCACAATCCCCTTTCCTTCAGAATACATTCCCCTCAACTTGCTCCTTCTGCCCCACTCCAGACCCCTCTTTCCAGCCCTATGGTCTCCTCCCCTCTTACCTCTATGAAGACTAGGTACTCCTGTTTCCTCAAACCCCTCCTCTTTGTTGATCTATCAATTCACCGCAACATACTCCTCCCCAAGCACCACAAACAGCCTATTTCAGAGTCCCAGCTCCATCCTCGGAAACTCGCTCGGAGAAGCAGCCGGCGTGGTTCTTTCCACACCAGCTGCATGCAGGGGGGGGGGGAGGCACTCCGAGCTTAGAGTCAGAGTTGGGACTTCAAGCTTGGAATGACTCCCCCCCGCGCTCGCAGCTGGTGTGCAAAGAACCGTGCCGGCCACTTCTCTGGGGTTGCAAATGTGACCTTGGAGATGGGGCTTTGTGGGCATTCTGTGGGCAGGGAGGGGAGGAGACATGCCACCAAGATATGATGTGTCCTGGCGGTGCCTCAGCTTCCTTCCCTCCTTAGCTGCCTAAGTGTTTTACAGGTTGCAAAGTGCATGGAGGTGTCCTTTGCCTCCACACTTCTCCCACCCTCCATAGGATGCCCCTAATCATCTGAGCTCGGAGGGCTGCAGGCATCTGGATTGGATTGTGCCCTTAGTTTATTATTTTTAAAATCAAAATTGTGACGATATACCTCTCCTCCTCAGTACCATAGGGCTCATTTACATATGCATGCTCCCAGGGCCGGTGCAAGGCAGTTTGGTGCAGTTTGGTGCCCTAGGCAAGATCAGATATTTAGCCCTTCCCACTTGAGCCGTCCCTCCCTCCCTATTTCTGGCGCCCCTTTTAGCCCTGCGCCCTAGGCAGCTGCCTAGTTGGTCTAATGCAGTGTTTCTGCAGTGTTTCTCAACCTTGGGTCCCCAGATGTTTTTGGCCTACAACTCCCAGCATGCCCCAGCCAGCATAGCTGGCTGGGGCATGCTGGGAGTTGTAGGCCAAAAACATCTGGGGACCCAAGGTTGAGAAACACTGGTCTAATGGTAGCACCGGCCCTGCATGCTCCTCACTTGATATCTGCAACACTGAGTAAAGCCTTCATGTTTGAATCAGCCAGGCATTCTCTTCTACAGATGACAGTTCTCTCTTTGAATGGCTGCCAGAGGACTGTCCTCTATTTTCAATGCATCCTCTATTTCCAGGGCTGTCTAGTCCAGGTCCAGTATAAAGATAAAGCATCATCAGAATAGCTGGGCCTTGAAGTTGTCCATCAGCAGACAGAGCAAGGCACACAGGTCACAGTCTTCTGCACTATGGTGAAATGTACTGTATTTCTATTTAAATTATATAATGGTTTCTAAATTTGCATCTCTACATATAAATTAGCATGTACAAATCAATGTCCTCTTTCATCCTATTTTTTTAGCAGTCCAAAAGTGGCCATAATAATCAGCCATCCTAGATATACTACCACAGACAGAGGTTTCATTTTGCAGCACATCACTTCAAATACAGTTCTTCTCAGTGATGTAAGTGAACACATAGAGAATCATAGAATATTAGAGTTGGAAGGGGCCTATAAGGCCATTGAGTCCAACCCCCTGCTCAGTGCAGGAATCCAAGTTAAAGCATCCCTGACAGATGGCTCTCCAGCTGCATCTGGAATGCCATCAGTGTGGGAGAGCCCACTACCTCCCTAGGTAATTGGTTCCATTGTTGTATTGCTCTAACAGGAAGTTTTCCCTGATGTTCAGCCAGAATCTGTCTTCCTGTAACTTGAGTTCTTTATTCCGTGTCCTGCACTCTGGGATGGTCGAGAAGAGATCCTGGCTCCCCTCTGTGTGACAACCTTTCAAGTATTTGAAGAGCACTACCATATCTCCCCTCACCCTCAGTCTTCTGTTCTGAAAGCTAAACATGCCCAGTTCCTTCATAGGGCTTTGCTTCCAGTCCCCTGATCATCTTTGTTGCCGTCCTCTGAACCTTTTCCAGTTTGTTTGCATCCTTCTTAAAGTGTGGTGCCCAGAACTGGATGCCGTACCCAAGATGAGGCCTAACTAGTGCTGAGTAGAGGGGAACTAGTACTTCACGTGATTTAGAATCTATACTTCTATTAATGCAGTCCAAAATAGCATTTGCCTTTTTTGCAGCCACATCACATTGCACACTCATATTCAGCTTGTGATCTACAACAATTCTAAGATCCTTCTCACTTGTAGTATTGTTGAGCCAAGTGTTACCCATTCTGTAACTCTGCATTTGGTTTCCTGTCCCTAGGTGCAGAACTTGGCATTTATCCCTATTAAATTTCCTTCTTTTAATTTCAGCCCAGTGATCCAGCCTGTCAAGATCACTTTGAATTTTGTTTCTGTCTTCCAGGGTGTTAGCTATTCCACCCAGTTTAGTGTCATCTGCAAACTTGATAAGCATTCCCTGTACCTCCTGATCCAAGTCATTAATAAAAATGTTGAAGAGCACTAGGCCCAGGACTGAGCCCTGCACTACCACGCTCGTTACCTCTCCCCAGTTTGAGAAGGTACCATTGATAAGCACCATTGAGTCTGATTCTGTAGCCAACTGTGGATCCACCTGATAGTTGTTCCATTTAGCCCACTTTTAGCTAGTTTGCTAATAAGGATATCATGAGGCACTTTGTCAAAAGCTTTGCTGAAGTCAAAATATATTATGTCCACAGCATGCCCACAGTCCACAAGGGAGGTGTTCTGCCAAATGTTTTCCCAAAGGGCTTGGCAGGGGTTCTTTGATGAATTCTCATGCCATAATAAATCCAGGAGGATCAAGTCAAACATCTTTTATTGCGAGTTAAGATCCTTATTATACAAAGTACAACAATCCCAAGTTCTCTAGTAAGAGCCCCACCCTTGGACAGGCGGCAATCACAATATCACCAACCAACCCGTCAAGAAGCTCTGCCTCCAGTATCAGTTGGGTCCTTGCTGTAGTCACTCAGCCTTGAGGTTTCTCTCCCCTCTGTTCGTGTCAGGGCTCCTGCTGGTTCTTTCAACCACAGACACACCACACCACACCACACCACACCACACCACACCACACCACACCACACCACACCACACCACACCACACCACACCACACCACACCACACCACACCACACCACACCACACCACACCACCACAACCAACCAACCAACCAACCAACACTTCAGGCTGCATTTGCTAGTCTTATATACAATCCTAGCACCAAACTCAATGGGCTACAGACCTCGTGTTTAAATGATAGCACCTGTGCTGTTGTGCAGTGTCATTCTTCTGGCCAGCAGCCAGGTCACATGTTACTGGAGATTGCATCAGCCTGGCCAGGCTACATGCCTGTCGGCTGACAACTCCTGGCTAGCAGCCAACTCACTTGCTGGCAATTCAAGCAAGGTCATGCCTTGCTATTACAGAGCAAAATACAGAGTATAGTATAATACAGAGCATCGAGGCAGGATTGTTGTGTAACACTGCAGAGGCAGGACTGTTGTGTAACACTGTACTCCTCGCTATCTTCCGCAACTCCCATTACAGGAGGTTACCCAATCAAAAAGTGAGATCAGATTAGTCTGGCAGGATTTGGTCTTGACAAATCCATGTTGGCTTCTAGTAATCAAGGTATAAGGTATAAGAGCCAGTGTGGCATAGTGGTGAGAGGGTTGGACTGGGACTCGGGAGAACCGGGTTCTAGTCCCCACTTGGCCATGAAACTCACTGGGTGACTTTGGGCCAGTCACTGACTCTCAGCCTAACCTACCTCACAGGGTTGTTGTGAGGATAAGATGGAGAGGAGGAGGAGGATTATGTAAGCCGCCTTGGGTTCCTTGCAGGAAAAAAGGCGGAGTATAAATATAATAAATAAATAATAAATAAATAAGGTGCTTTCAGAGTGACTGCTTCATAATCTGCTCCAGAATTTTCCACGGGATTGATGTCAGACTGATTGGCCTGTAGTTCCCAGGTTCCTCCTTCTTGCCCTTTTTGAAGATAGGAGCAACATTAGTCCTCCTCCAGTCATCTGACACTTCACCCGTCCTCCTTGATTCCTCAGTCAGAGATAATAGACAGTAGTTCTTCTGCCAGTTCCTTTATTATTCTAGGATGCAGTTCATAGGGCCCTGGAGATTTGAACTTGTTCAAAGTAATCAGGTGTTCCTTGACCATTTGCCTATCTATCTCAAGCTGCAATCCTGCCCCTTCAGCTTGTACTTCAGGTTTGCCAGGTATGTGTGTATGTGTCATTTATTTATATTTATATTTATTTATCGCCCATCTGGCCAGCAACCGGCTACCCTGGGCGATGTACACAGAATAAAAGCAATAAAATACATTTAAAACAATATAAAATTTTTAAAATCTTAACCCACCCCATATTCCCGCCTGAACAACCAGGTTTTTAATGAGCGACGGAAGCTCAGCAGAGAGGGGGCATGGCGGAGGTCACTCGGGAGAGAGTTCCACAGTACGGGGGCCGCCACAGAAAAGGCCCTCTTCCTCATCCCCACCAGTCTAGCTGCTCTGGCTGAAGGGACAAGGAGAAGGCCATCCGTGGCAGATCTTGTTGAGCGGCCCACTTGGTGTTGCTGGAGACGCTCCTTGAGATACGGAGCCGTATAGGGTTTTAAAGGTCAAAACCAACACCTTGAATTCGGCTCGGCAAGCAACTGGTAGCCAGTGCAAATCCTTCAGCACTGGCGTGATGTGATCCCGCCAGCGGCTGCCTTTAACCAGGCGAGCCGCCGCGTTCTGTACCAGCTGTAGCTTCCGAACAGTCTTCAATGGTAACCCCACGTAGAGCGCATTACAGTAGTCTAGGCGAGAGGAGACCAAGGCATGAACCACTGATGGGAGCAGGTGATTAGGAAGGTAGGGGCGCAGCTGCCGTATCAGATGGAGTTGATACAGCGCTGCCTGGCTCACAGCTGCCACCTGAGCCTCCATGGACAGCTGGGAGTCTAGAATGACCCCCAAGCTGCGGACCTGGTCCTTCGGGGGTAGATGTACCCCATTCAGCACCAGGTCAACATCCCCTAACCTCCCCTTGTCCCCCACCAGCAGTACCTCGGGATTGTCGGGGTTCAGTTTCAGCATGTTCCTTCCCATCCAGCCAGCCACTGCCTCCAGGCACTTGGACAGGGTCTCAACGGCCAACCTCAGTGAGGATTTGAAACAGAGGTAGAGCTGCGTGTCATCTGCATGCTGATGACACCGCACCCCAAACCTCCTGATGATAGCTCCCAGCGGCTTGAGGTAGATGTTGAATAACATTGGGGAGAGGATGGAACCCTGCGGCACTCCACAAGTGAGCAGCCGAGGGTCCGAAGCCTCCTCCCCGAGAACTACCCTCTGGTACCTTCCAGAGAGGAAGGACTGGAACCACTGCAATACAGTGCATCCCAAGCCCAAGCCCTCCAGGCGGTCCAGGAGGATACCGTGGTCAACGGTATCAAAAGCCGCTGAGAGATCGAGGAGGACTAGAAAGGAGCATTCGCCCCTATCCAAAGCCCTCCTCATATCATCCACCAAGGCGACCAAGGCCGTCTCCGTCCCATGTCCAGACCTGAAGCCCGACTGGCACGGATCTAAATAATCGGCTTCATCCAAGTGTGCCTTCAACTGAGCACCCACTACCCGCTCAATCACCTTGCCCAGAAATGGTAAATTGGAAACTGGGCGAAAGTTGTTTAAATCCTGGGGATCCAAGGAGGGCTTCTTTAGAAGCGGTCTTATTACTGCCTCCTTGAGGGCTGATGGCATCACTCCCTCCTCGAGGGAGGCATTCACCACCGCCTTGATCCCCTCACCCAGTCTCTCCCTGCAGCTCATTATGAGCCAGGACATAGACCCACTTTTGGAAGAAGACTGAGCCAAAGTAGGAATTGAACACTTCTGCCTTTACTTTGTCATCTGTTATCATTTTGCCATTGTGTCATTCAGCTGAAAGGCTCCAAGGGCTGCTTCACACAGCATGCTCATCACTTGCTAACTGCAACATACACAGAGAACTCCCATGTATGAGTAGGCATCACATATATAATTTTCATTTTGCCTTACATGACTCAAGCCCAGTACTTGTCAGTGGCATCAGCTCACACATTCAACAGTGGATAATCAAAAGTAATGCTTTCAAGGTCAAAAATAGGGGTGGGCGATCGAGCCTCGCTGGGGCAGAACGAGGCCGAAATTGGCCCCGCTCACGCCCGGCGAGGCCTTACCTTTTCTTTGGGGCGGCTTGCCCACTCCGTGGCGAGCTGCCCGCGTGGCCCGTTCCATCCTGTCGCGTCACTTCCGGGACCGGAAATGACGCGACGGAACCCTGCGCAGGCGCGCTGGACCCCTGTGGCACGTTCTGTGCCTGCGCAGGGTCCCGTCGCCTCTCGGAAGCGACGGATAGGCCGGAGCAGCCCGATCGAGCGGCGCGCTGCGGCGCTCAGAAAATGGAGTCGGGTTGGCGCAGAGCCGGAAAATCGACTCGGAGGCGGCGACCCGGATTGGATGCATTGCTAGTCAAAAAGATGCCCAGTAATATACATGCACATGTGTGAACCAAGCTCTGTTTAACTGAAAAGTGAAGATGTTAACAGTTTATATTCACTCTGGTTTATTATGGTGATATTGAAAAGAAAAGATGAAAAAATACTTTGATGTAACTTATATATCTGTGTGCATCTTTAAAGCATGCTGAACCCCCCCCCCAGTTTGTTAATTCATAGCTGTTGACACTCTCAGAGTTCATATTTCTGTTGTCCACCCTGAGCCCTTGAAGTGGAGTGGACTCCACCTTCATTCCCCCCCCCTTGCCCCTTTAATCAAGAAGTTTAATGTAAATTATACATATTCTTTTTCTTGGCCTATTTTGATGAAATCATTCAATTGCATGAGTGTAACCTTGCAAATCTGTGCTGGGGACTGTGCTGACATCACAGCTGATTTAATCACAGATGCTTTTGACAAATAAAAAGGTTATGCAGTCATAAACAAGTTAGTTACATTGGCTCTTGCTTCACAAGAAACCTGTTTATTGAACTGGAAAAGTCTTATATCAACAAGAGGAGGGAAATGTAATTTTTCCCGTTTCTAAGAGCACATTATAAACAATGGACAATGAAAAATAAACATTTGTGCCTGAGACAGGCCAATGTGGTTAAATAATATAAACACGGATATACAGTGCTTTTTTTCTGGAGAAAAGGGTACCGGAACTCTTGGATTACATTTCCTCGGGAGTAGATGGCGATTAAATTGTAATGCAATTAATAGAAGAAAAGGTGCTGGAACTCAGTTCCGGTGAGTTCCACCAGAAAAAAAGCCCTGCGGATATATAAGAACACATTAAACATTTGGATCATCAATCTGACTGGCTTCTTTTCTTTTTTTATTGAAGAAGTGATTGAAAACCCATCTTTTATTCTTCTTCTTCCTTCATGAGCTTTCTGGGGTTTGCTATGGCTTTGGGCCCATTATCTCCCCCCCCCCCCGATTCCTCTTCTTCCTGTGATGTAAGCCTGCAGGTTGGGCCATGTATCTTTAATATTCGCAAGGCATCTAGTATAGCAACAGGCACAGTATGAATAATAAATGATTATTTACTCTTTTTTGTGGTTGTTGAAAAATGCTTTAATTTATGGTTGCTGTATGTCTTGATTCCGAACTTGATGAAAAAATCAAGATAGAAATCAGGAAAAAATGGGGGGAAATCAGATACAACACAAGTCATGGTATGGACATGTGTCGTTCTTTATACTACAGCATAGGATTTGGTTGTTAACTGCTTGTGGTGTGCCAGTAGGGATCTTGATGCTGCAATCCTATTCAATCTTGCCTGGGTGCAAGCCCAATTGATCTCAGTGGGGCTTTCTTTTGATTTGACATAGTGTGAGAAATTTGATCCGACCTGTTAGGACAACAATCCCACCTATGGTTTTTTTGGTTTTGTTTTAGCAATGTTTATATATCGGGGCTAAGGAACCCACTGCCACTATATCTCAAGAGTTCCACAAGCCAACCCATTTCTGCTGCCACCAATTCCCTTAGAATACTTAAAAACCTCCAGGTAGCCTGGTATAAGAGGCTTAGGCATGAGATGGGCACCAACACTAGAGACAGTTTGAACTATTAAGCTTAGAAGTTTATCAAGGGATATTTTGTACATAAGGGAATCGAGTCTTGTTCAAATTATAGCATGGAATAGCATGGGAAAGTTTAAACGTACTTAAATTAAATATCCTTGTTTACCATACTTAATAAGAGAGTCTTCCCCGCTAATAAGCTCTCAGTAGCTTTCTCCCCAGATCCAATTTCCCTAAACTCCACCCAGCCAATCTCCTATAACCAGAAATGCATGCTGTACAGCAGCTTTCCTCTGCCTTCAGCCCCTCTTGTTGCCTCTGGCTTCTGGGATGATGACACTGTATCAGGGATCACTTGCTGAAGCTCCTTCCAGTCACCCCTCTGAATGAGTCCCCCTGGTGCTGGGCTCTGCTGCTTGTGTGAAATATCACCACCTCACAGTCTGGCCTCCTGCTCTCCACAGACACCAGCTCCAGATTCCAGGTCTCCCCCCAGAAGATTTCTCTCAGACTGGCTTTCTCTTTCCCCAGCTCTGAGCACTGCCCTCTTCCACTAACCACCAGTAACTCCCACCTTCCTGTCCTCCATTCTCCAACTGTCTCGGGGGGGGGGGATCTACACTAGGAATTTTTACCAGCACTGTAATGCCTGACTCACTGGTGTGTCACATGATGCACACCCCAAACCGACCTCCTCCCACTATTTCTGCCATTATACCCCAGATTTCTTCAGCAAGTTATATCACAACTTTTTTATATGTTGCATTTCCCCTGCAGTATATATCTCACTGTGTGCTAAACTTGCAGTACTGTTCAGGGGGGAGGAGGAGTGGCTTCAGTGGGGTGGTGGGCTGGGGGTGGGGGGAATGGAACCGCAATGAGGAAGTGTCTTATCGGGCTTTTGCAGAGGTGTGGGTCTGTGAATAACACAAACTTCTCACGTTGCTTCAAGTGCTGGGTGAGGAACAGCTTGGTGAAAATGCCCTCATATACAGGTCTACTCAGAAGTAAATCACATTGCCTTCCATGGTGCTTACTCCTGCAAAAGTCAGCACGAGGAGAGGAGAGTTTGTTTTACCTTTCAGAATCTGGTAAGACACCTCTGCTGCATTTGGGGGCCCTCCTGCTCATTATGCTGAGCGGGGCCGTGGCCTGAACATTTTATTTCTTTAAAATATTTCTGGGTCACCTTTCAGGGCAGAACCCCTCCCAAGGTCCTGCCGTGATGACATCTCTGCTTAGATATGTTTATCTTTCGTCATGCTAATGTCACTCAGAAATTAAATATGGAATATGCATCTATGGAATTTGTACCATCACTTGCTTAAAAGGACAAAAGAGTCTTTTATGTGGTCTTTTATGCAAGAGACTATTGCTGTAAAAACTCAGATTCTCATGGATAAAGAGGGAATCCATAGTTTTTACATGTATTGGTTGTCTGTGTTGTTCTAACTAATATAACCAAGCAGAGATAAAGTGAAATATTTTGCAGTTGCTTTTTAAATTGCCTCATAAAATAACAAGTCAGGGGAAATGTAAGCGCACATTCTGTCTAAACCGTTGAAATAATTTTATCATCAGTAAAACATTTTGGCCAAACCCTCTTCTCTCTATTTTCAAATGGAAGAATGTGCCAAATGCATTATTCAGATAATGAAATTAATGCTCATAATGTCTGTGGCTTTGGGGTCAAAGTAATATGTTTGGTCTCTGCCATTTGTAATTTTTGCCTGTAGCATGGATGGTATCAGCAATTGTGTGAAGGACAGCCAACTGCTGTGTGACAGAAT
Source organism: Shinisaurus crocodilurus (assembly GCA_021292165.1). Lineage (NCBI taxonomy): Eukaryota > Metazoa > Chordata > Lepidosauria > Squamata > Shinisauridae > Shinisaurus > Shinisaurus crocodilurus. The sequence goes on along the minus strand of CM037876.1, from coordinate 262,706,463 downwards.
GAAAATAATTATAATAGTAAAAAAATAAAAGATATACAGGTCAACATGACATCATTCTAAGATTTGTTAAAAGCTTAATTTTTAATGAAATACTTGATAATTTAGAAGAAAGGTGGTGTGAATATTACTGGGGTATGGATGAGACTAGAATTCTCTTTTTCATAGATTTCATAGATCATAGAGTTGGAAGGAGCCTACAAGGCCATCGAGTCCAACCCCCTGCTCAATGCAGGAAACTAGAGGAGGAGGGGTCTCCCATCCAAGTAACAACCAGGCTTGACCCTGCTTAGCTTTCCACACTCAAACAAGCTGAGCCAGCATAAGCCATTGTGAGGTTTGAATTAAATCACTTTCATTAATTTACAGGAAATAAGTCTTAAGTCTGTGGGTCAGATTAGATGTGGCATTAATTGTGTCTTTGCATTTAATGTGCACATTTGTTTTTAAAATAAAAATAGCAACTTTGGGGGCAAGGTCGTCGGTTAATTATTGGAACTGCAGCAGCTGGTGAGGGGAAGCTTAACCCTTTCCCCCCTTGCTGCATCTGGATGAAATTTACTCCTCTGAAAAAGCTATTTGCTTTGGTGCCAACTGCCCAGGTTGTCTGCAAGCATCATGTTAAGCCACTTAGGGTGCAATCCTATGGCCGCTAGACACTGTCTAGATGCCCATAGGATAGGTCGTAGTCCCAGCACTGACCTTGGAAATGCATTCCAAGGTCAGAGCTGGGACCCCAATAGCAGAGCATCCCTCCCTCCGCCCTTTCAGCTGGCATGGTTCTTTCTGCTCTGGCTGAGGTTCCAAAGTTGCAAGTGCAACTTTGGAGAAGGTGCTGGGGGGAGGCATTCCAGGGGGTGGGGAGCAGAGGAGTGAGGCTCTGCCGAGATACGACATATCCCGGCGGGGCCTCAGCCTCTCCTCCTCACAAACAGGGGCAAAAGACATAGTTGGTTGAAATCGGCTGTCTATGTCTTTTGCAGGGTGGGGGAATTTCAGAGGCAATCTTTGCCTCCACACTCCTCCTGCCTTCCATTGGATGCCCATAATCCTCCAAGTTTGGAGGGTTATGGGCAGCCACACTGGATGGTGCCATTACTAAAGTTCCACAGACTTGGTTCCAGTCTTGAATTAAAAAAGAAATGTGTATGTTTGTTGTTGTAGTAGTAGTAGTAGTACTAGTAGTACTATGTCACCCTGCTTTTGAGGAGTTACTCAAAGTGGCTTACAAAGTATAAAAGCTTAAACCATAACTAATGTGTTAAAACACATTAACAGACTAAAAGCAGCAGCAACCCCCCCCCAAACCAAAACGGTCAATAAATAAAATTAAGCTACAGCAGAGTCAAATGTGTGTTTAAAGAGAAATGCTTTCACTTGCCAGCAGAACACAGATAAAGAGAAGGATGACCTAATAATAATAATGCTTGATTCAAATTGCCTTCCCTAAATATATCTAGGGCCATAGCTCAGTGGTAGAGCACATGGTTTGCATGCAGGAAGTCCCAGGTTCAATTCCCAGCGTCTCCAGGTAGGACTGGAAGAACTCCTGCCTGAAACCCCATAAAGCCCCTGCCAGTCAGGGTTGATAATACTGGGCTAGATGGACCAATGCTCTGACTCAGTGTAAGGCAGCTTCCTATGTTCCTATGTATGTAAATGCCTGACAGTTGATGAAACAGAATAGTATTGAAAGCAGCGTCTGCATAAGTATCATTTATTATGAATAGTAGGAAGGTAGTCAGCCCTAGTGTCTGTCCCTCACAACAGATAAACCCAGCGACAACAGTGCCATTAAACAACATTACCACAACATCAGTATTCTGCTAGGTGGGAGTGGAGAGGGAATCTGAATTCAGTCCAGCCTTGTCCATCTCTGAACAGCTCAATGCTGTGCAAGTGCTTCGAGAAATGATGGCACCTGTCCCTGCAGTTCAGAAGATCAGAAGAACGCTGCTTGTTGGAGAAGATATGCAACACAAACTAAGAGAGGATAAGAGAGTAAGTGACACTTGATACATCCTTCCCACCAACAGACTATGTTTGGGTTTAGACAACACGATAACCCACACTCAAGCATTGAGTATGGGTTGAGTGTGGGCTGTCATTGAACTGTGGGTTGTTGTTGAATTGTGGATTATTGTGTTGTCTGAACCCAGGCGAGATAAGAAACCATGGTGAACAACCCACAGTTCACAATCCAACAACAATCATGGGTTGTTCGTGGTTAACAAGCCATGGTGATGTTGTCCCAGGACAGTACCTAGACACACAGCAAGAAGAAAAGAGAAAAGAAGTAAATGTGTATATCCTATATGCTGGAGAATTATAAGGACTTGTACCCGTATCATCCTACATGTGAAATGAGATCTGTTGGGGATTATACCATCATTGGGTTATACCATCACCTAATGAAGTCTGGATTTTCACAATTCATAAGAGGGCCTTCATGGTGGTGGCACCCCAGCTGTGGAATACTCTCTCCCTGGAGCTTATACTGGCACCAATATTGGTCAGCTTTCAGCACCAGACCTTCTGATTAGATGGCTGGGCCTATGTATTACAGCAAGATAGTTGATGATTGGTGTATATTAAATTTTTGTTACTGACTGGTTGCTATGCATTTGTATTGGTTTTATAATTATATATTGTGTATTGTGGCCTGCCCTGAGATTTTGTGATGAAGGGTGGAATATAAATTGTATAAATGAACAAATGAATGAGTGCATAAATACATAAATAACCCCCCTTTTCCTCCTCCTCCTGTGATTTTTGTGGGTAATCAATTCTCTATTTGATGTGCTCTTCTCCAACAGTGTGATGGCCTTTTAGGGCAGGTATGGTGGCCAAAGGAAAATGGATGAGATATTAAATTAAAGCATAGACAGTAGATTTTCTGGAAAATAGCCATTTTGCCATTTGATGCAAAAGGTCACAGAAATATTTACAAAAATCTAAGGTAACAGAGGAAGCTTGACCTCTTGGGTCCTTGCTTTAACTTTTGTGATCTCATAACAGACTTCCATCCAAAACTGCCAGAAATCTGGCTTCAGTTTATTGAAATGAACAGGTAAAAAATTCTATATGTGCTTAGGTGAAGGAAACAGAGAGAAGACCAAAGTTATAAGGTGTGTGTGTGTGTGTGTGTGTGTGTGTGCGCGTGTGGGGGGGGGATGTAGTACTAAGAGGTAAATTTTAATTGGGATGGGGAGCTGGTTGCAGAGGGGATCTTGCAAAAAGAAAAGTATTAGTGACGTTTCTGAGGGAGTCATTAAAAGCAGAAGTAAAAGTACTTTATATAGTCTTAAGTAGTGACACAACAAAACAGGAGATGGGAAGGAGCCAGAAGATATAGATATAGAAAGGACCAATGCCCAGATGGTATACATAAACTGGGAGTGCCAACAGTGGATTTTAGTTTGACTGGAGCTGAAGAACTAGGAAGCCTGAATCCTCACTTTTAAAGTAGGTGGCCCAAATCAGCTGGTTGTCTTGACTCAATGGCCCTTTGAATGAACTTTCCCCAGGATAGGAGGAGGACTCTGGAAGATAACAGGCTCCATTAGAAATCTAGGAAACACCCCGCATTGTAGTCAGTAGTGGCTTTGCATTACTAGAAAGCAGTTACGTAAGGGGGGTCAGTGAAAATTGGTGTCCCAACTTATGTGAGTGTGTTTTCCATGGAACCCATGGCCCTCCAGTCCTTGTTGGAGTCCAACTCCCATCAGCCAAAGCACTAAGGAAAAGCCACCATCATTGGATACTGCTCCGTGGCACAGTGTATGTGGGCAGGATCCAACAAGTTCATCAGAGCCTGTAATGGCTTGGTGACTTGCAGCACCCCCTGCTTTCAACATCACCCCCAAAACACCCTCTGTGATCTTGCAGTGTTCACTATTTCAACAATATTATTTCACAGCCAATCATTTTTTTAAAAAAAATTAAACCATTTTCTTTCATTCAAAAACAGCATAGAAGATTAACTTTTTTTAAGCAGTTCATCCATCCCTATTCTGTGATCCTATTCATGCTTCTGTGTTTGTTTGGGTTTTTTCCACTTCCACTCCATTGCATTTGTGGTGATTGCTTGGGGACAACACTTAATACACTCTTTCTCAAATTCGAGCCAAGAATCCCTGCCACAAATTCAAATAATAAGTGCACATAGTAGCAGCAAAATCCGCCACCAAAGGAAAACAATAATTTGAATGAATGATAAAAGAAAATCCAAATCAACTCATCAGTGTGCAATAAGGAAAGTAAATTATACACCCCAGTGGAATGGCTTACTGCCCAAAGGAAATGCACATAGATTAAAATGGTGGGGAGAAAATACAAAACCATCACAAGAGGGAAGACAGCAAGAGAAAAAACATTTTGATTATTATTATTTTTACTGTTCGTACACAAAGAAGACTCAATACCTTAATGAAAAAAGATTTGAGTTGACATAATATACACTTGTAATGTGAGATTCAGAGAATATATGGAACAGTGATACACACAGTAAAGAATTAAAATTTCAAGAAAGAAGGAAGCATTCTGAATCATGGGCCACACTTAGCTCACCATGCAACACTCAGCAACCCAACTCCTGGCTGCTCTAGAGGAAGAGGCTGCACACATGCCCAATTATCTACCCCTTTTATGAGGGTGCAACTGGACGTGGAAGCTGTGGGTGGTGCTGTTTAGGCGGGAGAGTGTGAAGAGTTCTGCGGAGTGCTGGAGTGCCCTTTGGGAGTCTGTGGAGCTGATTGGTGAGAGAGAGCGAGAGCGAGCGAGAGAGAGAGAGCGATGAGAGATTGGATTAGGATTGTGAGGAGATTAGCTAGTGAGTGCAGGGATTGATATTTTGGGAACAGTTGGTGAGACTGGATTGGAAATAAAATAGGATAGTAAATTAATTAATATTGACTGAAACTTACTGTGGAGGAAGCCTGACACGAGTATGCATGCACACACACACACACACACACACACACACAGACACACACAGTCTCCGTCCAGGGGAGGGGGCGAGGAGGGGGGATTGAGTTACAGGGAAGCAGCCAGACAGACTGGCATCCCCAACAATGGAGAGTCTCGGTTGAATTCCACAAAACCCAAGAAAGGACCATCAAGACCATCAAACTATCAGGGCAGTCTCAAAGAGCTGTAAAGTACCCAGTACGTCACCTTCTTCCCGGGCAGGAATAAGCCCACCTGATATGAAGGGGCAGGCATAAGCCCCCACCTGACCTGGAGGGTGGGGAGAGCGGGAAACTCAGCGGTAGAAAACCCCTCTCCCTTCCTGTGAGGGGTTGTTGGGAACACAGGGTGCTTTGGAACAAGGTTCATCCTCCAAGAGGCGGCTGGAGTAAGCTGTTCTCATTCTCGGATCGGCCGACCCGGAGCCAGGCTGAATAAATTGACTAGCGTAAAGTCTTTAGTCTAAGGTAACTGACTAATCCCAAAGCGCTAGCCTGGGAGCCTGTTTCATTGATAAACGTAGAGGTCACCTCAGGTTGTGTTGACATTATAGTATTCCTAGAAAGCTGTTAGTTCCGCTCCGTATCTTGTGTAAATAAATAAAGCCTTATTTGGTGATTTAAAGGGCTCTAGTTTCCTCTTGTGTACGCAAACCTCCTAGTCGGTTTCACTTGCTTGTACGGGCTGTAAATCAGTGCCGGTTAACCCGTTAAGCGCCGAACTCACGCATAGGACCCGGGTGCTGGTCCTTCACATGGTGGCAGACGACGGGACAATTGGAAACTATAGTTAACGGATGGAACTAATAGGGTCTAGGGCAGGCTAGCGGATTGCTGGAAAGTAGTCAGGCAAAAGTAAAATGAATAGCCCTGGCCAGGAACAGCTGGAGCTAGTAAACAGCCCAGTGACTCCAGGAAGAGAGGGGAGCCAGGTCTCCACAATGGAGTGGACCATGCGGCCGAAGACCAACAACCAGGAGGGGGAGGGAGCCCCCTCATCCTTGCTGGCGGGGCAGGAACCCAAACAGTGGGGTAGCCCCAGCTTTACGAGCAGCCTCAGGAGAGGCGACAGGAGGGACCCCGGGTTAGAGGAAGACCTCAACGGAGGGGTTGCTGGTGGAGCCATAGGAGGGGGAGCTTTGGATGCCCTCTTCCCCCAACTGAATTGGCAACAGACCAGGGAGGTGATGCGGCATCAGCAGGAGATGATCCAGCATCAGCAAGCGGCGCTACAGATGCAGCTGGAGTTAGCAAGGCTGACCGCGGGCGCCGGAGGGGGGGGGACCCACTGCACCCCAGAGTGGGAGCACTCCGACCCCTAAATGGGACCGGAAACAATTTCCCACTTACAAACCTGGGCAGGACGTGTTGATCTTCTTCACCCTGTTCGAAGCTGCCTGCCAGGAGCAGAAGGTGCCGGACAATTTGCGAATGTCCGCCTTGAGAACACAGGTCAGCAGGGAGCTGGCCGATCTCTTGGGCATTCACAGCCAAACTGCCCCTTTGGACTATGTTGCATTTAAATAAGCTGTGAGGGAGCGTTTTGCCCTCACAGCCGAACACTGCTGCCGTAAATTTCGTTACGGGCAGCCTTCCCCAGGGGACACGTATGCCTCCTGGATGGCGCATCTGGGGCAAGTTTGGGATGCGTGGATCGGGGCCACTGGGAGGACCACCTTGGTGGAGGTGCGAGAGCTCCTGATCCAGGAACAATTTTGTGCAACCATCCCAGAGGATTTGGCTACTGCTGTGAGAGACCGGGATCCCCCAAACTGTCGGGAGATGGGTAAGCTGGCAGACCAAATGGGGCTGTATCGGCAGCCCAAGGGAGTAAAAGGGGGCAACCTCAGTCGTGGCAGGGCCAGAGGGAGCGCGGAGAAGGGCAACCCCAAACCTCGGGAGGGAGCCCCAAGCAAGCCCAAGGAGAGCCCCAGCACCAGTGGCTGTTTCTACTGTAAAGAACTGGGTCACCTCAAGAGGAGTTGCCCCAAACTCCTTGCAAAGAACCGCAACCCCAAAACAGCCCCGGGTAAGGTGGGAAGGATGCTCGCTCCTGAGTCCCGCGAGCCAGAGGAACAGAAGGAGGACCAGCAGTCGGTCTCGTCCCTGGAGGAAGAAGCGGGGGATGCGGCGCAGCCCCTGTTGAGCGGAGGACAGCATTCCCTTGGGGCCATCTCGCAAGCATCCCTGATGCGAATTGCGTCTCCGGAGCAACTGCATTGGAGCCAGAGCAAATTCTGTGAGTCCATCTCTGTGAACAATGTTTCCCATGTGGGGTATAGGGACACCGGGGCGGACATAACTGCTTTACCTCGGAGTAAGGTAAAGAAGAGCCAGCTGTTAAAAGGGCGTACCTGTGCCATAAAACCCTATAACTCCCCCAACATAGCTGTTCCCCTTGCCCGGGTCTGGGTCAAGTACAGGGGATGGGAAGGGAAGGTGGATGTTATAGTGCATGGACAGCAAGAGTGGGGGATCATCATTGGGAACGACATCGCGTTCTGGGCTGCCCAGGTCAAGGTGGGGGTGGTGACACGTCGTGAAGCCAAACAAGCCCATGCCCCACAGCCTCCCAGCCCCCCGACTCCCAACCCTGGTCGCGGTAAAGTGACCCCGGCAACCGACTGTTCGCCACCGCCCCCCTCAGCTCCGGTGAGGGAGGATGGCCAAGGGGGGTTCGCCCCAATGGGCCGAGATTTTGGGACTCAAAAGGCTTTCCAAGAAGAGCAGCGGCATGACCCGTCCCTCCGAGAATGACGGGATCGGGCCGGTCAAGCGTTGGGGGCAGTGGACCAGTCAGAAGGGTTTCTGTGGGAAGCAGGAGCCCTTTACAGGGAGTTCAGTCCAAAAACCGAACTGGGTCTCCAGCCAAGGAAAAGACAATTAGTTGTGCCTGCAAGGTACCGCCAGGCTGTACTGCAGTTGGTCCACGACGTAGCATGGGGGGGGGCACTTGGGGCAGAAACAGACATTAGCCAGAGTGACAGAAGGGTTTTTTTTTTTTTTTTTTTTTTTTTAGGTTAGAGAATCATTTAAAGGAGTTTAGGGAAGTTACTGGGTTGCAAGTAAACTGGGATAAATCTGAGATTATGTTGTTTAATTATAGTAAAATAGAGGAATTAGAAGGGATTAAAAAGAGATCAAATATTAAGGTAAAAAGTATGATTAAATATTTAGGTATAGATATTTTTAAAGAGTTAGAAAAAATAGTAGAACAAAATTTTAGAAAGTTAAAGAATGAGGTTAAAAAAAAGATAGAGGAATATAAGAAAATTGGACTTTCATGGTTTGGTAGAATAGCTTTGATAAAAATGAAGATATTACCAAAGATAATTTTTTATTTAGAATGATACCAAGTAGCTTATCAGAGAAGGAAATTAGGGAATGGCAAGCAATAATTAATAATTTTTGTAATGGGGGGAAAAAGGCGAGGATTACTAAGAGCAAATGGTATAAATCCCAAAAAGAAGGGGGGCTTGGCCTTCCTAATATCAAGTGGTATTATATAGCTAATCAGTTAAGGTTTATTATGGATATTTTAGTTAGGAAGAATATTTTGTGGTTAGAAATAGAAACGCAGGAAATAGAAATGGGGATGGAAAAAATTTTATTTTCAAAAAAAAGTATTACTAGTGTAAAAAGAATAGAAAATCCCTTCCTGAAAAATATGGTAGGGATTTGGAATAGTAACAGACAGATCTTTATACCAGGGATATCACCGTTAACTCCAGTTGTAGCAATCGAGGACTTTACAGTAAATGCACAGCATTGGGAGGCAATATTTAGGGAAAATAAGGTTATCAAATTAATGGATTGGATGGGAAAAATTGAGACTAGACAACAAATATCGGAAATGATTGGGCCAGATAGAATTTTGTGGTTAAATTTAATGCAATTAGATCAGTGGACTAAGAAATGGAAAAAGAAAAATGAGTATGAGAGGGAGTTTACTGGATTTGAAAAGAAAGTGTTGTCTAGAGAACTTATAGAAGGGAATGTTTCTTCTAGAGGGTTAACTAAGGAGATATATAAAATGATGCAGAGGATTGAAGCGAAAAAAGACAACCTTAAGATGATGTGGGAAATGGAATTTGAGGAGGAGATATCAAATGCGGGGTGGAGAAATATTTGGGGCAGACGTATATTAAGAAATATGTCAGTAAGGATAAAAGAGAATTTTTAAAAAACTGTTTGGAGATGGTATTTGACTCCAGTAAGATTAAATAAAATAGATAGTAATTGTGCTCCATTGTGTTGGAGAGGATGCCAGGAACTTGGTACTTATTCTCATATGTGGCGGAGCTGTAAAAGCGTATTGGATTTTTGGAATAAAATTTTTGTAGAAATTTCAGAAATTATTGGTATTAATGTGGAGGTCTGTCCAAAATTAGCATTGTTATCAATAACGGAGAAACTTTTGTGCTCACAAGAGAAAAAGGAACTAATTGTAAGTTTATTAGCGGCAGGGAGATTATTGATTGCAAGGAATTGGAAAGTTCAACATCAGTATCTAATAATAGACTGGTATAAAGAGGTTTGGGATATTGCTTTAAATGATAAACTAACATGTAGTATTAAATGTAAAAGGGGACAATTAAAGAAAAATAATTTTAAGGAAATATGGGGGTCATTTTTAGATTATGTTTTAGTAAAGGGGAAAGGGAGTAAGCCATGTCATGATATGATGTATTTTTGGAATATAGATTAATAATTGATTATGTGGATAGAATTGGTTTTGGCCCCGGGGTGACGGGTGCACTTGTAGTGTATGATTTGTAGGTTTATGGGGGTTTTTTTGTGTATGTGTGTTCTTTAAAAATATAAATAAAAATTAAAAAAGAAGAAGAAGAAGAAGAAGAAGAAGAAGGGTTTTACTGGCCCATGGTGGCAAATGAAGTCCAAGAATATTGCCGGTCCTGCGATGTCTGCCAGCGGGTGGGGCATAACCGGGACCACCCGAAAGCCCCCCTTCAACCCCTACCCATTGTGGGCACCCCTTTTGAGAGGATAGGGTTGGACATTGTGGGACCCTTGAATCCCCCCACCAAGACGGGGAAGAAGTTTATACTGACTGTTGTTGACTTTGCCACTCGTTATGCCGAGGCTTTTGCCCTAGCCTCCATCTCCGCTACCAGCCTGGCTAAGACTCTCCTCTCTCTGTTTGCCCGCCTAGGAATGCCTCACACGGTGGTTTCAGACTGTGGCACGGGATTCATTGTTGGCATTTACATGCCAGCCCAAAGTCCTGTGGTACACCTGTGTGCCTGCTAACTGCAACCTTGCTTTAGCTTCCAGCAAACACAGAGCAAATTCCACCACAGTCCAACTTTTAGTTCTCCTGCTCTGTTGCAGCAATCAGGAAACAGAAGCTTTCCTATTCTAATTGTTTTATTACTTTCATAAAACAATTATACACTACAAAATACAGAGTCAGTTCTGAGAACATTACATAACATACATCCAAATTAGAAGAAGAAGAAGAAGACGAAGAAGCAAGCACAGCAAACATACACACCCAGCTGTGCTTGAGAGCCAATGGGAATTAAGACAGGCATATGACAGTATAGCAACTGTCATATTGTAACACCCACCCTCTCCTACTAGATGGCCAAGGACATCTAGATATGGGAACGAGGAACACCTGTTCCAAAGACCTTCAGCATTGCAATGCTGAATTGCAGGCTGCTAAGTTTTACTGAAAGAAAAAACCTTTAAGCAAGCTCATGCTTGATTCATAATCCAACACTCCTCCTCTTGCTTAATTGTTTTACTCTTCAGTAACACCCAACTCAGCAATCAATTTTCTGTGTTTCTCACATGCTAGAGGTTTTGTTAGAACATCTGCTAGCATGTGTTCAGTGCCACAATATGTAAGTATTACACAACCCTTTTGTATACAGTCTTTCACATGTGAATACCTGACATCAATGTGTTTTGTTTTAGGCCTACTCTTTTCTGAAATAGCCATACTGATACAACTTTGGTTGTCCTCATAAATTGTTACTGGAGTTTGAATGTTTATCTTTACATCAGTAAATAACTGTTTAAACCATTCAATTTCATTGCAGGCTAAAGACAAGCTTATGAATTCTGCTTCACAACTGGAAACTGCAACACAACTTTGTTTTCTTGAGTACCAATCAATCAAGGATTGGTTGTATAAAAATACTGTGCCAGATGTGGACTTCCTGTCCATTTCAGATGCCCAATTTGCATCAGTGTACACAAGAAAACCACCTTTGTTTTGTGTTGACAGATGCAGTTTATATTCCATAGAACCTTTGAGATACCTTAATACACGTTTTAAAGCTGCCCAATCACTATTAGCAGGCTTTTGTACTTTCCTGCTGAGAATGTTTACAGCATTTGTAATATCTGGTCTGCTGACATTTGATAAGTATAGCAGACTTCCCATGACACTCTGATATTTATTTACATCCTCAAATACAGAGTCATCTGTGTGTTTCAAGTATTCTGTTGTCATTGGAGTGGAAACTGGATTGCAGTTTTCCATGTTATGTGTTTCTAGCAGTTTCTTGATTTTCCCAGTCTGACTAATTGAAAAAGATCCATCAATATTTCTGGTTATCTGCATGCCTAAATAATTCTTTACATGCCCCAGATCTTTTATTTCAAAATGTGATTGCAATTTGTTTGCAAATGCATTTTTCTGAGCTTCAGATTGGGAGATTAGAAGTAAATCATCCACATAAACCAGTAAACCCATGAAACCTGATTCAGTGTGACACGTGTATAGACAATGGTCTGCCTTGCTTTGTTTGAAACCTATACCTGTCAAAACAGTGTCTAACTTTTTGTTCCAGCATCTGGCAGCTTGTTTCAATCCATAAATTGAGCGTTTGAGCTTGCATACTAACCCTGGTTCTGTTACAAACCCTTCAGGTTGTTGCATGTAAATTTCTTCTTCTAGATGCCCATACAGAAAAGCTGTTTTGACATCAAAATGAGAAACACAAAGTTGTTTCTCTGCAGCAAGCTTCAATAGCAATCTCACACTAGAATATTTGGTTGTGGGAGCATACACTGTGTCATAGTCAATGTTGTGTCTTTGTGAAAAACCTCTTGCTACTAATCTAGCTTTGTACCTTTCTATTTGACCATTTTCATTTTGTTTTAGTTTAAATACCCATCTACATGTTATGGGTTTTCTATCTGTGGGCAAAGGAACAAGTTCCCACGTGTCATTTGTGTGCATTGATTCTATTTCTTCCTCCATAGCATCAAGCCAATGTTTTTGCATTTCTGGTTCCATGTTCCTAATTTCTTGAAAACTTTCTGGTTCAAACGCCATTTTTAATGCTCTATGAACCACATGTTTGCTCTGAAATTCATCCTGATACCTGATTGGGGTTTTTCTTTCCCTTCCTGAACGTCTTAGAGGTTGTTCACCAGCAGCCTCTGACTGTCCCTCTATCTCAGGTTCATTTTCATCTGAATCTGACACAGAAGCCTGGTTCTGTGTATCAGACTCCTCCTGAAATGGCAAACCACCAAATTGTTTGTTTTCTTCCTGTGTATGTTCATGGAATATAACATCTCTGCTCACAACAACACCATTGTGACTTGGAGACCAACACCTGTAAGTTTTTGAATGTGCATCATAGCCAAGGAATTTGCATTCAAAGCTTCTTTGAGACAGCTTTGTTTGCTTTTCACTCTGCACATGGACAAAACACTTACACCCAAAAACTCTGATGTGAGCCAATTTTGGCTTTCTTCCATGAAATAACTCATAAGGAGTTTTTCCAGACACAGAACAATGCAATCTGTTTACCAAATAATTGGATGTTACTAGAGATTCACCCCAAAAAGAAGAACTAAAACCAGATTCTTTCATTTGAGCACGTAACATGTTTTGAAATGTACGGTTTCTTCTTTCTGCTACTCCATTTTGAAAAGGAGAAGAAGGTGCTGTCAGCTCATGCTGAATACCTTTCTCTTCCAGAAACCCTTTAAACTGAGTACTGAGGAACTCACCTCCCCTGTCTGTTCTTAGGGTGGCTATGGGTTTGTTGTACCTATTTTCAGCCCATTGTACAAAATTTTTTAACTGTTCAAATGTATCACTCTTTCTCTTTAAAAGAAAAATAAATCCAAAACGACTGAAATCATCCACTATTGATAGAAAATATCTATTCCCCCCATGACTGGGTTCAAATGGTCCACATAAATCTGCATGTAAGAGTTCAAAAATTCTTTTTGATACTCTATCACTATGCTTTGGGATTTCAGCTCTGTGTGATTTGGTTTGACTGCAAACAGTGCATTCTACATATTCAGAACATGGTTTCAAATTTACACCCTCAGATAACTCAGGTAGTTTTGCAATTGAGCTAAAACTAGCATGTCCCATCCTCCTGTGAAATAAATGTACACAATTGTCATGTTTCTTGCAATTAAACACTTTTGCTTCAGCCTCAGCTTTAGCAGCAATTGCACAATCTTTTTCAAATGGATCTAGTATGTACAATGAATTTTGTAATTCCCCTTGTGCACACACTTTCCCTGCACGTTTGATATAGCACATGGAATCTGTGAAAGACACTTGAAAACCAGTTTTTGTTAATTGTGAAACACTCAAGAGATTTGAATCTAAATCAGGGACAAAATAAACCTTTTGTGGTTCACTTCCAAGACTTGGAAAACACACCTCACCTTCCCCTGCAATCTCTATGGATTCACCATTTGCAAGAGATACAGAGTACTTTACAGATTTCAGTGACACACCATCAAATAAAGACTTTTGATAAGACATATGACGACTGGCCCCTGAGTCAAGATACCAAGAAGCCATATTCTTTTCAACTCTAGCAACAAAACCTTGTACAAGTTTTACATCCCCTCCCCCAGAAGAATAACTCTGTTTACTCTTAAAGTGTCCAGATGGTTTCTTCTTCTTGTTCTTCTGAGTACAATCCTTCTGCAAATGTGAGGGAGATCCACAATTATAGCATCTCTTAACTTTCAAAGCAGATACAACACCACCATTATTTCCAGCCTTTTGCTGAGCCTTAGGCTGACTGACTTTAACAACCCCCTCAGCAGTAGAATTAGTGTTAGATATTCCAAATTGTCTCCTGTGATATTCCTGTAGTAAGGATCCAGTCACATAATCCATAGTCAATAATTGTTCATCTTGACTTTCCAAAATCTGGATTATAACATCAAAAGAATTATCCAAAGATGAAAGCAAAGTGTATATCCTGTTTATGGGATCAATCTCCATTCCCCGGACTCTTAACTTCTCAAAGAGATCCAGCATGGTTTTAATATGGTCAGGCAGATTCCCTCCTGGTTGCAGCTTTGTGTTATACAATTGCCGTAGGAGGAGTACACGGCTACCAGCTGTGGCTCTTTGATGAATCCTTTCAAGAGCTCTCCAATAGTCACGGGCTGTTTCCAAGTTTCTCAGATAACTAATCTGAGAGTCTTCCACAGATAAGACAATTGCAGCCTTCGCTCTAGAATTTCTTTCTAGCCAGAGATCATATCCTTCATCCCCATATTGCAGTGGGAGCTCAGATATTGTAGTCCATAACTGGGCTTGTGTCAAATACATTTCCATTTTAAATGACCATAATGAAAAGTTCAGGTCTGACAGTTTCTCAAACAGAGGCATTTGCATTCCCTGTACAGCCATGGCTATAGGAACTGGGGAGGGAACCACTGGCTCGTCTTCTGAAGAATCCACGTCCCCCTCTCCCCCTCCTATGGGAATGCTTTCTGTTTCCTCTTCTTTAGCTGGAGAAAAGTCCAGTAACTCACCCGCTTCTTCTGTCACTTCAGACGGTTCGCCTTTCTCCTTATCAGCCAGCTTCTCAGATTACAGCCTTTGAGAACAGCAACCAAAAACACAGCAGCAGATAGAACCGTTCAGCTGACTCACGAAACAGAGTCCAGCCTGGCTCTTCTGACCTGGTCCAGTCCTGGCTCCTGGCAAAGCTGGCAAAACTGGCAGTCCTGGCAAATCCTGGGCCCATAACCCACTGTTGGCATTTACATGCCAGCCCAAAGTCCTGTGGTACACCTGTGTGCCTGCTAACTGCAACCTTGCTTTAGCTTCCAGCAAACACAGAGCAAATTCCACCACAGTCCAACTTTTAGTTCTCCTGCTCTGTTGCAGCAATCAGGAAACAGAAGCTTTCCTATTCTAATTGTTTTATTACTTTCATAAAACAATTATACACTACAAAATACAGAGTCAGTTCTGAGAACATTACATAACATACATCCAAATTAGAAGAAGAAGAAGAAGACGAAGAAGCAAGCACAGCAAACATACACACCCAGCTGTGCTTGAGAGCCAATGGGAATTAAGACAGGCATATGACAGTATAGCAACTGTCATATTGTAACACCCACCCTCTCCTACTAGATGGCCAAGGACATCTAGATATGGGAACGAGGAACACCTGTTCCAAAGACCTTCAGCATTGCAATGCTGAATTGCCGGCTGCTAAGTTTTACTGAAAGAAAAAACCTTTAAGCAAGCTCATGCTTGATTCATAATCCAACATTCATGTCCAAATTGTTTTAAAAATTGTGGGAATTGGGGTGTGTGGAGCATCTGACTTCGGTGCCATATCATCACGAGACAAATGGGCTGGTGGAGCGGTTCAATCAGACTCTGGAGAAAATGATCGAGCCTATGCGACTAAGCATCCCGGGACTTGGGATCAAGCTCTCCCCTACCTGTTGTTCGCGTACCGGGACTCCCCCAGGAGAGCCTGGGATTCTCCCCCAACGAATTGATGTTTGGGAGGGAGCTAAGGGGACCTTTGGCTCTTTTGCGGGCGGAATGGGAGGGGGTTGCAGCAGAACCTTCCATGCCGGTTCATGCCTTCATGCAACACCTCCAAACTGTCCTTTGGGAGGTGCGGGAGACGGCGCAACAGCATCTCGGAGCAGCACAACAATGGCAGAGCAGCGTGGTACAACCGGACGGCTGTGCCACGGACTTTTGAAGTGGGGGACCAGGTGCTAGTACTGCGCCCCCAAAAACAGACAAATTGTGTTTGAAATGGGAGGGTCCGGGGACCGTGATTGGAAGGTCAGGGGAGGTGAACTATCAAGTGGCTTTTCCTGGACAGCCGGGGAGGCAAAGGGTATTTCATGTGAACATGTTAAAGTTGTACGTGGAACGGGGGACAAAGGTGGGGGGAGTGCAGGAATGTGTGAATCAAGGAACCTCTGACGGGGACTTGTTGGCAGAATGGGGGGGGAGGGATGGATGAGATCCAATTGTCTCCCTCCCTGTCAGAACAGCAGCGGAGACAGATTACCCAGGTCTTAGAGGACTTCCAGCCTATGTTCTCCGACCGTCCGGGATGCACCACTCTTGTGCAACGTACCATTGAAACGGGGAATAGCCCCCCTATACAGTCCCTACCCTACTGGGCGGTAGGGCCCCATGCCCAGGTCATTGCAGATGAAGTCCAAGCCATGTTAGATCTTGGAGTCATTGTACCCAGCTCTAGCCCCTGGTCCTCTCCTATAGTGTTGGTAGCCAAGAAGGATGGAGGGGTTCGGTTCTGTGTAGATTATCGGAAAATTAACAAAGTGACTGTCCCTGATCCATACCCCATCCCAAACACGGATGTGGTGTTGGAACGGCTAGGGGGAGCCAAGTACATCACAACTCTGGACCTGGCAAGTCCCGCTTGATCCAGATGCTGCATTGAAATCCGCATTTGTGACCCATCTAGGTTTGTTCCAATTCACCACCCTGCCATTCGGAGTCCGGAATGGTCCGGCTACCTTCCAAAGGCTGGTGAATGGGATGCTAAATGGGTTGGGGGAGTTTGCCTGCGCATATCTGGATGATATCGCCATTTTCAGTTCCACCTGGGAACAGCATTTGCAACATGTCCGCCAGGTATTTCAGAGAATTCAGGACGCCGGGCTGACTGTGAAGGCTAAGAAGTGTCAGGTTGGGCGGGGGGAGGTAGAGTATCTGGGACATAAAGTGGGGGGAGGTAGTGTCAAGCCCCTAGAAGCAAAGATAGAGTCGGTCCGCACCTGGCCCCAACCCCAGACGAAAAAACAGGTTCAGGCTTTTTTACGGCTGGTTGGCTATTATCGTAAATTTGTGCCCCATTTTAGCCAGCTAGCTGCCCCTCTGACAGATTTGTGTAAGAAGCGGCAGCCCGTCAAGGTCCAGTGGTCGGCCGCTTGCCAGGCAGCGTTCGAAGGATTGAAAGCCTGCTTGATGGCAGCCCCTGTGCTGCAAGCACCTGACTTTGAAGCCCCCTTTGTCCTGCAGACGGATGCCTCGGAGGCAGGAATGGGAGCCATCTTGCTGCAGGAACGGCCAGGGCAAGGGCTATGCCCTGTCACCTACTTGAGTAAAAAACTTTTACCCCGGGAGCGGAACTTGGCCACTGTCGAGAAGGAATGCTTGGCGATAGTATGGGCAGTGACCAAGCTTCGCCCCTATCTCTGGGGACGCCGGTTCTTGTTGCAGACCGACCATTCCCACTTGTGTTGGCTGGATAGGGTGAAGGGATCCAACCAGAAGTTGTTGCGGTGGAGCTTAGCCCTGCAGGATTTTGATTTTTTAGTGGAGCACATCAAGGGCAAGGACAACATCGTGGCAGATGGGTTGTCCCGGGCTTTCAAGTAGGAGACAGTTAGATAGGGATTGGGGTGGTGAACCCCAATGCCATCTTTCTCCAAAAGGGAGGGTGTGGAGAAAGCCTGACACGAGTATGCATGCACACACACACACACACACACAGAGTCTCCGTCCAGGGGAGGGGGCGAGGAGGGGGGATTGAGTTACAGGGAAGCAGCCAGACAGACCGGCATCCCCAACAATGGAGAGTCTCGGTTGAATTCCACAAAACCCAAGAAAGGACCATCAAGACCATCAAACTATCAGGGCAGTCTCAAAGAGCTGTAAAGTACCCAGTACGTCACCTTCTTCCCGGGCAGGAATAAGCCCACCTGATACGAAGGGGCAGGCATAAGCCCCCACCTGACCTGGAGGGTGGGGAGAGCGGGAAACTCAGCGGTAGAAAACCCCTATCCCTTCCTGTGAGGGGTTGTTGGGAACACAGGGTGCTTTGGAACAAGGTTCATCCTCCAAGCGGCGGCTGGAGTAAGCTGTTCCCATCCCCGGATCGGCCGACCCGGAGCCAGGCTGAATAAATTGACTAGCGTAAAGTCTTTAGTCTAAGGTAACTGACTAATCCCAAAGCGCTAGCCTGGGAGCCTGTTTCATTGATAAACATAGAGGTCACCTCAGGTTGTGTTGACATTATAGTATTCCTAGAAAGCTGTTAGTTCCGCTCCGTATCTTGTGTAAATAAATAAAGCCTTATTTGGTGATTTAAAGGGCTCTAGTTTCCTCTTGTGTACGCAAACCTCCTAGTCGGTTTCACTTGCTTGTACGGGCTGTAAATCAGTGCCAGTTAACCCGTTAAGCGCCGAACTCACGCATAGGACCCGGGTGCTGGTCCTTCACACTTACATATGAAACTTAGCTCAAAAAACAAACAAACTGTTGTATTTTAAAATAAAGTTTACTTGGTTTATTGAAGCAATATGTGTGGGAAGCTGTGCTTCATATTTGGTCAAAGAAGTATAAAGTAGGGATAATAGACATCCCAAGGCCAGTGTGAGAGGTGTAAGGGTAAGGGTTAGAGGAAGAGAAACCCCCAACTTTGCGTAAGCACACCCATAGCTCCAAGAAGGAGGGCAAGTGTCATGTCTCACACGTTCCGTTTCTCCCTCCCCACCAGCACAGCGATGTAACTTCACACAGGACTAGTCTAGCAAAGGCTTTTAATAAGAAAATACAGAGAAAGGGTTTGTTGTTCTGAAAAAGTGCTTTTAGCAGTCTCTAAAAGTAAAAAGCAGGTTTACACCTCAGAGATTCACGACTCTATATCCCGTCAAAGGGGAAAGTCATGAAGAAGCAACAGTTGATCGTGAACTGAGGAGCTTTCCGCACACTCAGCATCAAACGCAGCACTCCCCCCCCCCAGGGCAGATCGTAGTTGGAGAGATGTGAGCTCTTCTTGACGAAGGCTCCCCTTTTCCCACGGAGAACTGCCCCCCCTCCCTCTCTGTGTTATCAGTTTGAGCTGAGTCTAACCTTGAAGGCCCAGGTGTCTCGGCGTGGTCACCCAATGCCTCTTCCCCCTCCGCTTCCGACTCTGAATCTATTCCCATGGGGTCTGTTAGGGTCTTGGGGCACGAACAGAATGGGGGAGGGGAGCTATCCCTGACAGCAAGCTTGTGAGCCCTATGAAGGGAGGGGTGTGACACCGCCCCCCCAACACACACACACACACACACACACACACCAGGAATGCATGAAGGGGGCTGTAGGACCATGTGGGATAGTCTCACCTTCCTGTGCCCAGTGGCCACCCACAAGCCATTTGTATATTCATCACATATAAGTAGGGGCCCTAGACCGACATATGCACATAGAGCTCCTCCATCTGAGATGTGTATGTGGAATCCTGGCCCACTTAGGTTCTCCCCTTGCATGAAGGAGCTCTATGCATATTCATTGGTATGCACGCAGAGCCCCTTCTCGTCTGCCAAGTGCACAGATGGTGGAGATGTGGCTGCTGGGTTCCTCATGGTCAGGGTGGAGCCAGCCTGCCTGTGTCTTGGAACATGTGAGGCTGGTCACAGGAGCCCCCTTTCAATCTTTACTGATAACACCCTGTTTGGTTTGGCTCAGAACCATTCTAATCATGGTGGCTGCAAACATTCTAATTGCTTTGGGTGACAGTATCAGCAACGGGAATGCCCATGCACATTCTTCACAAAGTTGCCTCCATGCGTACTATGTGTAATAGCAGGGAGGCAGCAGCAGTCTCTGCATTGCTGGAAGGGGTGGGGAGAGGAGGATTTAACGTCACTCCTCCCAGAAATCTCTTTGTCAGGATCGTTGAAGAAGCAGCCATCTGTTCTCCACCATCAGCAGCAAGGGAAAGTGAGCAGATCGTCCCGGAGCTCCACAGGCTGCAAGAAGAACAGCCAAGGGTTGCGTGTGGCCAACTGGTCCCGGGTTTTCCATATGTGAGGTAAATGCATGGATGTCAAGGGTAGGGCCAATGGAGCACATGGAGTTGGTGGGGCCAGCAGATATGATCCTGCTGCCCCTTCATGCCTTTACCCTCTGTGGCTGTTTGTGGAGAGGGCTGAAGAGCACACATTCTATGAAGGAAGCAAAGGCTCTGTTGCTTTGAGAAGCATCCTCACTGGGCTTAGAGACAGGAGGAAATGAATGCTGCTGGGAAAGAGTTGGATGACAAGGAGTGCTGGGCAGTCAGGGAAGCTGAGCACTAAACTAGACTATCACCCACAGGCAGCATGCTGCACGGCTGAAGGAAGGAAGACAAAATATGCTATAGGCTGGAAGCAGCAAGCTGAAGGAAAGGCTGGTGGAGGAGACAGAAGCTTGAGGGAAAGAGAGTCAAAGGATGCAGGAAACTGAGGGAATGAGAAGTGTGGGAAAATACACACACACACACTTTTTCCTGATTGCATTGGAAAGGGAGAACGCATATTGTCAGCAGAAAGGACAGGCAGAGGAGTTTTAGAGGCTGGGGACTGTTGATCAAAGAGCCAAGAATGTAATGAGGACAAGGAGACCATGGGTAGCTGAATTTTAAATGCTGCTGTGAACTAACCAGCCACGTTTTATGTTTCTCATTTCTCCCTGTAAAATGAAGCGGAGCCTGAAGGGGAAAGCTGAAGGCGAATGATGCTTCCCAGGACTGCTGGAAGACAACATTGTCACTATGGAGGGCCAAGGACAGGGGGGGGGGGGGGCTCCATTCTGGTGTTGCCTTTTGCCCCACAATACAAGTGCTTCAGCGTGTGTGTGTGTGTGTGTGTGTGTGTTTCTCCATGCAGCTCTGAAAAGCACAAATTGACATGACAAGTTCTTTTGGCGCTTCCTTCCACTGATTAGTACAAATTAAATTTCACACTAATTAGCACAAGCTGCTTGTACATAATATAGAGAAATCTGATTTCCACCGATGGCTGTAAATATAGTTCTCCAACTGACACTTGATCTTCACTGCAATAATTAAGTTCCACATCATTCTTAATAGGACTTGAGATATCTCATGATACCAGCTTTGGTTTACATAAAGTATATGTAAAACAAGACTTCCTGCAAGTATTTCTGCAGTTGAATTTGAACCCACTAATTGTTTTAACAGTTGCTTAACAACTTCAATGAGTAAAAATTACAAGTCAAAGGACCAGAATACCATAAATACAGCTAAACAGACAGTCCAGGGTTTCTTTACTACAGGTGAATCTTTTAACAGTCTGACTGTATGCTGGTGCTTTAGCTTCCACAGAACTGGGCAGAAGAGACTACAAGCAACGTTCTGTGGTAGTGTTGGGAACAAGGATTGCCCCATTATGCTAACTTTTCTGGACTTGTCAGTCACAATGGACACAAATGAACTGCTAGGCTGTTCTTTTTCTGAGCATTTTGGAATTTCAGAGTCAGACCCACTGGAATGAAGCTGGAACCTGTTTCTTTACAAATAGCCTGGTTGATCAGGTATTCAGTGAAATGATTGCTCTGCCCACAAATAAGGTGAATTTTGAGAGACCATATGCACACAGCTCAAGAAAATATGGAATGTCCCCATTGAAGCAATGGGGTTTTCCACTGAAGCAATGTTTTATTTTATTTATTTATTAATTATATTTATACCCCGCCTTTTTTCCTGCAAGGAACCCAAGGCGGCTTACATAATCCTCCTCCTCTTCTTCTCCATTTCATCCTCACAACAAGCCTGTGAGGTAGGTTAGGCTGAGAGTCAGTGACTGGCCCAAAGTCACCCAGTGAGCTTTATGGTTGAGTGGGGACTAGAACCCAGATCTCCCAAGTCCCAGTCCGAATTGTTTATACAATGGGAAGCCCTCTTCATATCAGTCTGAAATGTAACAGTTCTGATCACTGGAGGCAGCAGTAGTATTTGTGAAAAGCTTCATGCCAATTAGACAGAAAACATAAGTTACAGACAGTAGAAGAACTGAACAGCGTATCCCACTGAAATCAATGGGAAATGAAAACGAATGAGAACACAAAACAAATGAAATGCTGAAGTACAAAACACAAAATGAATGTGATCTTAATGCAAAACTAAAACAAATTTTTGTTCTTTCAGTACCAAAAATAAATGATGAAATGGGACTCTCTTTTTTCTCTTACACACGAGATAGAAATCTAGCTCAGGAAGAAGGTGCGCCCCCACAGAGTATATCCTTCACCATTTAAAAGACTTGCTTGCCTACTCTTCATCAAAGTGAATGGAGCTTCAAGTCAGAAATTACCCGCACATAACATCAAACTGTGGCTGCTCACATACGACAAAAAATCTGAGGCATTCTGGAGCATGGTGTAGTCTGTTTAGTGTGTAAAATATATATAATCTATTGTATTAAAATAAGAAAAGTAAGTGAAATTTAATTTTCTAAATATTTATCTTGTTTTCTGTTAACTTAACACTAGTAAAGGGTTAAATAAATACTCAAGATAGTAACTTGATAGGCTGAGGAATAAGAGGAATGGGGAAGCTTAATCCCTTCATTGGCTGTACTGTGCTTGTTCTTTTTTGTATTTATTTATTTTATTTATTTATTATATTTATACCCCACCTTTTTTTCCTTCAAGGAACCCAAGGTGGCTTACATGATCCTCCTCCTCCTCTCCATTTTATCTTCACAACAACCCTGTG
The DNA here is from genome assembly GCA_021292165.1 of Shinisaurus crocodilurus. Classification (NCBI taxonomy): domain Eukaryota; kingdom Metazoa; phylum Chordata; class Lepidosauria; order Squamata; family Shinisauridae; genus Shinisaurus; species Shinisaurus crocodilurus. Next base: position 262,683,749 of record CM037876.1, on the reverse strand, counting down.
GGGTAGGTTAGGCTGAGAGTCAGTCACTGGCCCAAAGTCACCTAGTGAGTTTCATGGCTGAGCGGGGACTCCCAAGTCCCAGTCCTAGTTCACCCAGTATTGTATTGTATAGTATGAAAGCAATCATGATGAAATATCTTAACTGTGAAAAAGTTTCTTAAAGTTGAAATACTTACAGTGAATAGTAGAATATTTATTTCCCCCAAGTATACATATTATGCAAATTCATAATAATCATTAGCTGTTCCTTAGTCTTAGATATTTCTGTACATTGCAGTCTGTAATCTATTCACATTTTTGTCAGAATTAGATTTATCAGTGCCATGGGAAGATGTCTGTTCCATTGGTACATATATTTGTTGCTTAGGAAGCTATAATTGGGCTGGTATTTTTAATTAATAGGTTCTCCTTGAAGGAGAAACTATACATCACATCATCTGTATGCATTCTCTTCAAGAAAGTGATGATGATTTAGGGATGTGCGAGGAATCCGTTAGGGGGGTGAAAGCCCAACAAATTTTCTTGACTCCACCACCAGGATTCTGTCTTGTCATCCCTCTGAAGGCTCCTACTTGCCCTGGTGGGAACCGAGCCAGCAGGCGGTTTCCCCTTGCATTTTGCTTAAAGGCCAAGGAGCTGAGCCCTGGCTGGGGTTCCTTTCTCAGTTAATTTGAGAACCTTGCAAACAACAGGTACCTCTTCACCTGCTTTTGTTCTCTTAATTCAAGTCAACCTTGTGACACTGATTGGATACTCCTGTGTTTTAATGGCCGCATAACAAAAGGGCATTCTTTAGCTGGCTGGCCAGGTCCCTGTCACAATTCAGCTCCATAGGAAGAGGGTGCCTCTTTTTCTGCCCCTCAAGTACCGTATATAAAAGCCAAAGTGTCACAGCCTATTTGAAAGGGAACTGTAGTGGATTAAGAAAGGAACCCCCCAAATCAGCAGTTTCATTCTGAAATGTTGAACAACCGTCATAGACCTGATCCCTGATTTTAAAAAAATTGATCTAGCACAGATCCTCATGATTTCATGTGATTTTGGGCTAATAGTCACCAGCAGTGCAAGCTTATACATGTTTACTCAGAAGAAAGTCCCAGTCCCACCGTGTTCAATGCAGCTTTCCCCCAAGTAAGTGGATATAGGATTGCAGCCTTCATCTTGGACTTTATTTCTTCAACTCACCAGCCTCTTAGAGCAGGGGGGCAAAGCTGCACAGACAAGTTCCCCTGAGTTAAGCTATTAGCAAGCAGAGCTCTTTAGATTAAAATATAAGGGTTCTTGGATGGGTCAGTAGTGAGGTGTATGAGGAAGAAAGAATTTCCCCTCCTGGTTTCCTATGGCTGACTGGGGAATGCTGGGAGTTGTAGGACTTTTTTCTGTCTAAAAATGATAGGATTGTGCCCTTAAAGTTCTGCGACCATTAAGTATGCCCAGTCCTTATGTGGCTGTTTGGGGTGTGGGGTTGCCCCCTTAGCCCCCCCCCCAAGAGTTTTTCTACTTCTGCAAATCTTGGACACTGATACCTCCCTCTTATTTATCAGTGGTATATGTGTGTGTCTGTGTGATGATAATTATCCCTATGCTATGAAAAATTTCACCTGCTGATTTCTGTATCTCAAGCTGCTCTTAAGGCACAAGAGCAGGCCAGTTGCTTTTCCTGGTTAGTCGGCAACCCAGTTTGCAGCACTGCCAGTGCTAACAACAACCTTAAAACCAATAAGAATCAGCTTAACTTTAAAGAGGTTTCAGAGTTTATTTATTTTTATTTTTTTTGGCTTGGAATCTAAACCCCTTCAGTCACCCTGATAAGTCAGGAATCTTATCCTGAGGAGTGCATGTGAATTACTGTGGCCCACAGTGCAATAGTGGGCCATAGGAAACAGTCCAATGTGTGAAGGACATGCAACGAAATCTAAATTGAGGTTTTGGTTATATGCATGTTTATTCTTCTGACTGATCAAATTAAGTCAGTTAATTAATAACCAGGTGTTTATGATGGACAGCCCAACCAGAAATACAAAACAGATAACAAATCTCTGTTGTCTATCTGGTATTTCTTTGTCTCTAAGATAAGCATAGCAACAACTGATTATACCATAGATTCATAGATATAGAGTTGGAAGGGGCCATCAAGGTCATCAAGTCCAATCCCCTGCTCAATGCTCAATGCAGGAAACTAGAGGAGGGGTCTCCCATCCAAGTAATAACCAGGCCTGACCCTGCTTAACTCTCCACACTCAGACAAGCTGAGCCAGCATGAGCCAAATATTGCAAAGCCCAGAAAGGGCGAGCCGAGGAGGTGTGTGTGTGGGGGGTGGGGTGAAGGCAGCCAAATCAGGTATGGAGGAGTTAGAGGAGATTCACAGTGTCAGCTGATGCACGTGCAGATGGCCAGAAAGCTTCACAGATGCAAAAGGGTTCTTGGATGGGTCAGTAGGAAAGGCAGTGAAAGTCCATGGAGCTCAAAGGGAATGAGTTTTCCAGCCTTGCACATCTGTACACAGGAGTAACACCCATAGAGAGAACACAGACTTACATTAGAGGAGGCATCCAGCAAGAGACAACAAGCCAGGGATGTTGAAGAGTCCTTGGTCTTGAGTCACGAGTCGAGTCACAAGTCTTTGGACCTGAGTCTCGAGTCCGAGTCCGAGTCCTTGGTCCAAAATGGTGACTCACGAGTCACGAGTCACTCCCAAAGCTGACTCCACGAGTCCCCATTAAAATCAATGGGTTTTTTCCCCAACAAAATAAGGCTACTTCAGATGTGTGGTTTAAATAAATTCTAGGCACAAGTGTGCCTTTTTATTTCAAAACTCTGCAACTGATTTTGGCAAGAACAGACCAGGCAGACAAACCCAAAATAACCAGGCAGGCAGAGGAGGCAGGGAACCCCAAAGCAGGCAGGCAGAGGCCTTTGTCTTGGACAATTCAACTGTTGAACTGGTCAAGAAGAGACCAGGCAGGCAGAGGAGGCTGGGAACCCCAGACAGGCAGGCAGAGGCAGCCAAACCCAAAATGTCTGAAAGGTTGCATTTTAGGAAAATGATTTTAAAAAATAAACTTGCTGTACTTCCTAAAACTTATCCATGTTGCATTTGAGGAACACGATTCTTTCTAAATGTTTGGCCCCCATTCTGGAACGGTGAGATCTCATCACAATTCCACCCTCACTGAACACCCGCTCCACTGGTGATGAACTTGCTGGAACCAGAAACACACTCAGAGCAGCCACACAGAGTAATCTCAGGTCCTTCTTCTGCCTCTCCCAAGTACGCAACACATCAATCAAAATAAATCTTGACACACTGTTGGGGCTGCACTCCTGGTAGCCGTCCATAGTGGCCGAGCAGCGGCACACCTCAGCTTCCATGTGCTCTTCGCCGGCAATCACGCTCCTCTCCACTCCTTCTGGCACAGCCCAGGGATGTTGAAGAGTCCTTGGTCTCGAGTCCCGAGTTGAGTCTCGAGTCTCATTAAAAATATTGGGACTCGAGTCTGAGTCGAGTCAGAGGGGGGACTCAGTCCGACTCACGAGTCGAGTCCTCGAGTCCGAGTCCCCATCCCTGCAACAAGCCCCCAACTTCTGCAAGCTCTCCCCCCAGAGACACACATTTACAGAGATACATCTCTCTCTGGCAAACTTGCCCCCCAACACCAATTCCCTCCTCCGCCTGAAGTTGCCAAAGAAAAAAGCCTGCTCTGGAGAGTGGAGAAGCCCCACACAGGCACAGCCAGGTGCCAGGGAATGACCCATAGAGAGAACAGAGACTTACATCAGAGTAGCCCCCATGCAAAGCACAGCTCCCAGCCATCATGCACTCTGCCAACTCTCTCTCTCTCTCTCTCTCTCTCTCTCTCTCTCTCTCTCTCTCTCTCTCTCACACACACACACACACACACACACACTGAAATATATATAGCAGAAAAAAATGCAACATATAAAAATGTGTTATATGTGTTATATGTTATATGTGTTATATGAAACAGGCCTGTGGCTTATGCTGGCTCAGCTTGTCTGAGTGTGGAAAGCTAAGCAGGGTCAGGCCTGGTTATTACTTGGATGGGAGACCCCTCCTCTAGTTTCCTGCATTAAGCAGGGGGTTGGACTCGATAGCCTTGTAGGCTCCTTCCAACTCTGTGATCTATCTATGAAATCTATGTCTGTTGTGATATAACTGATCTGAAAAAATCCAGGATATAGTGCCTGAAATAGCAGGGATTTCCCTTTGGGGTGTTGGAAGTCCCTTTGGGGTGTTGGTAAAAATCTGGAGGGTAGATCTCCCCCAGTTTGACAAGTTAAACTAGCATAACATTAAGAGTTGAACTGCAGCAGAGGTTCCATAATGGCTCATCAGAAAGCCTTTACAGATGCAAAAGAGTTCTCCTCTCCCAGTGGGGGCAACTGTCTCCAATGCACTCCTGGAATTCAATGGTGGGGGGGATAGCCCAACTGGACTGACTTCTGATCATCTGGTCAGAGAGGCAGTGAAAGTCCATGGAGCTCAAATGGGATGAGTTTTTCCAGGGTCACACACAACCCTACTGTGAATATATTGAATAAAGGTGATTTGTCCATTGCAGTAATACACATAGCCTATGGGTTCAGTGTGTAATATACTATGATCAATATAATCTTCAGAGCAAAACAATAGAATCCACAGTGAAAATTAGTAAGGCACATGTGCTCTTCATAGCTAATGAAAGTGACTTATATCATACACATGTATTTATTGTGTTCAGTAGTCAGTTTTAAAAAAAAATACAGCTGTAAAAAGAAAGACAAAATATCATATCCAATTCTGTGATCAGACTTCAATTTCTCCACTGGTTTATTATTTCTAGGGCTACCCAGTACACATTCTTAGATTGGCCCCCCACCTGCTCCCGTTTTCCCACAACTGATACCTATATACCAGGAGGCATCTATAACATACAGATTCAGGGCTAATTTTTAATTAAGTTTGTATTATGTGAGATATTAGGAACACAAGCTATTGGATACCATAACCACTTTAATATGATTAGAAATGTCTTTTGGGATATCCTGCTTAGAAGCCTATAAATATAGCAACTTAAAGCCATCTTCTGTCACTCAGAAATGCTAGGAATTTATCCCATGCACATCATCCCAGTGGGGCTGGCAAACACTCTATAAACATACATGGCTCAAGAAACCTTAACCCATCTGTAGGGCAAGGGTGCACATATCAGATAATTCTCAGTGTCCTTGCCCAGAACTTCTAATTGATGTATTTGGATTATGATTAGATCTCAGAATCCCTGCTAAGCTCCAGGCTCCTATCTGCTAATATATCAGGCGATGGGATCCCACAACCAGGGCCGGTGCAAGGCAGTTTGGTGCCCTAGGCAAGATCAGATATTTAGCGTGCGCCCCCTTCCCACTTGAGCCCTCCCTCCCTATTTCTGGCGCCCCCTTTAGCCCTGCGCCCTAGCAGCTGCCTAGTTGGCCTAATGGTAGCACCGACCCTACCCACAACACACTCCCTGGGCAAGAACTTATGGACAACATCCAGTGGGGTGCTTCCACTCCTGCCAATCCTCTTCTTAAAACAATAAAAAATAAAAAAAAATAAAAAAAACAAATCCATGAGTCCCTTTTAGTTTTCTTCTAGTCCTGTAACTGTGGCATGTTCTAAGGCTTTTTGTTGGAAAGGTTGTAGGGGAAACATGTGACTGTACATTCCCTAGTAGTCCTGACTAAACTGAGAGCAAAATAATTAATAACAAACTTGGATGCCTGGAAAGGAAACTGGGTGGAGAGGGTAGGAGAAAAGAGCAGCAAGCTAACTGCAGGTGGAAGGCTGAATGAAGACTAATCAGCTCTTTCCACTTCTGGAAAGAACAACATTTTAAGACTTTACTGGAGGTGAGAGGTTATTCTCAAAACAAAGTGAACACAAGAGAATCTAGGATACTGAGTTCTATAGCCACTGGTGGATGGAAAGCAAAATGGCACTGTATATGGGTTCTAGGTTTCAACAGGTGCTGTGTGTCAGGTGCTGTGTGTAAACATTGGGCAGAATCCGATGGGGGTGCTTCCACCTCAGCCAATTCTCTTCTGCCCTGCCGACTGTGTTGCACAAGTGCCCTCCCCCCCCCATTTCTTGTCCAATGGTGATTTAGCACTTCTGGGACAACCTGAAATGAATGGAAACTCATACAGGAGCTCTGCTAACCTGCCTCCTTCCAGAAACGAGCATTTCCTCTCATTTCGGGGCTTCCCCTGGGAAGCACTAAATCTCCGTTGCATAAGTGGTAGGTTCCACTTGCGGAATACAAATGGTGGGAGCTACCGCTGGCAGAAGGGGAATCAGCAGGGTGAAATAGAATCACGGGGGGTGTAATAGGAGATAGAAAAGGATTGAGTTGGGTGGGGGAACTCCAGGCTTCAAAGAGGTGAGTGGAGTAGTAGTAAAAGAAAAGTGGTAGAGTCTTGTGACACCTTAAAGACTAACAAATTTATTCTGGCATAAACTTTTGTGGACTATAGCCCACTTCATGAGATGCATGGAGTATTATGGAGAGTACCATGCATCCGATAAAGTGGCCTATAGTCCATGAAAGCTGATGCCAGAATAAATGTGTTAGTCTTTAAGGCAAGACTCTTGTTTTTGCTGCAACAGACTAACATGGCTACTCTCTGGAAATTGGTATATAAGATAAAGGAACAACAGAAGCAAAGTTTTAATTAAAACCAGGAAGGAAGGAAGAAAAAACAGTGCAGGGAAGAACCACCACAAAGTGAAAGACAAAGTTTAAAAAAGAGCTCCTAGTAAAGGGAAGGCAAAGGGAGAGACCCTGGAATAATTAATTAATCAAGTGAGAATTAGAAAACACAAGTATGTAAAGTTATGGGTCCTCTAACACAAATGGCACAAATTCAAAAAATAATTTTCCAAATTCAAGTAGCTGGCCCAGCTAGGTTAGGATATTTGAGAGATATAGGATGGCTTCTGGGTTGATACAGAAACCAGAAGAACTCCAAGTGAATGCTCTCATTTTTGCAGCGTGGGAGGCTGCAGCAGATTATATTCTCTGTCGTCTATCTCTCACTGCAGAGGAGCAAAAAGATTATAAGAAGTGAAGGAAGCTTCCAATAACCATTTTATAGGGAGACAAAATGTCATTTTTGAAAGAGCAAAATTTAACAGGAGGTGCCAGAAGCAGGGGGAAACTGCAGAAGCTTTTATTACTGTTGTATATATTCTACCCAAACAGTGTAACTATGGAACAATAAAAGAAGAGCTTATAAGGGACAGGATAGTTATGGGCATAAAAGATACAAAATTGTCAGCTCAACTTCAGCTGGATCCTGGTCTCATATTAGTCAGTGCAACAACAAAAGTGAAAATGCATGAAGCCATAACTGCACAACAATAGATCTTACATGCTAGCTTCGCAAGCAATGATATGCCAGATAATGTGGACACAGTCAAAAATCAAGAATAAAATGGGAGAAAACATAGTCAGACTAAAAGTGCAACCTAAAACATCAGCACCATCAGTGCATTTGAGACACATTACCATTGTGAATTGCCCATCTGGCTGGTCACCCGTAATGCCCTGCAAAGGAAGTAAAATGTAGGTGATGGCACAAAATAGGGCATTTTGCAGCAGTATGCAGAATGTCTACAATTGTAGAAATTATAAAGGTGACAACTAATAAGAGCTAATGATGAGAAACCTGTGGAACCCATATTTTTAGGATCTACATTGTCAAATAAATAAATTGGCTACAAGAGAGAGGGCCTTTTCAGTGATGGCACCCTGTGTGTGGAATGCTCTCCCTAGAGAGGCTCACCTGACACATACTTTATGGTCTTTCTGGCACCAGGTGAAAAACTTTTTATTCTCTCAGGCATTTTAAGAACTATTTTTAGTACTTCTAGGATTTTATTCTGCTGCTGGTTTTTAATTTAGTTTTATGTGCTGAGATAGTTTTAATTTTTGCTACTAGTTTTATCTTAGTTTTATTCTGGCTGCTTTGATGTTTTGTTTTAATATTTGTATTTTATGTTTTTAATGTATTATACACTACCCTGAAAAGTTTGCTGATTGGACACTTTAAAAGTACAGTAAATAAATAAACAAAATAGAACAGATGTCATTGTTGTATAGAAACATCAACTTAAACGCAAAAAGTTTTCAATTTAAAATTGATATGGAGCTGCTGTCACTGCAGTTCCCATGAAAGACTATGACTCCTATTGAGATGGACAGTTACAAATATGGTTCTCTGTGGAGCTATTTTATTTATTTAATATTTATTTATTTAATACATTTTAATACCGCCCAATAGCCGAAGCTCTCTGCGCAGTTTACAACAGCTAGTAACAATACACTAAAAGTTTGGGGTCAGTTTCAGAAAAGGAGGGGAAGATTCTTCATTAACCTGTGTATGTGATACAGTAGCTCACTGCACTCTTGTTGGGTTGCCTGCAAAACAGCAACTACATCTAGTACAGACACAGTCTGGAAGAATTGTAGACCACCTCAAAAACTTGAGTTTAAAAATCATTTTTTAAATAATTTCTAAGAAACGTTCAGTATTTCAGTATATTTCAGTAATAGTTGCTTATAGGGGTTAAGATAAGCCCAGTTCAGGCATTATTAATGTGAGTACAGCAAACACATGAGGACAGGGAGTGCTCTAGCCCCACCCTCTTCCTCATGCATTTCCATCACCCTGTAGTAGTGGAGGCCTGTAGGGTAACAGTCTGAAGAGAGCTTCCTGTATCCATTGAGCCTCTCCATGCTAGCCAGGATGCTGGAAAATCAGCGTTCTGGCTTGTGTGAAGAGCCTCCATGGATACAGGAATTTCTCCTCTTCATACTGTCACCCTCCACAGAGTACAGGGTGATGGAAACGCATGAGGAGCGGGGCAGGGCTAGAGCACTCCCTCTCCCCACATGCTTAGTCACTGGAATAATGCCTGAATAGGGCTATAGTTTACATTTCATGAGGTTGTAAAGAAAGGGAGATGTGGCATGATACTATTACGGTTCTTCATGGGTTAAAAGGAGAATAGGAGGGAGAGGTGGAGTGCACTAAAGGGGCGGTGGCTAACTCCTCTGGGAGAGGCATTTCACTTTCTACTTCAACATGGCTGCTGGGTTTACTGAAGGGCAAAACCCTTATTTTGCAGTCATGTATGGATCTAGAAGTTAGCAGACACCATTGCCCTGTGGCGTGTGGTGGGCTCTGTGGCTCACTAGTAGAGCACCTGGCTTGCATGCAGAAGGCTCCAAGTTCAATCCCTGGCATCTCCAGGTAGGGCTGGAAACATTCCTGCCGCAACCCCTGGAGTGCCGCTGCCAGTCAGTGTCAACGGTACTGGGCTCGATGGACCAATGGTCCGACTCTGTATAAGGCAGCTTCCTATTCTCTGTGTTCTTACCTAAGGTATGTCATGTGGACCTGTAGTGTATGGATGGGAAATCTATGGGGCTTAAAAGGGTGAGGAAAAAAGGGGTAAAAGCAGAACATAGAATTGGATGGTTGGTGGGGAGGGTGTTTTACCATACCCTGACATCAAACATTCCTAGGTTGAACTGTACAGGACTGAAAGAGTACTCTTGTCAAATGAAGGCAACATTTTCTGGGTGGTGGTGGTCTGTGAACATTTTCTTGGGCAGGTGGGGGAAGGGCAACTAAGCAGAGGCTTGTTCTCTCCCATGGCTGGTATGTGCAGGGAGTGAATCCAGTATGGAAGAGGTTAGGTGAGCACCCTGAGGGACCCTGATGGTGATTGGCAATTCCCAAGACCTGCCCCTCAGGGCTATGAACTCATGGGTACGGTATGCATGGGCTGCATCTGGGGCTAACTGGTATCACCAGCTTTCGGGGCCCTGGAGGGGGTGACTCACTTGCAAAGGTGTGGTGCGGGAAAAAGGTGGTGACAATGCCCACCTCTCTCCCTGGCCTTGGTAGGCTTCACTCAGATAATTTGCAGGCTAGTTGCTTGCTAGACCCATTAGAGCAGTGTTCTCCAACCTTGGGTCCCCAGATGTTTTTGGCCTACAACTCCCAGCATGCCCCAGGCAGCATAGCTTCAACTATAAGCAACTGGCTGGGGCATGCTGGGAGTTGTAGGCCAAAAACATCGGGGGACCCAAGATTGGAGAACACTGCATTAAAGATTAGTTTCTCACTCAGCTTCCTTTGCAAGTCCTGTAATGGTTTGATCTTTAAATAAATGTGGCCCTAGTTCAATCCATTTACCTTTGTCTTACCCCATTACTTCTGACTCTGTTCCCAACAACCTGCACTAGCCTCATACAATTGGTAGGGTAAAGAATGAGTTGCTTGGCAAGTGGGGCAGTACTAGATAGATGGCAGTGGAGAAAGTGGAAGTTTGGGGCTGTGCTGTTAGTTAACTTCAGGGAAGCACTGGAGAAATGACAGATCGCATCATCAGAAGCATAGATTATTGTCCATTACCAAAGCTATCCTCTGCAATTACATTTAGCTGCATAACTGGGTTTTGTCGCACTCCCTTTCATAGTAAAGGATATCTGGATATCTCCCGATGTTCAAGTGCTTGCTGCTAGCATCAGAGTCAGAGCAAAATCAGTTTTTAATAGTTTTGCTCTTCGAATTCAAAGTTTCTGCAACAATGAAAAATGTGATTGAAAAAGAATTAAGTTTAATAATCAGGCTATTAACCAGAGATATTTGCTACACATTATAGAGAGACAAATTAAAAAGACTACAATAGTTTCCGGAAAACATCTGTTAAACAATATCAAGTTGATGATAAAGAAAATTGAGTTCCCTTTGCGGTTGAGTTTAATCCAGCTGTACCCAGCTATAAAAGAGCTATCAAAGAAAGCAGCCCATTTGTTGTTCATTTAGAAAGGCTATAACTAGAAATCTTTAACCCTCAAGTGATAACTTTCTGTCAGACAGTTACGCCACTGAAGTTGGAATACAAAGGATTTATTCTATTTCCTGTGACCCCGTAGCTCTGGCTGAGTAGAGTAGAATAAAGACAAGCGTGGTGGCCTGTAGCTGGCAGTGAGAGAAAAACCTCCTAGTTGCTCAATTCAATGAGCAAGCCTGACCTAGCAGCCTTTATAGTGGTCAGGTGTACTACTAGATGACCAACTCTGGCCAATCAGTGTAAAGAGACTTCTTTGCTGATATAGCTCTCCCTGTAATTACCTCCTTAACCATTTCTGGGTGGTGGTGATGTATTGGCTGAATACCACATGCACATTCCTTTGTGTAGGTACAAGACCATTTCACATGCAAACCATCAAATTCAACACAATTGAAGTTTCTGAGTAGTTTTCAAAGGCAGCCCAACATAGTGTGCTGTGGTAGTCTAATCTGCAAGTTACCACGCAGTGGATAACTTTGGCCATGCTATCTCTGCCCAGGAGGGACCACAGATCCCTCCACCAGGCTTAGTTGATGGAAAGAACCTCATTGCCACAGATGATATGTGCATATCCAATTATTCTGTACCTCTTTGTAGCTTTCTATACTACCAACTAGTATCCTTCTGGATCATCTGTTGGATTTAGTTGGATTTAGAATGCCAGATCTAACAGCATCCCAAGCTGCAAATGTTAACTTTAAGGGGAAGTGCAAGCCTGTCCAGAACAGGTTGAATACCACCTCCCAATCAGCAGAACCACCTATTCAACTCTAACCAATAGAGTTGGTTATCCACAGCATATTAATGAGATCTCATTCCAACTCTGAATGTCCTTCTCCAGAAGTTTCATATATAAGTTAAATAGCATAGGGTTCAATATGGAACCCTGCAGAACTCCATAGTACATGTGATGGTATGGAGCAACAGTCCACAAGAATCACCTTCTGGAAACCGCTAGGTAGGAATGGAACCACCAAAGCACATTTCACCCAATATTTAAACCCAACAGATGACCCAGAAGGATACTATGGTCGATACAATGTTATAGAAAGCCACCAAGAGGTCCAGGATAATTAGCGGGGTTGCATTCCCTGTGCCTTTCTTGCCTTAGGTTATCCAAGACAGTGTTGTAAAAATTCAGTAACTACTGTAATGAGTTAAAAAGAATGAAATGCTTTCCTTTACAACTTTCTGCTGTAGTGTTTAGGCTGATATGAGACAGAGTCAGGAATGCTGCTGTCTTATCTTCTTTCCTTGAGCTAGCTAAAGACAGTGGGTGAGAGAGGACTGGAGAAGGTGGCCTGCCCTGGCTAACCTCTGTCCCAGTTACTTAGAATGCATGTTTAAGGTTTTATTTATCTTACTGTATTTTTCCATTCACAGCTAGAAATTTGTGTTAGTACGGCGCATGCGTGGGATTGCGTCAGAAGATACTGTATAAATTGATAACATTTCAGCATCCATGTTGAGATGCGGCTTTGCAGTGCTATACTCCCACATCTCCCTATTCTATAGAATAAACAATGTTGGACCACTGCCAGACTTTTTCTCCTGCCTAATGTGCATGATTTGAACTGGGTATATTAGGATCTAGCATATTTTTGCAACAAAATGGAGAGTCCGCCAGGAGCTACTTTTCCTGACCTGAGGACTGCATTGTGGGACCAATTTTGGGGTGAAGTGCGCACCAGGTCGTTTGGGCCTGTCACTGCAGGATTGACCTCATATTGTGGTACCTTGGCGATAAGAAGGACTCCATCTGAAAGGAGAAAAGCGGAGTGTTTTTTTGTTTGGACACTGGTGATCCATTGGCCTCCTCCCAAGGTATGTTTCGCCTTTCTTTCCCATTTGGCCGTGATTCTTTGGGATCTTGGGTTTGGGTGAGTGTCAGTCTTGTATCTGCAAGTGTCTCACAGTTGGAGGGAAGCATGGGGGTGGAACTATTGAAGGAGGATAAGAGGGGTGACCCTTTGAGATGCATGCTTTTTTTTGTATTTTGGAGCTGCAGCAAGAATGACAAAATCTGACTTAAGTTTTGCAATAAGGAGTGGCCATTGTTCAATGCCGGCTGGGGGAAACTTGGAATGTGAAAGTAATTGTTGTTTATGACATAGGGAGGGGCACAGGGATCAGTTTAATTGCATTGATGTTTGTGATGTTTGACAGTTTGTGACACAGAAAAATCTTCCTTGGATTCAAAAAGTGTAAAATGAACTCTTGTAAGATCATGATGGTAAAATTTGGGTCAGGTAATCCTCAACCCCTATCCTTCCAGATTCAGGGCCTCAGTGGGGAAGTGTGTCTTTTGATCCAGGGTATGATGCTCAAGGGATTCCAGGTGCAATTTGGTTTGGGGTGCAGGGAGGTGGTTTGAGAACCCCATCCCCTCATACAGGGGAGGCTGACTTAGGACTGGCTAGTGGGGGAGGTGAAGAGAGAGCTGAGGCGTTGGCACAGGAGTCGGTTGAAGGTTGGAAGATTTGGAGTAAAAGGTTGAAAAGAATGAGAGAAAAAGAGAGCAAAGCCCAGATTTCTCCCCCATATTTTTGCAACAACAGTTCTACTTCTAAACCCAGGTCTGGAACCAGCTTGAAATGAATCTAGATAATCAGTGTCATCTAGGAAAGTCTGGCACTGAACAATCACCATCCACTTGAGTCCCTAACTCAAAATGGGAATGTTAGTGACCAGTGGAGAGTTAGTTTCTCCACTGATATTAATTGATATTAATGAGGTTTTTGAGCCACGTATTTTGGAAGAATATGACTGTGAAGGATGGAAGCTTATGCCCGCCCTACAAGGTAGGCCACAGTACCAGTTTACCCCTGGACTGCAGCCCACCTCCCTGCTTCCCTTACACCAATTTGGTGTAGCAGCCCAGCCTTACAGACCAAAAAGGAACACACACCAATTTTAAGTTTTATTAAAACAAAAATTAAGAATTAAGCAGTGTAGGGTCTCCAATGGTCCAATACATAAAAAAATAATCCCTTATAAGAAAGGGCTGAAAGAGGGTAGGGAAAAGGGGGTGAGGTAGGTTGTTGTGAGGAAAGGGGAATGGGAATAAAAAGGGACTCTAAAAGGATATCTAAAACAAACCCCAAAAGTCTGCAAAGAACTGCTTGAGCCAAACCAGGCCTAGCTTCCCCTGCTGTCCTGCAAAAGTGGCATACTTGCCCAAGATGGAACTTCCACAGCGTCCAGGTCTGAAGGAAGAACCCCAGGTCTTCTTTACCCAACCCCTTTATCCCAAACCAGGGTCCTTTTTCCCGCCCAGCCTCCACCAATCCCATCATCCTGCCTTCCGAAGGAGGGCCCCCCGCCCTTTCCCAGCTGCGGGCACTTTCTCATGATTTCATCCCAATTAACTCCTGTCCTTGCTCACAGCTCTGGAGATAACTTGTTATCTTCCAGGTGCCTCTAACTATCCCACGCCCTCCCAGGCCTCTCAACACATTCCAAGGAAGAGCAAGAGAACCAGAGTGAAAGAATTCAAAAACGTGCAGAGGAGGGGGAAGGGGAGACTCAGCCCGCTCTTGCCATGTTCCCTCTTCACAATGACTACTGGGATTATTATAATGATAATAACTGAGGCCAACACGTATGTAATAGGATTTCTTAGAGGTGCACATAAAGACAGAGTATATGTCAGACTGGCATTAATTACACATACTTCCTTGCTCCAGCAGAGGTGTGTTCAGTTTCTAGCACTCAGCTAATGGCATCAGAGTACATCTGAAGTGCTTTGTCAACTTATTATGCCTTTGATTCTTATCAAATTTATGATAAGAATATTTGACATTGTGAGAAGAATGCAAAGTCTTATGTGTGATCCTTTTTGTTTGCAAAAAGCCTTTAGTCAATGACATCTTTAATGATTTGCATTCAAACACAACTTGATAAATAATTTCAGCAGATCAGTACTTCGATGTTATTAAGCCTATTAAATCTTAACTGTATTTCTAAATCTAATAAACTTTGAGTACCCTGCACTTAAATTTTGCCAAGCTCTTACAACTTCCTTTGAAGGAATTAGTTCCAGTGCATAAAATGCTTTTACCAGTAGGTTTGATTTAGTATAAATTGAAAACAGAGATGGATGTTCTCACTCAGATGGGATAGTTATTTATTCCACAAACATCTTTATAAAGTTTATTGGTATTATTTAGTCAGCTAGACATTTCTTGACATGATAGAATCCTATTGCACTAGAGTTTCTATGTGTCATGACCCCTGAACCTGGCCCCCTACAGTGCCCTGTGGAAGGTCTAGATGAGGAAGAGATAAAGGCTGCCCCACTTGGGGGGGGGGGCTTCAGCACCTCCACCCTTGCACTCCCATCCCTACTTTCCCAGGGTGAGTCCCTAGTACCATCTCCTGCTCCTCTAGCTTGCAGAAGCCACCAGCTACAAACCAGACAAGGACCCCTTAAAAAGCAAAGCCACATCCTCCAGAGTGGCATGGCCAACTGCAGCACAGACTTTGACACAGAAGAGACTCTTTTTTACTGTTTCCAAGCTTGAAGCTTGTTTTACTGCAAGCTTCAAGCCCTTGCAGAATGTAATTTGGGGCAGAGCAATCCTAATCCCCACCAGACACTGGCTGATGGAGATATGGATGGGGTGAAATTAGTGCCCCTCCACTGGTAGAGAGGAGCTCCATGAATAGGCTGACTTGTCTGGCCCGGAGGCCCCCAGTACACCTCTAGAAAGCTCCACTGGTATAGGAGTCCTGCCGGCTGTGTCCTCGCCAGTGGTAGGGGGCTACATGGGGCATCCTGTGGGCATGTTGGGAGTGGGTTGTGGGTTCCAGGCTTGAATCCACAGGCAATGGATCCCCTGAAATGGATCCAAACCTACTCCAGCCTTCAGCATACTGATGGGAGGGAAAATTAAAAACCCTGGACTGCCAGGGTGCAAAAAGTGAGTGAGTAGGGCTATGGGAGTGGTGGATTGTCTACCACTTAACTTCCCACCTGCATTCCACTTAGTACTGCTCTTTAATAGACCTTCACTTCAATTAGGATCAGCTGCTAAATAAAAGTTTAAATAACCACATATACAGAAAGAAACTGCACAAATCTGTGGAACCATTTTCCATAGGAATTTGTCAAGACTGTTAGTATTTCTTAGTTGGCCTGCCTTATGTGCCAGATAACCCTACCCATGCTTAATTTACCTTTCCTAGGAGATGCAGGCCAGTACACCTCCCACAGAACCAAAAGACAACACAGCAAGCCATGGAAGATGGGTGGAGGAGATGTTTATGCAGAGACAGGAGAAGCAGAGAATGAGCACCAATACAGCAGTGGCTATGGATCTAGAGAGGCTGGATCTGGCTCAGATTGTCCTGGAATTGTATGTTCATTCTAGTCCCCGCTCGGCCATGAAACCCACTGGGTGACTTTGGGCCAGTCACTGACTCTCAGCCTAGCCTACCTCACAGGGTTGTTGTGAGGATAAAATGGAGAGAAGGAGGAGGAGGATTATGTAAGCTGCCTTGGGTTCCTTGCAGGAAAAAAGGCGGGGTATAAATATAATAATAATAATAATAATAATAATAATAATAATTATATTATTATTATTATTATTATTATTATTATTATTATTATTATTATTATACATTATTGTGCCTGTGCAGTTTAGAACTGGACAATAATTCCAATTATTGGAATTATTGGCAACATTGACTCCTGGCAACATTGTTGATGAAAATGTATCCTTTTATCTGTACATTTTCCCCCACCCCTACTGATTCTGTTTCATTGGATTCATCATCAGATTATTTCCTTTGTTCCCTTTTTATGTCCTTTTGCTTTGAAAAAGATATAAGTGTGTGTGTGTGTGTGTGTGTGTGTTTAATACAAGACACTGATTACTGTGTACGGTAGGTATTCTAGCATCAAGCACAACCCAAGGAAGAATCTTTATGGGCACAATCCAAAGTTAAGCACATCGTTAAGAGCCAGTGATTTCAATAGGAGAGTTGGCACATCACATGCTTAAAAATGTGAAGGTTTGGCTGGATCATATTCATAGAGCTTGGGGGGGGGGGGAAACAAGTGAAACTAAAAATACAAAAGGAAAGCATTCATCCAATGTGAAATCAACCAAGCGCTTGGATTATTTTTTAAAGAAAATAATGTATACACCAATGCAACATTTAAATTCTTTACAAATAATTACAAGAAAAGCTTGCAAATAAGAACCCTCAGAAATGGATTACACTCCCACAAGATGCAGAAAAACTCTAGCCTAATGGAATTCATTTCCCTAATATAAATTGCCCTATAGAAAGTAAACAAATCAAATGAGAGGCAGCAGCTGTGGCTCAAAATTACCAGTGAACACCAAAAATTACCCAAAATAGTAATTAGAGAAAGAAAGCCATTAACAGAGCAGACAATACTGCTTGTTATGCTAATATGACCATCAGATGGTAGGGGAAAGTCAGACTCCTTAAGCAAACATGATTAAAAATAGGGTTGAACCAAAGTGGGGGTGGGGGCAGGGGAACCACCACAACTGTTCATGAAAACTGTCATTAGCTGTGAAAAGCAAGCAACCCCATTTGAGCAATTTTCCAGGGCAGGATGGGAAAAGGGGTGAAAATGTTTATCCATACAGAGTGATGTCAGGAACTATAGCCCTCACTCTGAAGTAGCTTCATGATGTTGTCATGTAACCACCACATCTGATTGGCTATGTGGCATTATGATGTTATCACACTGACTATATGATTCCACAATAGGATGGGATTAGTTCTTAAGAAGAACCCCAAATTTCAAAGGGGAAAAATGATGCTGAAACAGCTGCCATTTGAGCACTGAACAGCCTGCAAAAGACAGTGCTACCAAAAAGGTGAGAAGGTAAGGGGGTTTCAGGCAACATTTCAGTGTCCCCAAAAGTACTACTTTCACACAGAAAATTTTGAGATGTGAAAATTCAACACTTTTGGAGAGTTTGAAAACATCTTGCTGTTAGAGCTTCGGTTTGTCTACACATGCAAAGGGGAGGAAGAAAATGGTTGACAAAGTCAAATTTTGGGGAAGGAAATAATTATATGCCCCTATATTTGCTGATGCTAAAAAAAATCAACAGATAACTGAGTGCAAAGCAAACACAGATTTACTACAAAAAAAATACCAAAAAAATGAAGTATGGTGGGGGCTTTGTAATAGCTGAACCGTTTCAGGCCAGTTTGCCTCTGTATTCAGAGTTTAGGTTTGGGCATTTTCAACTTTGTATTCAATGTTTTTGGCCATTTTCAATTATGTTGCAGGCATTTTTGCCAGAGGGATAAAACAACTTTCAGTGTACATCAGGAAATGCTATCATTTATTTCCCTTTGTGAAGAGCCAAGTGCAGCTTGAAATATGTCCAACATTTTTTCTGCCATAGATCTGCCTTTGTACCCAGTCTTTGACTCTTGTTAGTTTGCTCTATGTTGGTTGAGTGCAACCATCTTGCTGAACTACAGTTGCTGATGTTAGCACTTCCTTCTTACTATAGCCATTTCACATGTACGGGGCTAAAAAAGTTGTTTTAAAAAATCTACCCACTACTTGAGGTGGATTCAAGCCACTCCCCCCACCCTGCCCTCCCATTTCATGTTAAATCATAGGAATAATTCAGTGGCATCCACTTGGAATTGGGCCAGGCTAAATAAAGCCCTTTGTGCAATGGCAAGTTTTTTTTATCGCAGCTTGTTAAAATCATGGTAGCTTCTGAATCCATGGTTGCCTGGGATCCCATCTGACAGCCCATTACCACAGGAATCTCACTGAGTTAAGAGAAAAACTTCTACTACTCCAGTAGGAAATGTCCTCTTCTTGCCCGCTTTCTACCTCATCTCCTAGTGTGTACATGCACGGCAAGAGGTAAGGTTGGAGATATTAGAGGCCTTTGACTAATTTTTATGTGCAGACCTGATCAAAGTCACTTATTGGAAGCCAATGGTACTACTGTTCAAGGCTGTGCCAAAACAAGATTATGAGGAGTTTTTAAGTGTGAGATGGAAGCACATAGCTGCCCTTGGGCCTTCCCTAAGGTTGTTTCTAGCAGGGACATTGCTAGGTCATGAAAAGATTTGGGGTCCATAGGATACAAATCTGCATATGCTAATTTATATCTGTAATCCACCCCTTTCAGGGTTGCTATTTTAATTGTGTAAACCGTACATTTTCCTCTGTGACTAAGGAAGAGGTCAACCTATTGTATTGGTATAGGGTGGTAGGGTGAGACCTCTGTGGGGGGAAAACAGTGAACTGACACACTGGCAGATTTCCCCCACTAATGGGTAAAAGGGAATGTGTGACTGAGAAGCAAGAAGAAAGGAGAAACCTGCCTTCCACATGTCCTGAGGAAAAGGGTGTTCCCAGCTGGCTTCTGCTGCTGGCCATGCAGACGCAGTCTCTTTGGCAGCCAACATACACCAAGGACTCCTCTGGTAAAGACTCCAGACTCCAGAGGAAGACTTTGTGTTCTGAGGAGAAAGTCTGACTTCTGAAATTCCCCCTGGGCTTGAATCGGACAGACAGCTTCCCCACCTAAGGGAGTTGTTAGTTTGGACAGACTTCAGTACACAAATTAGAGAACTAGTTATCTAATTCTCACAGAGACTGTCCAAGTCTGTAAATCCTTTCACGTTTTCCCAATCACACTGGTTTTCTTCCTCACAGGACTACAGCAACCACGTTCTTTGTGTAAACCCATATGTATACGTTACCTAATACGTTTAGTCTGTCTAGATCCCCTATTTTGATTCCTCACACCTTTTCCAATTTTCCCCAGTCTAGGTGACTCCTCTCCCCGACCCTTGCTTAGTCACGTGCTTACTTTTAACAGTAAACCTTTTCACTGTCAATCTATTTGTGTGTGTTATTGAACTGTCAGAAAGGTTAGCAGCAATGGGTGGGGAAAAGGGAAATTTCAGGTGCTGGTTGTGAGTGATAATGGTGGGTAGCTGTAGACCAAGTGCCATTTCTCACTAAACTTAGTGGGATGCTGGGACATGTCGTGGCTGGTCAGTGCTGGGAGTTGCAGTCCAAAACATCTAGTGGAGAACCAGGTTGGGAGGTTGCAGAGAATGGAAGGGGCCTGTATTAAGCCCCCCCCCCAGCACCACCCAAGGAAAAAGAGTTCAGGAGTTGCATATAGGGATGGGCGACTCACCCGGCACTCAGCTCACAGCGCATGAACCAAGCCGAGCACAAGCGCCAGCTGAGGCACTCGCTGGACTTCCGGGTCCCTGGCACTACGTTATTTACATAGGAAATGGCCTAATTTGCACAAATTATGGCCTAATTTATGCAAATTACAGCCTGATATGCGCAAATTAGGCCGTTTTCTACATAAACAAACTAGTGCCAGAACCCAGAAGCTGCTTTCCCTGGCTCAGCAAGAATGCGAGTCAAGCCGGGGAAAAGGTAGGGTGAGCGGAGCTTGTGGGGGGTCGAGCCCGGTGAGTTCGCCGGACTTCCACCCCCCAATTGAGCTCCGCGTACATATACCTACATATCTATATGTGCAAATTTAGAAATAATGACTAGGATTGATTTACATTTTATGGCGGGCAAAGCCAGCCAATTAATTTCCCATCCAAATCACTCCAAATAAAATGAATTATGAGCAGCTCCATCTAATGTGGCTGCCCGTAACCTTCCAGACTCGGAGGATTATGGGCATCCAATGGAAAACAGGAGGAGTGTGAAGGCAAGGATTGCCCCCACGCTTCCCTCACCCTCCAAAACACTTAGATGACCGATTTCGGCCATCTAAGTGTCTTACCCCTGCTCATGAGTAGGAGGGACTGAGGCACCACCAGGACTCCTCGTATCCCAGCAAAGCCTCGCTCCTCCCCTATCCACCCCCTGGAACTCCCCCTCCTCCAGCACTGGCTCCGAAGTCGGTCTTCCGCAGTGGGGCTCCTATTCCATTGCAAGTTTTATTTGGAGCTTTATCGGAGCTATCCATGGTGCTCTGTGGTGGCGAACCTATTTGTGGAATGGAGTCCAGCACCATGGATAGCTCCTATAAAACTCCAAATAAAACCTGTAATGGAATAGGAGCCTCACTGAACTAGGAGTCACCAGCCTCCTCTTCCATCTTTGGAGCCACAGCTGGCATAGAAAGAACTGTGCCAGCTGCAAGGGCAGAGGGAGGGCCCTCGAAAGTCGGAGTCCCAGCTCCAACCTCAGAGGGCCTTTCCAGGGTTGGAGCCGGGACCCTGACTTTCCCTAAGGCTGACCAGACAGCATCTACCAGCCATAGGATTGTGCCCTCAGTAAACTTGCCCCAACCCCAGATCATTCAGTTACAATTAATTTTCAATGGCTGTGAACTAGAATGCATGGTGAAAATTGCATGAAAAAGAATGGCAGGTCATTTGTTTTTCATGACCCCGCTCCCCCCCCCCACACACACCTAAAAGTGGCAGCTTCTGCACCATTATGGACTTGATAGAGCACTAATCCAAAAGCAAACCAAGAGTGAATCAAAGGGTCAGCGCACAATTACTTTCCTCCAAGATCATGCTCCAAATTTTATTCAGTTCCCCTTCAATTAATTACCCCATGATCAATCAATATTGCCTCCATTCTGTTCAGTAGATGGTTCAAAATGGTGGCTTGGAGGAGTGAGGGCTGGAGAGTGGGACAAGGGAGGTAGAGGAAAGGGAGCAAGAAGAAAGATTATGAAGGAGAGTAGAGGGGAAGGAAGGAAAGAAGAAGAGAAGGAAAGATGAGGCAAGTTTGGTGGTGGGGATCAAAGGGAGGAGCAAGGACTGGACAGCATGGAGGAGACAAAGGAAGCCTGGAAAGAGAAAGGGGGCAGAGACAGGGTTGGTGGACGTGTTGACAAGCATGCGTACATATGAGAAATGTACATGAAAGTATTTGTACTTTTGAAAAATGCACACAAATACACTTTAATCATTGGGAGAAGAATGTGTACATTTCAAAGATGGGTTTGAATTGATGCGTACATTTGATAAAAAATATGCACAAAAATATGCATGGATTTTCATGCAAAAAGAACGCCCCCCTCCCCAAAGCTTGCAATCTGATACAAAATTAACTTGAAATGAACTTTGAGATGGAATTTGGAGAACTTTGGTGAGCTAGAGTTTTGCTGATTCGCATATCCCTAAAATTATTTAACCTCTCAGGAGGGCAATAAGCACGTTTTCTTTCTCTTTCTCCCCAACTCATCTTTCCCTGTCCCTTCCTCTTCTCTCTCTCTTTCCCTTGAAGAAATTTGCCCTCCACTCTATGCAATTAGGCTTAGGAAAAAAGCTTCCATTGACACCAATGGGAGGACATTTTTCTAAGCTTAATTGCCATACCGGAGGGTGGGGTGTTACAGCATGCAGGGAAAGTAGAGTTAACTCTTCCCTTCCCAACTTCACCCACCCCAAGAAATCCCCCTCACAGAGGAATCAGGCTTGAGAGGGAGGTGGGACTTCCACTGGCACTACTGGAAGGATTCATTTATTATTTTTTTAAAGTGGAAGGCCTAATTGTCATGCGGGGAGGCTATTTTCCACAGGGATCTCGGCTCATATGGAGGGGGAGGTTCAGCCATGCCTCTTTGAAACCTGACCTCCCTGCACAAATGAAAGATTTTTTCCTAAACATAATTGTCAAACAAGAGGGATGGGGAGGGGGTCATAGCAAATGAGGGAGGCAAAATTAACCCTTTCTTCCCCAGCTGTGTCCTTGACCACCCCCCCCCCTGCATGGCAATTAAGCTTAGGGGAAGGGAAACCCTTCTTCCATTGGCAAATGGACACTCAAAGCTCTGGGAAATAGATCTAGGGCTCTGAGAAATAGATTTAGGGCTTTGGCCCCATAGGCCCAGGCCTACCAATGTCCCTGGTTGCGAGGTTGCAACCCATAAACCAAACCTTTATCCTTAATTATTATGCAGTGGGAGAGCTTGCCTCCATTGAACCTCCCACCGCATTCCTTCCATTGCACACCCTACTCCACATCTGATGAGAGTTCAGTTTTGCCCTAGACCAGCCATGGGTGGAGTTCTAAGGGTGCAATCCTATGCCTGTTTAGACAGAAAAAAGTCCTACAACTTCCAGCATGGCTGGCTGGGGCATGCCATGGACTTCTTTCTGTCTAAACATGCATAGGACTGTGCCCTAAGTAAATCCAGCTCTTTAGTTGTTATTCTTTTCAATGTAACTGGAGAATGAACTCTGCTCAACTTGAAAGAACTTTATCAATGTGTTTTGAAGATGAAAATATTATTTCACTTGTTTTGCTGTACCTTATACTCCATCATATTCTTTCTTTTGAATGATCATTATCATAGACACATTACTTTTCCATCCATTGTCTTTTTCCAAACTGGAAAGGGTTCAGAGGAGGGCAACAAAGATTGGAAACTGGAAACAAACTGGCATGTTTAGCATTCAGAAGAGAAGACTGAGGGGAGATATGATAGCACTCTTCAAGTACTTGAAAGGTTGTCACACAGAGGAGGGCCAGGATCTCTTCTCGACCATCCCAGTGTGCAGGACATGGAATAATGGGCTCTAGTTAAAAGATGCCAGATTCCAGCTGAACATCAGGAAAAAATTCCTGACTGTTAGAGCAATATCCCAATGGAACCAACTACCTAGGGAGGCAGTGGGCCCAACACTGGAGGCATTCAAGGTGCAGGCTGCAGCTGGACAGCCATCTGTTGGGGATGCTTTGGGTTCCTGCACTGAGTCGGGGGTTGGACTCAATGGCCTTGTAGGCCCCTTCCAACTCTACTTTTCTATGATTCTATAAAATGGTGGGAAATGTTTATACAGTGGATCTTGGGGAATTTTAAGCAATATTCATGTGGCTACAGCAAAGGGTATATTAAAGGAGTCAACAGCCTATTAATGTTTCTAATATTGCACCCTAAAGATGCATAAGCTGCCAGGCAGCCTGTGTGGCACACTTCTGCTCTCCTGAGTATGCTGTGACCTGTGGCAAGCCCACTGAATTGCAGCCAATGCTCACCCCTGTCTCTCCAAAATAATTCAGCAGCTCGTCATCCTTCCCCACAAGCCCTGTGCACAAGTAGGAATAACAGTGAAAACATTGAAGAAAAACACTTTTGTGAACATTTGGGGTAAATTTCTGGATTATGTGTTGGTGAAGGGGAATGGGAATGAACCTTGTCAAGATTTGTTACATTTTGGGAATATAGAATAATATTCTATATATATTTTTTGCGGGGGGGGGGATATATAACTTGGTCCCAGGAGGTGGGGGGTGCACAATGTTTATGTTGTATTTCTTTTTATTTGTTATTAGTTGTATGATTGGAAACATTCAATAAAACTTATATATATAAAACAGCAACAACAGTGAAAACAGGAATTTGGGGAGGCACCGTGGTAGAACATATGGTTTCTTTGCATGCAAAAGGTCTCAGGTTCAATCTCTGGCATTACAAGTTAAAAAGATCTAGTAGCAGGGTTGGGAAAGACCTTCTAGTCACTACCAGGGGTGTAGAGTAGACAATACTAAGCAAGATGGGCCAGTGGACTGCCTCAGTGTATGCCAGCTTTTTCTGTTCATATGGGCACCTGGGAAGGAAGAATGGTAAGACATGAGAGGATTTTTTTTTAATTTTTTTTTTTGGCCAAGGTACTGCACGCCTGAAAAAGGAACTCAAGGCAGCATACATGGCGTTTCTAGGTGGTCTCCCATCCAGTTACTAACCAGACTCACACATTCTTAGATTCAACAAAATGACTGTATCATATGACCTCAGACCATGCCCTGGTTCATATAGAAATAACTGATGCAGACTTTATGGTAGCCCCCTGTGGGAATTGTTCTACGTTCTACTTTCAGTGAGTGCTGGTTGTACAACACTCCACTAAAATTAATGAATTTTCACCACTTTTAGCTGGAAGGCCTATTGCACTAATCTACACACTGAACTAACACTACATATTGCACGTGCCCTAGGGAGAATGCCCTATTTGCATTATACACACTTTTGTTGCCACCGAGCCCTGGGGAAAAGGCATGTTTGCCCGAGATCTCATAGATGCTGTTATACACAGACTTCTCTTCACTAGAAATTGCCCAAACTAGGCTAACAAATTGGTCAAACCTCCTATAATCGCCTTCTTTCAATGCTAAGCAGCATGTTCTGTAGTGCCACAAATTGGCAGTACTGATGGCAGTGTTCCTGCCACCCCTTTGAAGTAAGATGCTGCTGTAGCTGACACATAATTTTCCAAGTAGCATTCTGCCTGCCACACAGGCTAAGAGAGTGATATTCTTGGAAAGAGAGAAGGGCAAAATAGGTGAAAATAACAAGTGTGGGTGCTGGGCAACCAGACACAGTCCTAACAATTTCACTTGATGCTTGGTTGGCTGCCCAGCAAACAGGACTGGCCTAAAATATTTCCTGAGGCAAAGTACAAAATGATGCCCCATCCATCTGGACTGACAATCAAATCTTAATTCAGTACCGGTGACGGGGGATCCTTCACTGCATCTGAGGGCAGTAGGCTAGTTTAGCAGTCACAGGACAGGCCTCATATAGTGCACACAACTCTGTCCTCCAACACCTGGCTGCTGCTCCCTGCCCTCCAGCATCTGCCGCCTGAAGCAGCCACCTCACGCTGCCTAATGGTAGGGCCAGCCCTGCCAGCAAAGCCTCCCTCTCTTTTTGGCATTACATTTCCTGAGCCCATGAAAGCAAAATTATATGGTGGAAGCAGTCATGTGAACATGAATAATGACACTACCATCATACTCAGTGCACTGTTGAGCCCAGCTGGTGAACTTCTTCGGGCTAGATTCTGCCCTATTGGTCATCAGTTGCTGACCCCTACTTTAGAGGTGATCTTACATCTGTGATAGCTTAAATAAAAGTGTCTAATAAAATATAGCAATAACCAGTCACAGAACTCACTCACTGATTGTAATTCTTCAGCTGAATTCTAGAGAGCCTTTCTCTACAGTTTCCATGGCAATGGCTACTTAATAGCTTGTGGAAGGTTGAGCCTTAGTACAGTCAGTATTTCTTTCTAGATTTGGTTATGCATTTTCTTTAGATTAATCAGGAATGGCCCAGCTTAACTCCATACTCACATTCAATCTCCATTGATAAATCATACATATAATGTCCTCATCCATAGTTATATTAGTCCCTTGTCATTTAGAGCCATTTCATACCTTACACACCAATTTACTTGGGCTATTAGGCTAACAGGCTTGTAATTTTCTGGTTCTCCCCCTGGATCCCTTTTTAAACATTTCCTGTTACATTGCCTATCTTCCTATCTCCTGGTAAGGAAGTGAACTTTAGTGAAAACTTGTCTATTTTTGCTAGAAGTTAGACCATTTTACACAAGCTCTTTAGGTATATATATTATCCAGACCTGGTGGTTGTGCCCCGCTGTGACCACAGCAGGGATGGGGACTTGGACTCGAGGACTCGACTCATGAGTCGGACTGAGTCCCAATATTTTTAATGGGACTCGGGACTCAAGACCAAGGACTAGTCAACATCCCTGCTTGATGCCACCTGCAGGTGCTGTCTGGACCTAGTTGCAGTAACAATCCAAGTTTATTTTTTAAAATCATTTTCCTAATGCAACCTTTCCAGACATTTTGGGTTTGGCTGCTTCTGCCTGCCTTTTTGCCTCCTCTGCCTGCCTGGTCTCTTCTTAACCAGTTCCACAGTTTGAATTGTCCAAGACAAAGGCCTCTGCCTGCCTGCTTTGGGGTTCCCTGCCTCCTCTGCCTGCCTGGTTATTTTGGGTTTGTCTGCTTGGTCTGTTCTTGTCAAAATCAGTGGCAGAGTTTTGAGATAAAAAGGCACACTTGTGCCTAGAATTTATTTAAGCCACACATCTGAAGTAGCCTTATTTTGTTGGGAAAACCCCCCATTGATTTTAATAGGGACTCATGGAGTCAGCTTTGGGAGTGACTCATGACTCGGGACTCGTGAGTCACCATTTTGGACCAAGAACTTGGACTCGGACTCGAGACTCGGGTCCAAAGACTCGTGACTCGAGACCAAGGACTCTTCAACATCCCTGGACCACAGTAAGAAGTAAATAGGGGGAAAAAAGGAATCAACCACACAGAGTTGGGTGAAAAATAGGTCACAACTTTATTCCAGCTTGCTTATCATACAAAGGAAAGGAGTTTAGCCCTAACTACCCAGGCCGAAGGCTTGAAAACACCCATTGCTGATTTGCTTTCCTCTTGGCAACCTCCATCATTCCTGGGGCTCTTGCATTCCTTCATTCATGCTCCTCCATAAGCTCAGGCTAGATCAGCTTGACATCACAGTCATGTTGCAAGTATCATCACATCCTGGGTCTTATCAAGATCCATGCATCATATTCCTCAGCTATTTCCAGCACAAGAGACTTTAGCAATGTGTGCAGGCTTGAAAAAAGAATATTCAAAGAAATCAAACTAGAAAACAGCCTAAGGAAATAGGGTTACATCATTGCGCATATATATATATATATATATATAATGTTGCAATTTCCCCTTTCTTTTCTTTCCATCTATGATCAGCTGGATACAAAAAGAATCCATTTCTCTGTACAGCTGCCATAGCTTACCGCACTTCCTTGTTAATATAGTGATCCTTTATCCTGGTTATGGTTTTTTTTTAAAAAAAATCTTGATATAAATTTTATACACTTTGGAATGTATTGTTGATGTAATGGTGCTTTGTATGTTATATGTTCTGTTTATTTGATACTGTTTTATTATTGGGAGCTGGTTGTTGACCGTAATAAATATATTCATTCATTCAATCCATTTGGAATTTGAATTTTAGGAACATATTGCCATTGAGGCACTGGCTGGGTGGATCCTTCACATCCCGGCTTAACTAATTGTTCTATGCACACACTGGATAACAATAACAACAACAGTTAATGGCAAAAAATGAACTGTTACAAGGCCACCTGGGTTTTTCTTCTCCTTCCCATAAGTTGATTGAGTAAACCTTAAGAATTAAGAACAAAGTGTTTTGTGGCAGTTGAAAGACTAATTTAAAGTGGCATTTGCTTTCATAGGCCAACAGTAATACCAGATGAATCAATCAACCCAGGGATGGGGACTCGGACTCGAGGACTCGACTCGTGAGTCAGACTGAGTCCCCCCTCTGACTCGACTCGGACTTGAGTCCCAATATTTTTAATGGGACTCGGGACTCGACTCGGAACTCGAGACCAAGGACTCTTCAACATCCCTGGGCTGTGCCAAAAGGAGTGGAGAGGAGCGTGATTGCCGGCGAAGAGTGCATGGAAGCGAGGTGTGCCGCTGCTCGGCCACTATGGACGCAGGGCCGGTGCTACCATTAGGCCAACTAGGCGGCTGCCTAGGGCGCCGGGCTAAAGGGGACACCAGAAGCATAGGGCTGGAGGGAGGGAGGGCTCAAGTGGGAAGAGGGGGGTGCTAAATATCTGATCTTGCCTAGGGCACCAAACTGCCTTGCACCGGCCCTGTATGGACGGCTACCAGGAGTGCAGCTCCAACAGTGTGTCAAGATTTATTTTGATTGATGTGTTGCGTACTTGGGAGAGGCAGAAGAAGGACCTGAGATTACTCTGTGTGGCTGCTCTGAGTGTGTTTCTGGTTCCAGCAAGTTCATCACCAGTGGAGCGGGTGTTCAGTGAAGGTGGAATTGTGATGAGACCTCACCGTTCCAGAATGGGGGCCAAACATTTAGAAAAAACCATGTTCCTCAAATGCAACATGGATAAGTTTTAGGAAGTACAGCAAGTTTATTTTTTAAACTCATTTTTCTAAAATGCAACCTTTCAGACATTTTGAGTTTGGCTGCCTCTGCCTGTCTGCCTGGGGTTCCCATCCTCCTCTGCCTGTCTGGTCTCTTCTTGACCAGTTCAACAGTTGAATTGTCCAAGACAAAGGCCTCTGCCTGCCTGCTTTGGGGTTCCCTGCCTCCTCTGCCTTCCTGGTTATTTTAGGGTTTTCTGCCTCGTCTGTCCTTGCCAAAATCAGTTGCAGAGTTTTGAAATAAAAAGGCACACTTGTGCCTAGAATTTATTTAAACCACACATCTGAAGTAGCCTTATTTTGTTGGGGAAAAAACCCATTGATTTTAATAGGGACTCGTGGAGTCAGCTTTGGGAATGACTCATGACTTGTGACTCGTGAGTCACCATTTTGGACCAAGGACTCGGACTCAGACTCGAGACTCGGGTCCAAAGACTCGTGACTCGACTCGTGACTCGAGACCAAGGACTCTTCAACATCCCTGAATCAACCTCAGTAAATGAGTTTCTGTTAGGAGGGATAAATTAGGTGTAAATAGTTCCAGGCAACCTTCATCCCACTACAAGGTGATGTTGATTTGCATAATGTCACCTCCTGAAAGATCATTGCTGCTTGTGGTAACATGGTCAACCTGGACAGAGAGATGGCATGTTATTTCATACTTTTGCTCAATTAAAGACACATTTAAAAGACTTTGAGGGAATTTTCCCTATAATTGCTGAGTATTCCATTTCCTGCCTGTTAACCTTAGAAAATGAAGCCATATTTTAAAGCTTAGAAAACTCTTTCCTGTGTTGAGGCTGGATGATACCATTCCTTCCAAGGAAATGAAGACACATTTTAAAGCTTAGATGACTGTCATGATGAGGCTTGATAGGCCCTCTCCTTCCAAGCAACCTGGAGAAACAAAGGCAGATCCAAAATCAATCACCCCCTAGGAGAATTCTTAGGCTGGTGGAATCTCAGCTTATTGAGAAGTCACTGAGGTCATGGTACTGGTCAATAAAATAATCATTGAAGAAGTTGGGAAAGAATGGACTTGGAACAAGCATAAAGTTGAACTCTTGTGTGATGCTGATCGAACAATCTGTCCACCAGGCATCTGTCACTCAAAAGAACTTTTTAAAATGTTTTCATATATCCTACATATCATATTCTGACAATAATCTTTGTTTTTTAGTCATATATAAGAGACAGGATGGAGAATTTTAGGAAAGAGACTGTTATCCGCTTCAGTGATCCACTGTAGGTGTAGGGACTCAAATATGCACATGGAAATTCTTTGCATGCATTATTTTCCTTTCATTTTAATGGAAGGGATGGATCATTGTGCACAAAGGAGAGAATAGGAAAGAAAGACATACAGAATCTCAGTGTGTCATTGCCCTTCACAAGAGGTTCTGGAATGGAGTGCATTTGTTGTTTTTATACGATATGGAATGTTTTGTGCATAAGGATTGAATGAAAATCCACTATCCCTTTAAAATACCTTTAATGTTAATGATGCTTGAAGGTACTCTAGGTGGGCTGTGATATACATGGATTGTCACAATCTCCTCACCCCACAAATCTCCTGTATATTTCCTCTACATAATTTCCACACAGTTGGTTCAAATAATAATTAGTCAACAAAACATCCTAATATTTTTCCTAGCAAATAACCTCCAGTCAAAAGAGTGTATATGAGTTGTCCTGATGTTTGATTAGAGATAAAGAATTAACAATGGAAAGATTATGAATGATCTTTTTGTTCATGACTTTACAAGTGTTCTCTAAATAGAAAGCCTTGAGCAAGCCTAGAAAAATTCAGAACACTGAAAGGCTCCAAAGCATCCGCTTTTGTGAAGGGATATAAAGGCAATAAAACACAACTGTTTTAAAGGGAATTGATGGGTTACGTAACATACATTTTCTACTCGGTTTATTACCATTAAGGTATATGAAAATATAAAGATATTTAAGATATTCATCAAAGAGCTTTTAACCTGCTGATTTAAACAAACAACATTAAAGGTGCAATCCTATCAATTGCACCCTCGATGATCGGAAGCCCCTGAACTCAGAGGCTTCTGATCATCCAGTGCAAGGTTGGAGGAGCAGCGAAGATCTTTGCCTCCCTGTTCTCCCATCCTGCAGATTTTGCTAGATGGCTTTTTTTGCCCATCCAGTGAGGGCGCTTCAGAGTGGGAGGGAAGGTGCCTGGCAGAGGCTCAGGATAGCTCATATCCTAGCCTCTCTCATCTTCTTCCCTCCCTCCCTCCCTGCCCACCAAAACATCCCCTTTCCTTCCCCTCCAAGGTCATTATTCCACCCTTGGGCAGTGGGTGTGGTTCTTTCTGCACTGGCTGTGGGGGAATCTCCAACTCCCCCTACCGAGTTCGGAGTGCTGTCTCCAACCTTGGAGGAGGGAATTCCCAGTATCCTTTGGCCCCACAGACAAGGTCTAGGAGCCATAGAATTGCTCCCTAAACTATTATTTCCTGGGCTGTGCAGAAATGGCCTTTCAAAATTCTCCATGCTGTTCATGGACAGAGAAATGGGAGGGGGACCATTTCACTGAATTTCTCTAGGGACAAAGGAAATGGTCTTACACAGCATCAGACCATTTGTCCATCTCGCCCAGGATTGTTGACACTGACAGGCAGCAGCTGTCCAGGGTTTCATGTGGGAATTTTTCCAGTCCTACCTGGAAATGCCAGAGATCGAACCTGGGACCTTCTGCATGCAAAGCATGTGCTCTACCACTGAGCCAAAGCTCCTTCTTCCTCTAGGGTGAGGAGGAATTCTCCAACAGTTTCTCAGGGTTGGGGCTCACCATTAACATTGGAAAGTAGTAGGGATGGATGAATCAGTCTATATTCATAGACTGTGAGAGCCAGTGTGGCATAGTGGTTAGAGTGTTGGACTGGGATTCGGGAGACCCGGGTTCTAGTCCCCACTCAGCCATGAAGCTTACTGGGTGATTTTGGGCCAGTCACTGACATACCTGATAGGGTTGTTGTGAGGATCAAATGGAGAGGAGGAGGATTATGTAAGCAACCTTGAGTTCCTTGCCAGAATAAAGGCAGGATAGAAATGTAATAAATAAATAATAAAATAAATATATCCAGTTCATGTCATTTTCACATGTTTTCAGTTATAAGCCCATTATGTTCAGTTACAGAATCATCCTGTGCAAACACAGTTCCTGCAATAGATGCATTTTGTGTACAACCTTCCCTAATATTCACATTTTTGTAGGCAATTTTTCAGTCATCACAAAATTCAGAGAAGTGCACAATCCAAAGAAAAAATGTTTATCGATATGCATACCGGTCAGGGAAGTGTGAATTATGGAGTGTGGGCACACTATTTCGTGATGTTTTTCCTTCTGCTCATGGAACAGGGCATTGCCGGTTTGTGACAGAATGGCTGGGTTTGCATGTCATCCTAAACCAGGATGGGTTGTCATTGTGGGTGGTTGCAGAGTGGCTTAGCGTGATGTCCAAACCTGGAGAGGTTTTCCCACTGTAGTTAGTTTTGCTCAAACAAGCCACCTTGAGAACTCATGGTTGATGGAAATGGCTAGACGCAGTGTTCTGCAACCTTGGGTCCCCAGATGTTTTTGGCCTACAACTCCCAGCATGCCCCAGCCAGCTACGCTGGCTGGGGCATGCTGGGAGTTGTAGGCCAAAAACATCTGGGGACCCAAGGCTGCAGAACACTGCGTCTAGAGAGCCAGCTGGCAAGAGTGGCAAAAGCCCGGCCACTCCTCGCGATCTCACCAGTGCCACCACCATTCTCCCTCATCCCTTCTCAGCCTCAGGATGGATTTTAAGTTTTCTTTGTAGGAATCATGAAGAAAGGACACCCCAAGAGTGTTTCTTGAACATGTTCACAACAAGTTAAAAAAATAAATAAATAAATTCAGTGCTGCGCAACTGTGCAGGAGTGAATGACTGACTGCTGCTGCTGCTAGGAATTTTGCTCAACTTTTCTCTCCATTTTACTGCTCTGCCATGTGCAATTTCTGTCTCTGTTTTACTGCCCTGCCGTGAGAGCTGTGCAATTTCCCCCTTAGTTTTACTGCTTTGCCATGAGATTTGCACAATTTTCCTCTCTGCTCTGCTGCTTTGCCATGAATTTTACGTCATTTTTGCAGTCTTGCACACTGCTTTGAAACCTTCATGTACATCTGACAGCTAGCAAAGGAGCTGGCAGCTGCAGAAGAGAAGGCGCCTTGGGGGCGGGTGTGCTCACTTCAATGTAGTGTGAAGCAGCAAGGGAAACGCTCTTTCT
Source organism: Shinisaurus crocodilurus (assembly GCA_021292165.1). Lineage (NCBI taxonomy): Eukaryota > Metazoa > Chordata > Lepidosauria > Squamata > Shinisauridae > Shinisaurus > Shinisaurus crocodilurus. Next base: position 262,650,785 of record CM037876.1, on the reverse strand, counting down.
GCAATTGGTTCCTAGCAGCGGTCAGCAGGAGTGGAAATAATAATAATAATTTTAAAAATTGAGAACATGTTCAGGACACTCTCTGATGTCCTTTCTTTATGATTCCTACCCCCCCCAATCCATCTTGAGGCTGAGAAGGGATGAGGGAGAATGGTGGCAGCACTAACAAGACCGCAGGGAGCAGCAGGAGTTTTCACTGCTCTTGCTGGCCGGCTGTCTCCATTGCTAGCTCACAGATGTATAGGAGGGTTACAGAGCAGTGAGCAGGAGTGGGAAAAATATATATATGCAAAATGCATAGCAGAGCAGTAGAACAGAGGGAGAGTTTGTGCAAATTTCATGGCAGGAGAAATGAAAAGTTTGCAAAAACCTTCCCGTGTTCATAAGGGCTCAGAAAATTATTTCTTTTTCATAGAATGATAGAATAGTAGAGTTTTTGTGATCTGATGTGGTAGGGGGAGTCTCCCTCATTAGCTGGCAACCGCAGTGGACCAATTGCAGAAAGGGTGCTGACAAAGACATAGGGAATGAGGAACCAAGGATTTTTATTATTATTATTATTATTTACATTTATTAATTGCCCATCTGGCCGGCAACCGGCCACCCTTTTTTGCTCCAAAGACCCCTGGGATACAAGTTGGCAGCAGCCTGGAGAACTGAGAGGGACTAAGGGAGAAACAAGCCACAGCAAGCCGTTGAATGGGCAATTGCCCATCAGGGAATAACTGACAAGCCACCCACCCAGCATGGCTTCTTCTGGGTGGCTTAGTGTGATGTGCGAACGTGCCCAGTGTTTCTAAGATGAGCCTGTTCTCCCCTGCCAGACGACGGGGATCTTCCACCACAATTATTTGACTCCAGTGCGACATGGATTACATCTAAAAACATTATCTAGCAATGGTGATATCTTATATTATAGACAAATTGAACTTATTCACCTAATAGGTTGATCTGGATAGGGATAGTCTCTGGTATCCTATGTAGAACAAAACTAGGAGCTTTACCCATAAAATATGGATGGTAAAGTTAGGTGAGGCCACCCACCATACACTACTGCTTGCACATGGTAAGAAATATGCATTAACAACATTTTTAAAATCCATATTGATCGAAGACAGAAGGATTGGAGGCACTAATAAGATTTACAATATGGGATGCTGTAGACATCGACACATCTATTCCTCTCTTTTTTTATCATAATAAGGCAAAACAGATTGCACTGTGACACTATGTAATGCCTTACAACAATGGAATTAGGCCCATGTACACATTTTGGTTCTGATTCTAAGTTGTGAATAATTAGAGAACCTGTTCATATTTAGTGATTGCTTTACAAACCATTGATAACTTCTCAGCAAATGTTCTTTCTCCTCTACTAGTGTGATATTCATTGTATGCACCACAGTTGAAATGTGAAATGCAGAAGAATCAGATGGTTATAGCAGAACATGGTGTATATGTGAGATGTACATGACCAATGGCAAAACAAATATATTTAATAAAAGCTACAATGGTTTAAAAGATAGCCAGCAGTGTTGGTTGATTAAATGTCTAGAAAGAAGCATTTAATTTCTTATTTTTATTGATTCTACAGTAATAACTGAACAATTCCACTGGTGGATGCATGTAGCTGCCTCCAAGCAATATTCACTATCTTTTTCTGTTCGTTTCTCTTTTCTTTGTCCTCCTCCTCCTCCTCCTCCTCCTCCTCCTCCTCCTCCTCCTCCTCCTCCTCCTCCTCCTCTTCTTCTTCTTCTGTTGTTGCAGGTAAGTGGCATCAGGGCTAATAAAACATTTATCAGCTATATCCATACTAAAGCTCTCAATTGGAGTTGGTTTATTTTTTTAAAGAATCAGGAGTATACGTCCTTTCTGCTTGTTGATCATGAAGATGTATTTTGTTATTTAATACTATTTTACTTCTTTTAAAAAAAACAGCAGCAACAACAGCAACAACAAACAACTTTGGGTATGATCCAGCCTAAAAGTGCTGATGCTCTTGCACAGATCTGCATGTGCAGAATGGGATGAGGAAGGCAGATGGGCAATGCAGGAATCTCAGCCACATAGACAGGTATGGATGGACCTAGGGCGCAAGTAGGTTGTACCCCAGGTTTTAAGGAACTAGAACCCACCTGCCAGTAATCAGTGTCATCAGGTATCAAAGGTCTGTATAGAGTGCAGGTGAACCCCAAGTGCCCCCTGCAGTTACTGGGTTGCCCCACCTATAGCATTATTTTGTGTATGTCATCCCTGGCTATTGCCTTCACTTGCCCTCAATGATGTTATCATATACCAAATCAGATCGGCTGTGATCTCATTTACTGACTTCTGGTGACATCCTATGTCAGATGGAGCACTGGGATGCCATCCTATCCACTCTGTGATCCCGGATCAGGTGAAATTGTCTCTGTGACTAATTCAGGTAAGGGACGGGGGGAGGAGGAAGAAAAATACCCCCAAAGAAGTAGCAGCCAGGAGAATCAAGTGGTGGCAACAGGATAGGAAAAGGGAGGGGGAATTCACATGATCTTTTCTTAAGGAGAAATGCCCCCACTGAAATCAGCATCTGTAAACTGAAAACAAAACTGACACATTCTCATCCTCCTGATTCTCATATTAACTGACAGGCAGGGAAATACCCACACAGTTGCTCTTGTCCAAAAAGCTGCACACCTTTAAATGTTACAGACATGCCATGGGATGAACCTGTGGAAATGTGGTTCCCACAGTGCTGCTATAATATGTAAAGGGCATTGGAGAAAGTTCCCATTTTGAAATGCATTTTATCAAAACTAGGAGGGGAGGGGGGGAAGAACCACTGGATTAAATCTTGCTATGACGGAAACTTGGTTTCAGTCTTTATCATTCTTCCAAGAATTCTTACAGTTGTCTGCAGGCTGAAGGCAGGGACATTATGGAGAGTTGCAAATCAGATGCACTCTGGATCCCATCTTTTTTTCAAATCCAGACCCTGAAAAAGCAGCGATATGGGCAAGAATAAATTCTTTCTTAAAATGTTGTTTTTATTCGGTTCCACAGGAAATAATGAAGCTGCCTTATACCAGATTTCATTTCATTTCATGTATTATATTTCTATGCCACCCAACAGCCGAAGCTCTCTGAGCAGTTTACAAAGATTAAAACCTTAAAAATACATTATAAAAACCATATACATACAAACATATAAACATATAAACGCAGAAGGACACACATATATCTAAAAACAATTTTAAACCATCAACAAGAAAAAATTCAATACCTGCTTATAAACCTCATTGTATGTTGCCAAATGCCTGAGAGAAGGAGGAGGTCTTAACCTGGCACCAACAAGATAACAATGTTGGTGTCAGGCGGGCCTCGTTGAACGGGGCGGGCACCACCAAGAAGGTCCTCTCATTTGTTGCCACCTTCTGAGCCTCCCTCAGAGGAGGCACCTGGAGGAGAACCTTAAACGTTGAACGCAGTGTATGGGTAGGGTCATGCTGGGAGAGGTGCTCCATCAGACTATTTGTCTATCTGAGCCAGTATTGCCCATCCTACGTGGCAGGAGATCTCTAGAGTCACTGGCAGGGCTCATCCTCTCCTACCTGGTCCTTTTTACTGGAATATATCATCCATCTATGGTTATTTATAATATGCAGTTTATCAATATCACTGAACTGTTTTGGAGTGGGGTATGCGTGTATCACGTACCTTGGGGGGGCTCGCTGCTCTCTGCGGCTCGGTTCTCCATGCTGGCGGCGGCCCGATCTCGCTCTTCTGAGCTGCGCAGAGCATTCTCCGCACCGCTCGTGCCGCTTGAGCTGCCGCCGCAAGAGCCGCCACCGCCACCTACCTTCTCCAGCGGCGGCTCACCTCTCTGCGGCGAGCCACCCGCACCACCCGCACAGGTCCCGTTGCATCACATCCAGCCCCGGAAGTGATGCGATGGGACCCTGCGCAGGCGTGCTGGACCCCCACACGACATATTGCACCTGCGCAGGGTCCCCGTCGCATCACTTCTAGGGCCAGATGTGATGCGACAGGACCAGCGACGGCGGCTCGAGCAGCACGGAGAACTGCTCCGTGCCACTCAAAAGATCGAGGCGGGGTCCCCGCCCCCACAGAGAGGCAAGCCGGCAGAGAGGCAAGCCGGCAGAGAGGCAAGCCCCCCGCAGGTTCGTGGCACATCCCTATAAGGAGTGTTTGAGTGATGTCAGAGGTAGTAGAGCGTTGGTGTTATGGGAGTGTCGAGTAGTGTGTTTGGAGTGTGGGGAGAGTTGGGAGTTGGGGAGTTAGGTTAGTTGGATTATTTGTGTCTTGTCAGTCAGGAGTTTTGAGAGAAATCAGTGCTTGTATGAGGAGTGAAAGTATTTAGAGTTATAGGGACTTAGGTTAATTACAAAGTGTTTGGTGTAGGCAGGTTTAAAGTTATTTTCTGGAACTAAGATTTTGAGAATTAAAATAAACTTATTTTTATTTTGTTTGCTACCCAAATCCTACATGTCAGCTTGGCGTTATTAACCTGAATTACTTTTAAATCTACACACACACACGTTTGTACCCACAGCATCATAAATTTAAAAATAGATCCTTAATAACCAGTATTAATCTTTTCCCTCATAGGTAGGGGAAAGGTTTCATTTGACCCTCCCCTCAGGTTTTTAAGTGTTGGTGCTTAGCCTGGGAAGGGTTTATGCGCGTGGTCCTAAAGTGTAAGGGACCGTGTCGTCGCAGTACCATTGCAGGATTTGGCCTCTAATATTAAAGAATCATACTCTGACTCCCTGAGAAACAATTTCCATGACCTACTCCTAGGGAAAAAAGGGCACTGTGGAAGGAATATTGTACTGGTATTAACCCCATAGAAAAAGACTTAGCAGAACGCAGAGATGTTGAAGAGTCCTTGGTCCCGAGTCCCGAGTCGAGTCCCGAGTCTTTGGACCTGAGTCTCGAGTTGAGTCTCGAGTCCGAGGCCCAAAATGGTGACTCGAGTCCCGGGTTCCGAGTCACTCCCAAAGCGGCGACCCATGGAGGGAGCGGGAGGGTCTCCGCAAGAGGAAGAAGAGCTGCCCTTCCTCCCACTCCCTCCATGGGCCGCCGCCGCCACAGCTCCTGCCGCCGCCTCCACTGCCTCTCTTCTAAGTGCCGTGCCGCTCTATCCCCACCGCCGCCCGCCACCACCTTGCCACCACCTCGCCACCACCTCGCCACCCGCACGCCGCCACCGCTCGCCACCCACACGCCGCCGCCGCTCACCTCACCTCCGCCGCCCGCAGCCTCCACCTCACCTCACCACTGCCCGCACGCCGCCGCCGCCCTCACCGCCGCCACCCTCACCGTCGCACGCCGCCTCATGCCGCTGCATGCCGCCTCACCTCACCTCCGCCGCTGTCGCATGCTGCCTCACGCTGCCTCATGCTGTCGCCGCTGCCTCATGCCGTCGCTCACCACCTCGCCGCACGCACGCACGCCGCCGTCGCTCTGTTTTTGGCATGGGGAACCACGGCAACAGGGCTGTTTAAGCCCTGTTGCCATGGTCCCCCCCACCAAAAGCAGAGCGATGGCGACAGCGACGGCGTGCGTGCGGCGAGGTGAGGCATCAGCGGCAGCATGCGGGCGGGCGGTGGCGTGATGAGGCGGCGTGCGACGGTGGCGGCGGCGAGGCGGCGATGGCATGTGGCGTGCGGCGGCGGCAAGGTGAGTTGAGGTGAGCGGCGGTGGGCGGCGGTGGCGGAGTAGGCTCGAGTCCTGAGTCGAGTCTCGAGCCCCATAGAAAATATTGGGACTCGAGTCTGACTCGAGTCAGAGGGGGGACTCAGTCCAACTCACGAGTCGAGTCCCCGAGTCCGAGTCCCCATCCCTGGCTGAACGAAAGCTACCACTGCCAGACCCATGGTTATCCTCCAACTGTGACTTAGTCTTTCACTTTGCCTTTTGTGTGTGTGACAGAATGGAGACTTTGAAGTAAAAAAAAGAAAAAGTTCAAAAAAGCATGAAAGTAGAACTAGAACCTTTGCTGCCTCACTGTATAGTATTATTTGATGCTGAAGGTGACTTATATTTCTGTCAGTCAAGCATATGTGTGCACTGTATTAGGAAAAGGCGGGGGAGAGAGATACCACTGTATGGCATTTACAGTAACTAAAATAAGAGGCAGGTTGCTAACAGATAGCTCAACACTAACCTGTCAAGCAGAATACTAGACGTTTTCCTTCAGGAGAGAAAATCTCGAAAGTACAACTTCTCAGAGCTTGCTTCTACAATTAAAGATGCAATCCTATGCAAGCTTAGACAGAAAAAAGGCCTACAACTCCCAGCATGCCCCAGCCAGCCAGTTGTAGGCTTTTTTTCTGTCTAAGCTTGCACAGGATCATGCAAGTAACTAATGTTGTGCTTGTGCGACAGGGCTGCTGAACTCTCAGATCAGCAGGCCAAATCCAGCCCACCTGGGGTCCCAAAACAGGCTTCCCCAGATGACCATACCCACTTCCCCTCAACCCACCTCCAAACCGCCAATCTTTCCCACCACCACCAGTCTTATGTGGTTTTCTGGCTTTTGTGCAGTTTTTTCCATCATTTGAAAAAGGTGAAATTCATCTCCTAAGTACTAATTTCTGGCAGTGATTAGAGCTTTAAGATGCGTTTGAGTATTTCTGGAATTTTTTTGGGCTCTGCCCCCTTTTGCCTTTGGGTTTACCCATCACTGGAATGTGGCCCCCAAGAGCTTCTCCAAAATTGAATTTGGTCAGGCAAAAGGAGGCGTGGCCAGGAAAAGGGTGTGTAGCCATCCCAGGATCCCTGGAGGGCCAAATTTGGTCCCTGGGTTCGAGCTTCCCTACCCCCGCACCAATCTAATCCAGTTCTGTCTCTGTCCAGCCACCTGGAAAGCAGCACTGCAACCTTTGTTTTGGGTGGTGCCCATGTGGAAAAATTAACTCTAATTGTTAAAAGAGCCAGTGTGGTGTAGTGGTGAGAGTGTTGGGCTGGGACTCAGGAGATCTGGGTCTAGTCCCCACTCGGCCATGAAGCTCACTGGGTGACTTTGGGCCAGTCACTGACTCTCAGCCTAAACTACCTCACAGGGTTGTTGTGGGGTTAAATAGAGAGGAGGAGGAGGAGGAGGAGGAGGAGGAGGAGGATTATATAAACCACCTTGGGTTCCTTGCAGGAAAAAAAGGTGGGGTATAAATATAATAAATAAATAAATAAATGAGAGGTTTTTAAAATGCTATTTGGCCTTATTTGTTCAGAAATTCTGGGGATTCCATTAGTTCTGTTTTGGGTCTTGCAGTGCCAGCCAGCTCTGGCTGTAATAATTTGATCATTCTTCTCAGCCTGTATGTTTGTGAATAAGCAGATTTCTTAACAAACCCCTTCCCAATTAAAACTAGCCCCAAACCCTGTTTTCAGAGGCTCACCTTTTATTGTTATTTACCTTGTTTTTCCAAGGTTGAACCCTGTCACTAAATCTGATGGACTGAGGAAACTTGGTTTCAAATTATTGCTAAACCATGCAACCCCCTGGATAGCTTTGGGCAAGTGGCCCTTTCTCCTGTCTTACCTTTAAGGTTTGTTTTGAGGATAACATTGGATGATCCCATGCATGCCAGCCTAAGGTCCTGCTCAGAACCTGGATAAACCATAAAGTTTAAGTCTTGCAATTCCAACCTTTCTTTCTTGCTTGCTTTCTTATTCCCATTACAAAGTCACTGTTTGCGCCTATAGCATCATAGCTCTAACTGTAGTTGCAGCCATAATCTGGCACCTCATCTTCCCAGACAATGTCCAAAGAGTTAAACTAACATCATTCTCAGCATGAATTAATCTACCATAAATGCCTCTTGTAGTAGCATTAGTTTTGTTTTGCTTTCTAAGTTACATGCTGTCCTTAAGTTGATCTTCAGCCAGGCCATCAACAATAATTATCAACCAATTGGGGATGAAGAATACAGTGTACCTTTCTGTTAATACACTATCTTGACCCACACTTGCAGTGATAGGATTGTTGCCATATCGTTTTGCTACATCATTCCACGTTTAACTGCCTCAAGGTCAGGAGGAAGATACAATAATGAGAAAGTAGAACAAACAACAGCTAATGGAAGAAGCGTTTTATAGAAAGCTGCAATGGCAATTCCACAAAGAGTAAGATAGCAAAGGAATGCAGTTTTTAAACTGAACACTCCTTGACAGATTCAATAATCAGGGGAAAGCCTTAATTGATGACACTTCATTAGCATAATGAGTTGAAGCTGGGAAAAGAGAGTCCCTTATTAATTAATCAAGCAAAGCACGGACTGTTTCAGTCTCCTACACTCTGCCATTTTCTATTAATCAAGAGAATGTGTATAAAACTCATTTGAATTCACTGTGTGTCGAATATCAGTCTGGGGGAAAATTGTTGGCAATGAGGTATGCTCAACTGAACCCACTTACGTAGAAACCGCGCACAGTCAGCCATTCACATCTAGGAGCCTAAATTACCATCACACAGGGCATCGTGATAATATTTCAAAAAGTCTTGCTCTCAATAGCTCTCGTAAGGCAAACAGAAATGGCTTCACTTCCATCTTAAAATCTGTTACCTTGCTGCAGGTGGTTTCTCCTATCAGATCGGACAGAGTGCAATAGGGGAATTGGGAAGCTGCCTGCCACTTTTTGTCAGAATAACCTTTTAATGGCAATCACAGCATCTGTGACATTGTTTTTGCTGAAAGTCATGTTGCTGGTTAAAATTCATGTTTTACCATGAATAAAGCAAGGAAAAGTCAGCACTGAGTCTTTGCTTTAAAATATCTAAGCTGGTGATGAAAACATCTTCTTGGAATGATCCTGTTTCCTGTATGTCATTCAGTGCAATCCTTTGCCCAGAGACATAGCCTATTCCTCCTCAAGCATTAAAGATGGGTGTCTGGTCAGCCTTTTCTTGAAACTGTCAAAGGAAGGAGATTTCACAACTTCCCTAAGCAACCTATTTTCGGTATTTGCTACTTAACTGTATTTAGAAAGTCTTCAGTTATCCTAAAGAAGCAGATGGGTGACAAAGCACAAGTGGGGTTGTGCTTTCTCTTCCTAAGCTTTTGGTTTCTTTTCCTAAGGCTTTTTCAGAATAGCTAAAGCTGAGGCTACAAATGTCTCCTACATTTCTCTCCCTCTCGGAGGGAGATGCCTGAATACAGCAAAGCAAATGAAGAAAAAGGAAATGCAGACAAAGCATACCGCTCCCAATGGAAGGAGATGGACAGGCATTTCATAATTTTGTGATCTTAATTATGACAATTTAAAGAGTATTGAAGTTGACTTGTACAATTGTGTCACTAGGTCAACCTGTGTCCAAGATTTACCTGACAGGTTTGGTTTTATCCAGGCAGAGTTAAACACTTTGGATGCACACTGATTTCAGTGGGAGAGGTTTCAGCCTGTGCTCAACTCTCCTGTAGAAATCAATGTATTAAATTTTGGCTGGATTGTGCCCAAAGGAATTACGATTATAGTTAGACCTGGCTGAATAGAAACCCAGCATTGCGGACGTACAGGTGGGAAATGAAGAATCGAGACACTCAGTTGGTGTTTAACTGGGCCACGTTTATTTACATATTTACATACAATGAACTGCAAAGGGATCGAGTGCGGGTTATTCTATTCTGGCCTCGTAGGCCGCTCTGTTATATAGAAACCCAGCATTGCGGACGTACAGGTGGGAAATGAAGAATCGAGACACTCAGTTGGTGTTTAACTGGGCCACGTTTATTTACATATTTACATACAATGAACTGCAAAGGGATCGAGTGCGGGTTATTCTATTCTGGCCTCGTAGGCCGCTCTGTTATGCACTTGGGTGGAGCATCAAAAACCGGGAGGTGGCGAGGAAATCCGCCGCCTCCCCATTTTGCACTTTCCAGTGTTGGGAGCCTTTGTTGCGTCACTCCCTCTCGGAGTCTCACGACAACAAGCTTGGCGAGAACAAAGGCCTCACAGGCGTTCCTGACCCGCAGCTGTCTGAGCCTACTGACCCATCCATCTGAGGACATCCTGAAACCGCCTGTCACATGAATGGTGCCAGGGATGCTCACCTCACCCTCTCAATACCCTAACCCGCACTTACCCGCCACAGAGAGGGACCAGCTCCTGCTTAGTCCCCTCTCCCCCACCTGCCAGGAAGAAGTTCCAGCAGGGCCCTTTGCAGATCCTTGATAAATACATCATTACCTTTGTCAGACAAATGGATTCCATCAATGCGGTACAGCTCCCTCCGGGCCAATACAATATCAGGATGGGGTACATTATAACCCTCGCCCCCCAGTCCTTTCACAATTTCTCTGTTAACCCTTCTGGCTGCTCTGTTCATAATTCTGGGATTTGCGTTGTTTCTCCAGCAGTGTCGTGGTAGGATGTGAGACCAGACGATCTGGACTGCCGGCCACCTTTCTTTGATGTTTTGAAAATCTGCAAGCGCTTGCAGTACCAGGGCTTTACTCTTGAGTAAACCCAAATCATTCCCCCCCAAGGTGCAGCACCAGCAGGTGCGGGGCTTGCTCTTTGAAGCCAGACCCGAACAGGGTTTTAATTAAGCTCTGCCACCGCAAGCCGCGGTATCCCAACCAATGGATTTCAGCCATTCGACCCATTCCCAGCTGAGTTCCTTGGTCCGAAGCTGCTGCCCTTCGAGCCGCCCAGAAAACAAAGCTGTGTCCACACACCAGAACACGAACCGGTTTGGCCCCTGGATATTGTGCAATGAAGAAACAGAGGCCCCAGTATCGTTCATAGAAATTTGCGTACATAAGACTGATATGCTTGTGATTGCCAATGCCCCACCGCTTGTACTCTGTCGGCGGGGAAACCTACAGCTGCCGCAGTAGACGCTGCGCCAATACGGAATGAGTGTGTTCCAAAGCGTTTGTCCCCTAGGCCCAATGCTCCCAGTGCTAATTTGGCTACAGACCAAAACTGGAACTTCGTGAGTGGAGACCCATCCGCATGTTGGAAAAGCGGACCATCTTTCTTTCCTCTGTTGGTGGCGTATGTATGTAATGCAGTAACTGGGCACAGTTCTTTTTCTGCGGCCTGGTAAAGATATATGTCTGTCCCCTTGGCTAACTGATCGGTTTTAGACCTGCGCAATTTAATCTTTACCCCGGTTGAAATGAATGTGAGGTCAGTGTATTGCAGGGCTCGGCTTGATGAATCAGTTTTGGATCTAACCACCAGTTCAGATATACGGAATGCACCGAAAAAGGCTGTTAATGCCGTGGCGTGGAACAAAATTGCTTCATAGTTAGACTTACATATGCCTGGCCACTGTGAATGTAAGCCCATAAGTACTTCTGGCGATATGGGGATTCTCGTATTAGGTAATGGGGGGTTTTGTCGTGACCATCCAATTAGCATCTTCTTTAACCTAAAGTCCCTCGAGTTGTCGCCCCAGCCCCTAGCTTTGGCTAAAAATGCCAGGCCTGATAGTTTTGCTCTCAGTGTGCGTACGGATGCCCCTTGTTTCCTAGCATACACGCAGAATTGTATCAGCTGTTCTGCTGGAATGGGCCATGTCTCAGGTACACTGTTCTTTACTCTGAAGTTTGAAATTCCCTACCTGCCCTGTCGTAGGCTGTCTGCGTACTGGGCGCCAGGGAACTCATGATGGCATTTTCAGCCGTAGACCTCCAATCTGCCAAAGATAGTCCGGCATCATTACAGGAAGTTCAGATGCCCATGGGGCTAGTTGTCTAAATCTTTCCATTTGATTTCACGATAATGCATCGGCGATTCCGTTGTCTAATCCTGGCACATGTCGAGCTCGGAACAAAATATTAAATTTGAGGCACTGCATTGTGATGGTCCTCACTAGACACATCACGTTGTTATTCCTTGATGTAAGTGAGTTAACTACCTGAACAGTTGCCTGATTGTCACAGAGGAAATGTACCACGGAATTGGAGAGCTGCTCCGCCCAGATGTGCTACGTACACCGGGAACAATTCTAGAAAAGTGAGGTCACGCACCAGATCCGAGGATTTCCATTGCTCTGGCCAACCTTTGGCGCACCATTGTTCCCCCAAGATGGCCCCGAAACCCAATGGTGCCGGATGCATCTGATTGGACCCTAAACTCCGCGTCTAATAACCTGTCTTGTCTCCAAAATGAAACACCATTGAATTGTGTCAAGAATCTGGCCCATATTTGCAGATCAGCTCTGATGGATGCCGATACCCGCAGCCTGTGGTGTGGTCGAGTCAAGCTTTGCATGGCATTGCACAGGCGGCGTAAGAAGGCCCTACCTGGTGCGATTACCCTACATGCAAAATTGAGATGTCCCACCAGTTCCTGCAACCCTATCAACGTGATCTTTTTTAAATGCAACGTATTGTTGATTTTTTCCTGCAGGGTTTTGATCTTTTCTTCGGGTAGCCTGGAACACTGTTGCACTGTGTCCAATTCTATACCCAGAAAGGTTAGCCTATTTGCTGGTCCCTCAGTCTTTTCATGTGCCAATGGTACTCCAATTGCATTGCATAGTATGCTGAATTGATGCATAAGCCTCGCACATTGGTTGGAGTGGAGTGGGCCAGCAAAAAGGAAATCGTCAAGGTAGTGAACTACATGCGTGAGGTTAGCTCTGTTCTGTACTGCCCAATCTAAAAATGAACCGCTCGAATGCTGAACAAGAGATGGAACACCCCATCGGCATAGCTCTATCGAAAAAGAACTGACCCTGTATATGGAAGCCTAACAGGTCGAAGTCTCATGGGTGAACTGGTAACAAACGAAAGGCTGATTTAATATCGCATTTTCCCATCAGGGCGCCTGGTCCACAATTTCGGACCATTGCCACCGCTGAATCAAATGATGCATATTTCACCGAACATAGATGCTTGGGGATTGCATCATTCACAGAGGCGCCCTTAGGGAATGACAGGTTATGTATCAAACGATATTCTCCGGGTGCCTTCTTAGGGACTATGCCCAGAGGGGACACCCGGAGGGATGGCATAGGGAGCGCGTCGAAAGGGCCGAGGACCCTCCCTTCATTTATTTCTTTTTTAATTTTGTCTAGCGCTACGTGTTGGAGCTCGGCAATTGATTTTTTATTGGGGGCCATACAATGTAGTCGCGGACCTGTGTACGGGATTCTGAAACCGTATTTAAAGCTGTGGTATAAATAGCCTGCATCTTCCCTGTGCGGGTAGATGTCTAATAGAGGCAATAGAGCTTGTAATTTAATTGGACTGGGGCCCTTTCGGAACCTGGGAATTTCCTGGTCCGTGTGGGAAATTGGTCTGGTTGCTTGCTCTGGATTGGCCCTTGTGGGGCTTAAGCTTGGGACATGTGCTGACGGCGTGCGCTGCTCCACAAAGCCCACAGGCGTGTCTGAAGTTGCAGCCGGATCGTTTGCAGCCTCTCCTTGAGAAATCCCAACAGACTGGCCGGGGTTGAACCGGCTGACCCGGAGGGTTGTACGTCCCGGAGGATCCCTGGTATTTAGCCATGATGTGCCCGGTGGCCGCTCTTTCCCCAAAGATCGGCCGTGCTGGAATTGTGTATTCCATCCATATGTCACTGTCCTTAATGTCCCATCTGATGTATCGATCTGCTGCAGCCTTCTCACGGAAGGCCTCGTCATACTGCAGCCACGCTGGTCCTTCGTAGCAGGAGTATGCTCTAAATATTATGTCCAGGTATTTAACAAGCATGACACCTTTTTCTGGGTATTTCTGTAGAACTACACCCAAGTAAGTCAAGTATCCCGCAAGCCAGTTAGACCATGTGCGCGAGGGTTTCTTCTTTTTTACTTTTTCCTTCTCTGTGTCACTAAGCTTCTCTAATTCTTGGGTTTCAGGTTCCCTTTGTAAAAGGGAGAACATGTCAATGAACTCGCCCCTCAATATTTTGTCCCTTGTGGATTGAGATAGATGGAAGCCAAGTGGGAATGAAGGCCCTCCATGATATCTGTTACCGGCCGCTGAGTTCGGGTAATTATCTACAGCTGCCGGTGCAAAACCCATCATCGTACCGTGTGTGTTTGGTCCGCCCCACGCTGGTGCGCATGCCTCAGCCAGAGTTGAGGTGCCACCTGTGGATGGGTTGGGAAGCGTATTGAGGGCCATTTGTTGCGTGTCAAGTGATTTAGTTGGGATGGCATCACTCCTATGTGTTTGGCCTGCTTCTGCCGCCGCGATAGATGCCGTATTAGAGACAGCCTGAGTGTTGGGTGTACCCTGATGTTCTGCCTGACTTGGAGTAGTCGTCGCCCGCCTGTCGGGGCTGCCGGCATTCGTGTTATTGTTCCCTGCTACCTGCAACTGCCCCCTGACATTCGCCCCGGAATTAAGACCCCCTAATGCTTGTGCTAGGATGTTGACAAATTGCCTGTAGTGAGACTTGGGGTGCACTGGGTGTCCCTGTTCTGGCTGGTGTTTGCCCTGTCACAGGTGTTGCGGGGGGGTGTAAATTAGAGGAGGTGTGCCTGTACCTAGCCAGGGTGTTGGTCAGAGCCTCCGCCCAGTGCATCTTGTCTCATGTACTCACCGTCACACGTCGACGGTCCAGGGTGAGGTTCCTGTTCTTGTGCATAGGGGGAGCTTCTGTCGCTGTTGGTCTCTGCTTGTTGGCTTCTGTATGTACTTGCCCTGTCATTGCTGGGTGACCATCTCGTATGATGTTCATCTGTCATAGCCCTGGAGCTGACACTGGGTGATGCGTATTTTTGTCGGACAGCTGCATTGGTCGTGGCCTCTACTGCATCGATGCGATCTGCAAGGGAATGCCACAATGCACGTTGGATTTGACCTCTTGTGCGCAACTTTTCGCCACTCACCTGCGTACCAGTGGCTCGGTGTCTACCCAACTGGCTCGCTGCTTCTTCAGCTGCTTCGACTTGGTGCGTGAGGGTAGATAAGTCAATCTCTTCTTCGTCGGACGAGGATGAGTAGGTCACCAGGTTACGTGAGCGTTTGCGTGGATGCTTTTGGACCGTATTCTTCATTATAGCACCCTTGTTGCTTTTGCTGCTTGATTTCCTCTTTCAAGGCATTTCTTCGGGTAGGTGGCTCGCTACATTGACAAAATAAAGTAAACAATTAGCATATGCCGTAATGAAAGCAATTATGTGTGAATTGTACCTGATGTTGCATTTACGTCTGCCCATACCCGCATCGCCAACCGATGTTTTGCGTGGGAAGGCTGTGTCACCTTGAAGCCACCTCTGGAGTCTGGTATACATAAGGCTGTTATTTTCTTTGCTTAAAAGTAGTCATTGGCTGTGCGCGTTGCCTGGGGGATTTGTGCCTTCGCCAGTTCTAACGCTGTTTGTTTGTGTAATTTTATTTATTAGTGTAAGCACTGCGTCATCTGTACCACCTCTATCCCCTGGATATGTACGCACACTCAGTGTGTGTGCGTACATATCCTGGGTCCTACTACCCATGCCTGGCCACAGCCGTGCACCGGGGGGTGGGGGGGGCCCTCCGCCCAGACCAAGGCTGTGGCACTGGCCGGGACTGCTTGCAGCAAACGCCCAGGTTGAGGGAAGAGGGGGGGAAAACCAGCCACGCAGTTCGCGGTGGCGTGGCTGGACAGCCGGGCTGGCTGGGGGCAGGCAAGGCCATCGGGTAAGGCCGTGTACCGCGCGGGTGGGGCGTCGGCGTTGGCGTCGCCCCCGCCCCCGCCCCCACCGCAGCGGATGTGGCTGGGCCGGCAGGGCACGTCCCTGTGCCCGGCCGGACTCAGTGATTGCCACGCCGTATCGTGGCGGCGCGGCGGGGCCATTGGAGAGGGTGCCGCTCGGGGGGGGTGCCCTTGCTGCGGTGAATGCGGCTGGGCCGAAGTGCCTGCCGCGCTGCTTGCAGCGGCGCGGCGGGGCCGTCAGGCAAGTCTAGTGCTCCTGGGGGGGGCGGGGAGCCGCCCCTGCCCCCCCCCGCGGCCGAAGCAGCTGGGCCAGTCCGGCGGCATCCCGTGCATGCGCGGGAGCCAAGTGCAGGCTGCGCTGCACGCAACGGCACGGCTGGCCTGTCTATTGATGGCCGCTGCCCGGGGGGGGGAAGGCCTCACCCCCGGCCGTGTCGCGGCCGAGGAAGATGTGCCGGCCGGGCTGCTATCCGAGCCTGACCGGACAAAGTAGTTGCCGAGCCGCTCGCGGCAGCTCGGCAGAAGAGGCAGCCGCCCGTGGTGGGGGGGTCGTCCTTGCCGCGTTATAGGCAGCTGGATCGCAATGCCCGCCGCGCCGCTTGCGGCGGCGTGGCGGGGTCATCAGGTGAGACCATGGCTCCGGGGGGGGCGTGGAACAGCCCCTGCCCCGCAGCGGCCAAGGCAGCCGGGCCGGCAGGGCCGCGTCCCGCACGCGTTCGGTTGTCGGGTGCCGGCCACGCCGCTCTCGACTGCGCGGCAGGCTTGACTGGGGGTGGCCGCTGCCCGGGGGGGGTGACTCGCCCCCGCCCGCGCCACGGCCGGGTCGGTTGTGTTGGCTGGGCTGCCCTCGGTGCCCTGCCTGGCGAAATGAACGCGGGGGGGGCGCCGCTCCGCACCGCCACACGCCCCGTGCTCCTTCAGGCCAAGCTGCTGCTGGTGGCTGGCCGGCCGATGTAAAAGCAGCCATTGGGGTTTCCTTGTCCAGCGCAGGCAAGGGGCGCCCTCCCCCACCCCCCGGACATAATTTGTGGGCCGGCTGCGCTGAGTCGAGGGCCCAGGAGGACGGAGGCGAGCCTGAACCGCGCCGCTCGTCAGCGGCGCGGTGAGGCTTTTGGGGTGGAGCAGTCCGGCGAGGAAGGTCCCGTCTGGTAAGCAGCCAACCCCTGCGTGGTGGCTGTGACTGCTTGCAGCACACACGCAGGCTTTAAAAGGAGGGCCATGCCGCTTGTGGTAGGCAAGCAGCGGCTGGCTTAAGTATATTGGGAACTTTTTTTTTGTAGCTTAATCCCCTTAGCTGACCGTGCACGTGTTCCTCGTGGCAGATGAATACCGGATGAGTCGCGAAGGAGAGCTGCGGAGAACAAAGAGGGTGTGGGGCGGAGCTGCAGGTCCTAATATTGGCTCCTGTAACCCCGCCCCCCTACCTGAGCATACCTGCGAGAACTGGTAAGTCTCGCTTCTCCTCCCCCCACGTCCGCAAAATTTCTCCCCGCCCACAGCTGCACGTGATGCGGGGGAAGGTCATTAGCTTTATAATAAGGTAGGGGGAGCAATTTAGCCTTTACCCAGAGTCCCCAGAAGACTTGCTTATAGCATGGCTTAGCAGCAGAAAACATCTAGCTTTCTGATATTCATGAGCTGCTGATTGTGCATGCCCCACTGTAGTCATTCCTGCTAACAGAAGCCGTTTTCAGACATTTATACCATAAGGGTGCCAGCAAGCAAGTATGTGCATGCACTATACTTTCTGAAAAGATACCTGCACATGCACACAGGGCCTTCTCTATATGTTCAGGAATCCTGGAAAAGCAGGGTTCACAAAATGCATGGTGAGAAGTCCTCTGCACATACAGGTGCACTTGGAGGGGTATTATCAGACCGTAACTTAATACACTTGATGCCATCCTCTTCAATATGTGGTACATATATCTGTGGTAAGTGTGTCTGAAAAGGGGTGCAATGTTTGCCGCTTGAGACTGAGAGGAGTCATATTTACCAGAAGCCTAGGATCACCATGGCAACTCACCTGGTGGCTGCCATTAGGGATCAATTCAAAGTAGAGATGTCGCTGCACTCCGTAATTCCTTGGCTCAGGCGACAAGTGCTGGCAGCTCATAATGCTGGCCTTAAAAATGAGATTAGCACCGTGCCTCCAATTTCTGGGATTGTATTACAAGCTAAAGAAGAGCTCCTCCCACCCACCCCTTACTCTCACCCTCCGCCCCCTTGCCTTGCTGTTGCTGCTGCCTCATCTGCTCACCCTCTGGAATTAGCAGCAAGGAGGTTGGGGGTCTTCCCTCCCCCCTGCCGCCGCCTTCTTTTCTCTTTGTTTCTCCTCCCTCCTTTCCAGCACCCCTGGAATGCTTGGGGGGTGCCAGGGACCTTGAGGGGTGGGGTGAGGAGAGACAAAAAGGAAAGGAGAAGAAGAGGAAGAGGTGGAAAGGGGGAGAGGGGGAGGGGAGACCACTCCCTCCCTCCTGCCACAGCTACACCAGCCATCACAGGGGAGGCAGAGGGGGGGGAGGGGAGGGAGAGGCAGACAAACGCAGCAACGCTACCACTGAGAAAGGCAGTTTGGTGGCGCATGAGTAGCTTCAATTACAAGCAAACTTAGAACGCTCCAAGAAAAAAAAATATTTTTGTGTAACTGTTCTCCCACTTTTGACAGGAATTGCAACTTCCAGGCCAAGCTGATCCTGGAGGCATGGGGGTGGGAGGTTCACCTATGTCTAATTCAGAGTACTGTGGCGTTGACCTTTCAAACTGTTCACAGTTTGGTTCCAGGGAATCTGTAGGAGTGTGTCTTCCTGTATTCTCTCCCTCGTGCCTTAGATCTCCCAGGGAGGCCCTTCTAAGAGTGCTCTCACTGTCTGATAGCCAATGAGAGGCTACCTGGACTGGAGCCTTCTCAGTGAGGGCAACCTCATTGTGGAATGTCTTTGTTTTATTATGGCCAGTGTCCCATTCCTGCAATTCCTGCCTTATCAGGAGCAGTCTTGTGGTTCAAGGATCAGAAAGGTCAGGCAAGCTAGGGAGCTGTCCAGCAGAGAGCACAGTAAGAAAGGTGTTGCTTCAGCAAGGACTAGGCTCCAACTGGGCAACTTCATGGCGGATGCTGATGCCCCACCTGGGTAGTCATTAGGGATCTGATCCAGAGAATGCTTCCTCCTTATATGTAGGACTCAAAGATATTCGATGCACAGCCAGACAGCCACTATGCCAAATGTGCTACCACCTTTACCCTGGTGGTGATCCTGGTGGGCTTGGAGCAGAGGAATGGGACCAGTCCAGGTGGTTTGGTTATTCTAATGTCATGGCTTCCTTGATGGGGCATTGCTCCTGGCGGTGGCCTTAGGAGGATTATCAGCGTCTTCCTCCTTCTTCAGACCCTCACAACCACTAGAACCAGTGACAGGATTCTCCTCCTCTGAGGTCTCCTCAAGTTCCAGGGTTTTCATGCCAGGAAGGGGGTGAGACACAACACCCAGCTATAAAGTCTTTGCTGTTCAAGTGAACAATGGGCTGCTGAGCTTGAACAAGCCTTTGATGTGAATTTGCAAGGTGGAGCTGTATGAATTGATAAGTGATGTTTGAATTATTATTTCTATTTAAATGTGGGGGGGGGGAATGTTGTTGCTTTTACTGATTTCCTACTATTGGCCACTGCAAAAACTCTTCGGGTCAGACTCTGAAGCATTACATTTCAGAGTTAAAATGTTAAAATCCTGGATGCATATTCACACTATAACTCTGAGGGAAAGATTTAAGATGAGCCAAGGGCCAGGCCAGTAGATCTCATCTTGTCTTGTCCTTCCCCTCAATGGAAGTGTCAGTTGTTTGTCACAGGAGACAAAGTTTCTGCTGCTGCCACTGCTGCTGCCGCCACTCACCACTGCACCAGTATTATGCCTCTTGATGCAGGCATTTACTGTCTTGGGGTGACTCCAGGCCTGCCCTGCCACACAGCAGGTGGTAACATGGAGTGGGGGGGGCAGCGGATAGATGGAAATAGGAACTGGTATCTGAATGGTCCAGCAAGGCTTCTTTAAAGCATGGGTCTTAGTGAGGAGGGGGGTGCTATTTGAGCCCCACTTCTGGAAGCAAGATATCTTGAGCCACCACTGAATGACCTGGCCCAGGATTTGACTCAATGTGTTCCCCCTAAGTTGGTTGTTTGGTTAGTTTAGCTGCCTGTGCCATCAATGGGCATTGGGTACAAGAGGACAGATCCCTGCCCTGGGGAGCTTACAATTCTCACTAATTTCTTTCGATAATTACATTTGATACATTAATGTATCCTGGAAAGCTAAAAGTAGATGGGAGGGGTAATAACTCTTGTGTAAAATTCACACTGTTGGAAAGCAATTATCTGAAATGCTAAACTCTGACAAGTAAAAGTCATAGATGTGTTAATAACTATGAATTTATTTTCACCAAGCAGCTTTAATGCCCCTCTCAAAATAACAATATAGATTTTGCTGGAAAACATAAATATAAAATGAACTTTGTGAAATACGTTTTTTGTAATGCAGTCTTTAAAATCTATCTTTTTGATGTGTTTTATAATTGTACTGTGTTGGATAATTTATTGCTGTTGTAAACTACATTGCTTCTACAAGTATTTTCTGATTACCATAGGTATGATGAAATAGGATTTAAAAAGTAGGGTTTTTTTTCTTTTTAAAGGTCCCACTATTTAAAATGGCTAGCTCTTTAAATGAGGTTTGTTTAAAGATGTGCAACCCACCCCCCACCCCGCCACTAAGAAATTTGGTTGGTCTTAACTTCCATTTAAATTGGGGTTGTCAACTGAACTGACTGGGGATGGAGCAGATGGACAAGCATATTTAAGTTGCTACCACATTCCACCTAAAATGAAATGAGGCTAATTTGATCACTCCTAGTCAGATAAAAACTCCGTGAAATTTCAAGGAGGGTTGCCAACTTTTTTTACTGCTAATGAGCAGATCATGTCTGCAGATCAAGCAGCTGTTAAAGGCAAAGGAGGAAAGAGGCTGGTAGTTTATTTGTTTATTTTTACCTTACTTTACTTTTAAACCACCCAATAATCAAAGTTCTCTGGGCTGTGGTAAAAATGATGGAAGAGGCAATCGTTCTTGAAACTTTGCAGGTTTTATGCCTAGAAACCTCCAAATTAGCTTTCAATTCCATTTTAGGGGAACATTGATGGCAGTCTAAAGATGTGATGAAAGCCTGACCCATCTGATAAATTTTATTGAACTTACTGAAACTCTTCTTATTTTCTTCTTCTAAATGTTTATGCGATGCTACCCTTGAAATTACTCACATGTTTTACATGAAGGAGAACTTTCAAATATACTTCTAGTCTAGTTTTCCCTTTAGGTGAAATTCAGTAGCAACTCTAGCCTGGAGAAGTCCACCTTGAAAAGTGAAATTCCATTTCAGTACAAATGAGTAGTTACTCTAGTAAACATATTCTTTATTTTCACATATAGACTGCTATACCTGTGGGCATGCATGGAACAGGAATGCCCCCTACAAGATGTGTCCTTGATCCAGAGGAATGATTATTTCAAGAGTCTTCAAACTAAGGCCCGCGGGACACATCTGGCCCGCCTTGCCTTTTTATCCGGCCTGGCGGCTGCTCACGCAAAAAGGCCAAAGCCCCTCTCCGCTCAAGCCAGCTGCAAAAGGCTGGAGGGGAGGCTGCTAAGAAGATAGAGGCGTGGAGCTGAGCAGCGGAGCTGTAACCGGCTCCCAGAAGCAAGGCTCCTCTCTAGACAGAGGTGGATCATGGGAAATGAAGTCTCCACGTTCCTTTGCTGTTCATTTTTTCCCCTGGCAAGGAGCTGCTAAAGGACTACAAGTCCCAGAGAGCACGGGACACTTAGCACCTCCCCGGTAGGGGCTGTGCCGTTCTTTCCCAGCCGGTCATGTGTCTGGCGAAGGAAAAGAGGTGGGGATGCTTCTGGTCAGAGGAGTAAAAAGTCTCCGCAGCTGGGGCAGCTTGTCGTTTTGCAGGCCGGCTTCATACGCAGGTGTTGAACGTTCAGAGCCAGGGACAGCTTGTTGCATGTTTCCTTTCCAGGTAACCAGAGCCAGGGATAAAGATATCGTGCGAGTTTAAGATCTCGCTTAATCCTGGCAGCGGTTTTGTGTGTTAGGTCGGTATGCGCAGGACTCTGGTAGGGAGCCTCTCTTGCTTGCTTTGCGAGAGCCTGGGGCAGATTGTCTCAGTACGTGTGTGTCCCCCGCGCTCTGGGCAGTCCATAAAGCAGGGAAATCCTCTCCCTTGCACTGTTTCCCCCTCGGGATCCTCAATTTCTCCCTTCCATTGAAAAGCTAAAGCATAGCTACATATTCTCACGGTGGGTAAACATCAATACTGAGAGCCAGTGTGGCGTAGTGGTGAGAGTGTTGGACTGACTCACTGGGTGACTTTGGGCCAGTCACGGACTCTCAGCCTAACCTACCTCACAGGAGGAGGAATATGTAAGCTGCCTTGGGTTCCTTAATAAATAAATAAAAATAAAACACAGCTCACCGAACACACTCAGCCCACAAACACCCGCAGTTTACCCCACACAAAGTACTCACACAGAGCAGCCAGACAAAAGCAAAATACTCCTATTTCTTATAATTTGTATGTAGCCTTTTATAATGTATTTCAATTTTAGACAGCAAAAAAGGTAGTACATTCTTATTTTTTAAAACCCACTTTTGCCATCGAAATAAAATTCCATCCTCCATTTAATCACTTATTAACATTATAATCATTAATTTATACCCACTTTTGCCATCGAAATAAAATTCCATCCTCCATTTAATCACTTATTAACATTATAATCATTAATTTATAATAACTTTCCATTTAAGAAAAAAAAAATTCACCCCTATCAAGTAAAAAAAAAGGACCCGGGTCCTTTTTTTTAACTTGATCCATTCGTTCATATTTTTTTTCAAACTATAATCTGGCCCCCCAACAGTCTGAGGGACAATGAACGGCCCCCTGTTTAAAAAGTTTGAGGACCCCTGGATTATTTGATTGAAGTGTGTTGCTACACTAAATTAAAGACCCCAGCATAGCATACTGACTCAGAGATTCTGAACATTTCAGCACATTTTTAAAGGTCTTGCTGATCCAAGACCTCAAATACATCAGAACTGAAATTGGTTTTAGTAGTAATTTATTGACAGTCATCCTAAAATAAAAGAAGGAAGGTTAAAGGTAAAGGCTAAATTTGAAAGAGATCATAATGGGCAGTATCTAGTACTATTGCTGTGTCTCTGCTTGTTCTGTTACACCCACAATACCTACTGCTAGTGCAACAGGTACTAGTGCTTCCTAAAGCAACCCCAGAAATCAGCGGAATCATTCATTTCCAGGATGGGACAGGTCAGCAGAGCTCCCTTCTGCAAGCTCTGCTGACCTGCCCACTTCCAGAAACTAGTATTGCGGCTCATTTCCAATTGCTTCAAGAACCACTAGCTTCCTGTGGACCTAAAGGTGGGTCCCGCTAGCATGTGGGCAGCATTGGTTACTTCCTATAACATTCACATCATCACTCTATCTGGTTTGATACCTGCAGCTAAAGTAGAAACTTTGAATATCAGCAACTGACAGTTTGTGAGTGGAATTCAGCCAGGGAAAGCCTCTAGCTGGTGGTAGTTCTGGCCATATTCACGTAATGTTTGGTGCTTTGTGTAATGTTTAGTTTTTCTATCAGATCCAAATACCAGAAATCTAAATCAGTTCCAACCCTGGTTTTACTTAGGATTCTCTCTCTCTCTCTCTCTCTCTCTCTCTCTCACACACACACACACACACACACACACACACACACCTCCTCCCCCACCCTCTCTCTGCATAAGCTAGACCTGGTTCTGGAACCAGAAAGATTCTGGTTCTCACTCTAACTACTGCCCTGTTCAGACATTCAAAACCTGAATAGGGTAAACACACTACACACTTCTCCCTCATCACATTTCATCACCCTCTACTCATGGAGGGTGACAGTCAGAAACAGAGCTTCTTTTATCTGTGGCGGCTCTTTATGTGATCCAGAAAGCTGATTATCCAGTGTTCCAGATCATGCAGAGAGCCCCCACAAATAAAGAAGGCCTTCTGCTTCGAGTCTATAATATCTATATCAAAATTAAAACAGTGGTAACAATATAAACAACAGTGCTAATCCATCACATTCTCACAGGTCCAGACTATTCCCAAAGGCCTGCTGGAACAAAAATGTTTTTGCTTGCTTATTTATTTATTTATTTATTATATTTATACCCCGCCTTTTTTCCTGCAAGGAACCCAAGGCGGCTTACATAGATTTCATAGATTATAGAGTTGGAAGGAGCCTACATGGCTGAGTCCAACTCCCTGCTCAATGCAGGAAACTAGAGGAGGGGTCTCCCATCCAAGTAATAACCAGGCTTGACCCTGCTTAGCTTTCCACACTCAGACAAGCTGAGCCAGTGTAAGCCACAGGCCTGTGGCTCCTCTCTACTTTATCTCCTCCCCCTCCTCTCTACTTTATCCTCACAACAACCCTGTGAGGTAGGTTAGGCTGAGAGTCAGTGACTGGCCCAAAGTCACCCAGTGAGTTTCATGGCCGAGTGGGGACTAGAACCCGGATCTCCCGAGTCCCAGTCCAACACTCTCACCACTACGCCACACTGGCTCTCTCACGCTGGCTCTCTCACCACTACACCACGCTGGTTACGGAAATGTAACAAGGAAGGTGCCACTCTAGCCTCCCTAGGAAGGGAATTCCAGAGCATTGGGGCAGCCACTGAGAAGGCCCTCTGCCGCGTTCTTGCCAGGCATGCCTGTAGTGGTGGCGGAACCAAGAGAAGGGCCTCCCCTGAAGATCTCAGGGTATGGACAGGCTCATAAGGGAGAATACGGTCTTTCAGGTAACCTGGACCTGAGCCATATAGAGCTGTATAGGTCATAACCAGCACTTTGAATTGTGCCTGGAAACAGACTGGAAGCCAGTGAAGCTGTTGTAACAAAGGAGTTGTATGCTCCCTCTTGCCAGCCCAAGTCAGCCGTCTGGCATCAGCCCTCTAAACTAGCTGAAGTTTCCGAACACTCTTCAGAGGCAGCCCCACGTAGAGCACATTACAGTAATCTAAACGGGATGTAACTAAGGCATGTGTCACTGTGGCCAAATCAGACATCTCCAGGAATGGGCGCAGCTGGTGCACTAGCTTTAACAGTGCAAATGCACTCCTGGCCACCGCCGAAACCTGGGCACCCAGGCTCAGGGCAGAATCCAGAAGTACACCCAAGCTGCAAACCTGTGTCTTCAGGGGGAGTGTAACCCCATCCAACACGAGCTGAATCCCTATTCCTTGATCAGTCTTCCAACTGACCAGGAGCACCTCTGTCTTGTCTGGATTAAGCTTCAATTTGTTTGCCCTCATCTGGTCCATTACTGCTGACAGACACCAGTTCAGCGCAGCAACAGCTTCCTTGGAATTAGATGGAAATTTTATAAATAAATAATAACATTGATTGATTTTCTTTTATTTATATCCCACCCTTCCTCACAAGGAGCCCAGGGAGTCCCAACCATCACATGAGCATAACAGACTGTCTTAATCCCCCTCCCCACAACACACACTTACTTGTTTCTGGTGGCTGCATCTTCCTCCCCCCCCCCATCCCACATGACTTCTTCCTCTGCTTCCAGCTGACAAAATTTCAGGGAGTTTGGCCACAGGACAACTAGGTAGCTTTCCCAAGGTGAAGGTGGGAGAGCAGAAGGCAGTAGCTGTGAATGAAGAAGCAAGTTGGAAACACTGTTGTATTCTGAAATCTGGCTTGAGGCATAATAGAAGAATGTGCCGTTCATCTTATTTATTTATTTATTTATTGAAGTATTTCTGTGTCATCTTTCAGACCAAAAAGGACCCCCAAGGCAATTTACCATTTAAAACTTTAAAATAATTTTAAAACTCTAAACACCTGTTACCTCTCTCTCTCTCTCTCTCTCTCTCTCTCTCTCTCATTTCCTCTGGCAGCCCTCCCTATAACCCTACATCCACAGAGAGAGAATCAGAGATACAGAGACAACAGCAAATGGAGACAAGGCAACAAATAATTGAAAGGGTTGGACCAGGAAGAATGTCATGGCTAAATTTAATCCAATTAGTTCAATGGGGAATGAAATGGAAGAGGAGATATGAGCATGAAAGAGAATTTACTGCATTTGAGCAGTTGGTCATGTCTAGAGAACTTATAGAAGGGAATGCATCAGCTAGAGGTATTACAAAGATGATATATAAAATGATCCAGAAATCAGAAGAGCAAGCGGAAAATCTTAAGATATTTTGGGATTTAGATTTTGAAGAGGAAATAGCAAAAGAAGAGTGGAATAAGATATGGGATAGGCGAATATTGAAAAATATGTCAATAAGGATAAAAGAGAATTTTTATAAATTAATTTGGAGATGGTACCTGACTCCGGTGAGATAAACAAAATAGACAACAAATGTTCTCCAATGTGTTGGAGAGGCTGTCAGGAGCTGGGTACGTATGCTCATATGTGGTGGAGTTGTAAAAATGTATTGGATTTTTGGAAAAAGATTTTTGAAGAAATATAGGAAATTATTGGCATCGATTTAGAGGTTTGTCCTAAATTAGCATTGTTATCAATAACTGAAAAGGTGGCTGGTCCTCAAAATGTTAAAGAATTAATTGTAAATTTGTTAACAGCGGGAAGATTAATGATAGCAAGAAAATGGAAAGTTCAAGTTTTCTCTAATACTGACTGGTATAAGGAAGTGTGGGATATGGCTTTAAATGATATGTTGACTTGTAGTATCAAATGTAAAAAGGGACAACTTAAGAAAAATAATTTTAAGGATATTTGGGGATTATTTTTGGATTTTGCGTTAAATAAGGGGAAAGGGAGCATGCCATGTCAAGATATGTTGTATTTTTGGAATAATGAATAACAATAGATTATAGAGATAGAATGTATCATTTGGTCCCGTGGTGATGGGAGCACTATATAAGTTGTATGTATGTTATTTTAGTTGTTTTATATATTGTTTGAAAAACTTTAAATATTTTTTTTTAAAAAGAGAGAGATACAGAGCATAATAAGCACATGGGCCCTCACTGTACATCCTGTGCCAACACTTAAGAGGATAGAGTCTCAATCAAGGAACTGTGCTCCTGGGCACCAGGGAGCCTGGGAAATGTAGATTTCAAGGTGCTTAGTATGGACATCAGGCACCTTGTGGGCTACCTATCTGCTTGGGATGTTGTCCTCACAATCACCACTACCATCAGTGATTTGACAGGAATTGAAGAGGAGAGAAGGCAGAGCCCAGATGTCCATGGGGCTAGGTTTGGGGAAGTCTTTAGGCCCCATTATTCTCCCAAGTATATCATGACAGTGTCTGAATTTTGGAGAGGCCTTGCAGTGGCAGGGAAGAGTTGTTTTCCAATACTTGTGAGTTCATTTTGAGTCATGCTGAAGGGAGTTTACCCATCACTAGTTGCATACATGGCTATGGTGGCTGTCATGAGAGTATGCTCACATTGGAAGGAGGCAGCTTCTACATGCAGCCTTACTCCTTGTTAAAGGGACACAGTTGTGAAGGAGAGGGAATGAGCAGAGTACAAAGTCCCACACCTCATGTTCAAACCCCCTCCTGACAAGCAGTGCTAGAATGTGAACCTTGCAAGATGGTTGCCCTGCTTATCGGTGGAAGGGCTGTGACTGCCTACCTTGCAGGCCTTCCTTCCTATGCCAGTAATGATGGGAGCACTTACCTGGTAAGTGAGTGTCTTGCAGGGAAAGATGCATCTGTCAATTTTGTTTTCTCCCAGTTTGTCATTTCTCAAATCTTAAGTTCAGTTCACCCCAAACTTTGAGAATCTGTTAAAATAAATAGTTTGTATGAAAATTGCTACATATTTTGCACATCGCTCTCCTAATATACACCTTTGTGCATGCAATTTTGCCTAATATACACATGAATTGCAAGCAATTTTCCTAATATAATGCATTTTAATGTTATTTTCAGTAATATATGCATTTTTGTGTGCACTTTCCCCCTAACATACATATTTTGTATGGATATTTTGATGGGTGAATTCAATTGCAAAAGTCAGAAAAACACAAATTTTGAAAAATGACTTTTGGGTCACATATTTGTTCAAAACAGCAGAATTAGGTACATTTGCATCAAAATGTGAACCAAATTTTTACCCCACCACTAATGTCCTGTGCAGTTCACTTACCGTGATTAGTTTCCTAGGAGTGAAAAATAGAAGCATAATGGTGTTTCTGCACTTCTTTGCATGATGGAAACACCTTGCAAAGACAGAATCAGAACAAAAGTGAATGTGCAATGCCACTTTCAGGGCGGGCAGTATTTCTTTGTAATCTGAGAATAGTCCAGATGTAATTTTATTAGAGACACAAACCTACCTTCTCCAGATCAGATGCAGGGTCATGTATATATGATTTCCACCCTCTGTACTATTGCTGCTGCTTTGTTGAGGCCTTTCAAGTGAAATGATTTGCATTGTAATGATATTCTGAGATACTCTGAGTCAAAAGATATTCTGAGTCAGTTGCGATGCAATTTATGCATTACTCTGAATGATTCAAAAGTACTTCCTCTGGCCTCTTCTAAAATGCTCAAATGATTCATTTAAAGATCTGCTTTTTGGTTAAGTTCACATACAATAGTTCCTTCTCTTCTATATTAACATGGATTACATGTAGTCTTGTATTCCTATGATATTTATTGGTCTTTTAATCAGTGCTATAATCTTCTATCTATAGGTTTTCATATTCTCCTGTAACAATTATTGTTTCAGTTCTGACAAAGGCGTTGAATGTTAAATATCCCTCATTAAAACTGGTGTTCTGGGTCCAATATTTTTTAGGCTATTGTCTTAAAACACGGGTGAGCAACTTGTGGCCCTCCAGATGTTTTGGCCTATAACTCGTATCAGTCCTAGCCAGCACATCCAATTATGACGGATGATGAAAGTTGTGGACCAAAACATCTGGAAGGCAACAAACTGCCCACAGTGGTGTAGTGCAGCCAGGGTTCAAAGGGATGCAGCAATGGCACTTTTTCATTAGCAGGGATGCTGACATCATCTGCCACCCCCCTCAGAATCCCGTCTCCCTCTGAGTTTAGCTGCAATCCTCACAGTAGCTGGGGGTAGTGGGGATGAATATTCTCAGCAACAATATATAGTTGTAAGCTATCCCTGTTGTAATACAAAGTATTTTGGAGCAGTCTAGTCTTGAAGGGGCAATTAAGACCCAATGCCTTTATAAAATATCTGCTCCTGGTACAGATGAAAACTGCTAGAATTGGTTTGTTGATATGGATCAACACAACTGCCTACTTTTTGGGCCTCTCCTTAGGCTATGGGGACTGTCATAGTGATCTCGCCGGATCGTCACCTTGAAGTGGTGAGTGGGCTTGCATGTTCCGATGAACCCTGTGAGCAATGCCGTCGGGAGCTATATACTCCCGGTAGGGTCACCCATGGCGGTAAGGTCCGGGAAGAGGAACCAGACAAAGAACGATCCAAAACAAAAAGTCCTCAATGGCAGAACAGGCGGAAGATAATTTAAACCTAAATTACAACGGCTGTGAAGGCGGATGAAGGCTGCAGCAGAGAATGGTTTTCCAATCGTCAGGGTAACCATGCCATTGGATCATTGCTGTCCTCTGTCAAGTTTGTGTGGTTATTCGTTGTGCACCGATCTCCCCACATAAAACAGCTTCACGCACAGGCATCTTCCAACCCAACCCAACCCAACCCAACCAACCAACCAACCAACCAACCAACCAACCAACCAACCAAAAGTCCCATGGCGACTGGCGAATGGCGACGGGGGCAGGACTGTGAATCTGGAAGCCCCTAGTCACGGACCAGCACATGGGCGGTGGATGCAGACTCAGTCGCCCTGTTCAAGGAACGAGGTAGTCGAGCAGCTCGGCAGCTGTAGGACTGAGCAGCCCTATTTAGGATCCACTCTGCTCACCCCGTATGGGGAGGGGGCTAGAAAAGGTGCCCTAAACATAGTCTACCTCTTTCTCCCCTGACTGGATTACCGCGTCCAGTGGGGTCACCATTTTAGCGGTCGAAAAAGACATTTGAATTTTGGAACATGGAATATACGGACACTGCTGGATAACATAGATAGTGAACGCCCTGAGCGTAGGACTGCTATTATTGCAAGGGAGCTGAGACGGTTTAAAATTGACATAGCAGCACTTCAAGAAACTCGAAGGGCAGGAGAGGGACAGTTGAAAGAAGAAAAAGGACGCTATACCTTCTTCTGGAAAGGACTACCTGAGCAGGACCGACAAATACATGGAGTAGGCTTTGCCATCAAAAATAAGCTAGTGAACTCTTTGTCAGAAGTTCCTACTGGCATTAACGAACGCCTGATAACTCTTCGATTAAAGCTCGCCAATAACCAGCAGGTAACTATCTTGAGCGCCAACATTAGATGATGATGAAGACATCAAGGAAAACTTTTATACCCAGTTGGACACTCTCCTGTCAGAGATACCTAAGGAGGATAAAATTATCCTCCTGGGCGATTTTAACGCAAGAGTCGGGCGTGACTTTGATTTATGGCCAGAAACTATTGGAAAGACAGAGTTGGTAATAGCAACTCGAATGGAATCTTACTTTTGTCTATATGTGCAGAGCATAATCTCACTATCACAAACACACTCTTTCGACAAAAGAATAAGTTTAAAACATCATGGCAGCACCCACGGTCAAAGCACTGGCATCTTCTGGATTATGTAATTGTCCATGTTAGAGATCACCGCAATGTACTTCTTACTAGGGCCATGGTGAGTGCCGACGACTGCTGGACAGACCACCGACTAATCCGGTCCACTATGGTTATCAACATTGCTCCCCAACGTAGGCTTCAAGGAAGGAAACCAAGGCGTAAAATGAACATCCACACCCTTCAAGATCCTATTAAGCAAACTCATCTTCAATCACTTCTTAAGGAACATCTACCTACGGAACCTCCTGACAACATTGATGACCATTGGTCTAAGCTGAAAACCTCCATTACTGCAGCTTGTGAACAAACTATTGGATATGAAACTAAGAAACATCAGGATTGGTTTGATGAAAATGATAATGAGATTAAATATATAATTGACCAAAAAAGGAAAGCCTTCCAAATATGGCAAAATGATATTAACTGCTCTGTCAAGAAAAAAATCTATGCTAGTGCAAAGGCTGAGGTCCAAAGAAGAACAAGAGAAGTTAAGAACGCCTGGTGGAAAAAGAAAGCTGAAGAAATTCAACAACTTGCAGAATCTCATGATGCACGGGGCTTTTTTAAGGCCACAAGGGCCATTTATGGACCAAAAACCTATGGTACAAACCCTTTACAATCAAAAGATGGCACCAAACTCTTAAAAGACAAAGAGTCTATTGCACTGCGTTGGAAAGAGCATTATTATGACCTTTTAAATCGTAAATCTAAGGTGGATAATGAGATTTTTCCGCAAATCCCGCAAAAACAAATTAGAGAGGAACTTGCAATACTCCCCACTTTGGATGAAGTAAAAAAAGCCATTAATCAAATGAAGAATAACAAAGCTAGTGGACCAGATGGGATTCCTGCAGAAATCTTTAAAGAAGGGCCCCCCGAACTTGTACAACATCTTCATAAACTCATCGAAAAAATCTGGATAAGAGAAGAGATCCCAGAAGACTTCAGGGATGCCATAATTATCACTCTTTAAGAAAGGTGATAGAACAGACTGTGGAAACTATCGGGGCATTTCTCTCTTAGCTCCCGCAGGTAAAATATTCTTCCATCTGGTAACCTGTGTCCTCACTGTGGAAAGCTGTGTGGATCTAGAATTGGCCTCCACAGTCACTTACGGACCCATCGCTAGAGTCTACACAATTTTCTTTAGAATTTTCCTCCTTTTAAAATCTCCTTTTTGTAAATTTTCTTTTTTTTTTTTTATCCTGGAAGACAATCTTACTCGGTCACAAGTGATTGCCTGACATGGTGAGTGCCTGCACTTCAGAATCTACCATTATTACACCATAGTTGCCTACCCCTGTCTTAAAAGTATCGTCTCCTTATTCCTGAGCATTACAAAAGCCAAGACACATGATTCTTCACATTTGGAATGTTGTATTCCTCTATCACTAACTGTCTTACTCCCAGCTCTTCTACAGAAGGTTTCTAGACTCAATCTTGGCTTATAAAATATAGGGAATATACACCACTAGTTCTGGAAATTCCACTATCTATTAAGAAAAGTATCACCATTGTCTATGCCCTCTGCTTTGTAGTGAGACAAATAATGCAGCAACAACACCCTGAACAAAGCCATGAGTGTCCCTTTATAGTTGAACTTTGGTAAGTGTACCATCTCTTTTGCTTTCAGATGTTCACTTCACAAATGCACCAGAACTACTTTCATTGGGATTCTAAACATTCAATGCCTCAGAACACCACACCATGTGACTCTTTTTAAAATTCAGAGTTTTAAAGATGACCTTCTTGCCTGTATTAATATTTCATGGGGTTAACAAAGATTCCTACTCAGGAGGACAGAGCTCCCTCCTACAGCTAGGAAAAATTCTCTCTTTGAAGTTTTTTTTAAAAACAAAAAAAATGTATTATGGTATATTTTTGAGTTGTTCAGATCTTGACTACATTAGCTGATCTGATCTATTTTGTGCTATAAGACCTTCCATTTTTTGACAGCTACTTCCCACTTCCAGAAAACAAACATAAACTTTGCCACCTAAGAATATTTTGAATGTATGCTTTTTCTCCCCAGTGATGACTTAAACATTCTTCCTCTTGGTTAACTTCTTCCTTGCATTTCAGATCCTTACAGGAGGCATCCCAATACTGTTCCATACAATGAGTGTTGTTGGCAGAGGCTAGTGATGGAACAGATGCCAACTCACCCAAAGCCAACGCCTGTCAATGCCTGCTCCCCGGTTGGCAGAGAGCGCCCTGATCTCATGCTAAGAGGTTTTCTGGCTTCGCTCTCCACTATAATTCACCCTGTTATGGAAGAAAACTGTGCCGTGCGATCATGGCCTGGAAGCTTGCCATCGGAAGGCATCAAGTTAAAATCCCAACTCGGCTACTACTAGTACTCGGATTCATTTTCCTGGCTATTGGTGAATGAATTGCTGAATAATCTTCAGAGGATAGAGAGGGTACATTATACATGTTTAGCACTCATGCACCTCTGGGAAAAGTTCTCTCTGTGTGGAAAAAAATCTTTATCCAGTTCACCATTACCACAGCACTGGCATTTTGTAGTGCTGGGATATTTGATTTAGAGTTTCCATGGCAACTGACAGGCATCTCACCTACACATATGCTGCATTTTTCCCCGGGGTTAGAAATCTTTAGCCTGTGATATTAATATGTGGAAAGTTATATGCAGTCTGTGATTCACAAGACCACTGATATCAATACAGTTCAGTGCCTGCCTAGTGGAACTCCCTTCCCATTAATAATGAGCAGGTGCTGACAGTTTTGTATTTTAGGCGTCTGCTTAAAACATATTTGTTTACTCAGGCTTTCCCTGTAGTGTGACCCAGTTATGTATAGTGGCTTGATTGACTATGTGATTGTTTTATTTTTATCTTGTATTTTTATTGTTGTCATTTTAATGTAGTATTTTTTTTTATGTTCAGTGGTATATAAATTTGTACAAATAAATAAATATGTTTGCCGTACATAGCAACTTCAGCTGTGTAAAGTAACCTTCACCTAAGTGTGTGTACCTAGGAGTAAGTTATATCTATGGGACTGTCTTCTTAGAATGTGGCTGTTAATTGGTAACCATTTGTGAATGGTTAGCTGGGATCCAAAGTTCTCCAGGCCATTGATGAGCACTTGGGAATAATATTCTATTTGCTGGAATGTCATCCAGTGCTCCACACATGAATCCCCATTACATGTGCTGATCATTCCAGTTCCTTCTCCTCTGAACTTCCTTATGTGCACTGGAATTCTTGCATGCCCATCAGATCTGTTGGACTGAGGCACATGTCTACAATCTCCTATTAGTAATTTCTGTAATAGGCAAAAGTGAGCATGTATCCAAACCTCAAGTGCAAGAATTGTTCAATAGTCTGAGTGTGAGTTTTTCTTGCATTTGCTTTAAGAAACATCCAAAAGAATGGTTGTTGTAGAACCTAGAGACTCTGTAGAGAATAATGTTGCAATGGATTTCCTCCCCACCCCTTTTAATTATAATGTATCAGTTTACTTTTATTTTACAGAAATGGAAAATATGCCAGGAGTTTGATAATTTGATTGCTTTGTCAACTAGATTGAATTCAAAAGGAGGTTGAAGGATTGAACTGAGAAATACATAACATATATGCAACGATTTACATTCATCAGAACATCAGGCCAAATAATATTTATGGACTTCATAAATTAAATGGAAAGCTTGAAAATGTAAACTCTAATGGACTTGTGACAACAGAAGATGTAATATGCCTCTGCTACACCAGGAATTTTAGTAAACTGCAATCTCTAATCTCTGTGTGTCACAGGAGGGGTGGGCATGAAAGTGGTGCAGCCTGTCCATGCAACCAATCCCTATTTGGGGGGAAGTCCTAGAATACAGCTGAGGAACCTGTGGCACTGCAGATGTTGCTGGACTCCAACTTCCAACAGTCCCAGCCAGCATGGCCAGTGGTCAGCAGTGATGAGAGTTGTAGTCCAACAACATTCGAAGGGCCACAGGTTCCGCAACCATATTGCAGAAGTACAAGTCAGTTTGTATGTGAGCTGCCTAAAGCTCACATAATCTTCCTATGCTTTTAGCCAAAGAGACAACTAAATTTTAGCATATTGACCCCTTCTCACAGATGCAATATGAAAAATGTATGTTTATATGGGTAAACAGGACATCAGATAAGTTAATTTAATTATATTTTTATCCAACTTTTCAGACAAATATTAGCTCCCAAAGTGGCTTAGGTCAATCAAAAAATGAGACATAGGCCCTGTAGAGGTAGAGGAGGGATATTTGTTTAATATCGCCAGAACTTGGTGACTTGTAAACAGGCATTTATATCCAGTTGAGGTGTTGCTGGCAGTCTTGTTGGGACAGAGGTGCTGCAACATTCTGTTCCTGTCTCCCAGCTGAGCAGGAGCACAACAGGAGAGAGGCTCCAGCTGTTTCTGGGACTGTGATAAGCGGGCAGGCTTCCAGAGAGCGAGCGAACAGAGCGAGCGAACAGGGAGAGCAAACAGGAGTTTGGCAGCGGAGTAGAACGACAAGTGCTGCAACAGCAAGTGCTGCTGTACAAACAACAACTACTAGTGCTGCAAGGGAAGGGTGTGGCCTGAGAACTGAAAGGGAAGGGTGTGGCCTGGGAGCTGAAAGGGAAGGGTGTGGCCTGAGAGCTTAAAAGGAAGGGAGAGGCCTGGGAGCTCATTCTGTTCCTGACTCCCAGCTGAGCAGGAGCACAACAGGAGAGAGGCTCCAGCTGTTTCTGGGACTGTGATAAGCGGGCAGGCTCCCAGAGAGCGAGCGAACAGAGGGAGAGCAAACAGGAGTTTGGCAGCGGAGTTCGGCAGGGGAGGTCAAGGGGGAGGCCCCTAAAAAATTTTCTTGGAAGACAGAAACATAAAGGGAACAGAGCACTATGGAAGGAAAGGACTCAGCAGTGGTGGTGACCTGCAAGGGGTGTGCAATGTTTGTTTTCCTGCCGGAGATCAACATGGCCTACACGTGCAACAAGTGCAAGCTGGTCACGCTGTTGGAAGAAAAGGTCAGAGGACTGGAGCAGCAAGTGTCAACCCTCAGGAGCATAAGAGAAAGCGAGGAGTTCTTAGACAGAACGGTGGATCTACAGCACCAAAGCACAGTACAGGAGCCAGAAGGGCAACGGCAGGATGAGGCGGAGTCGGAGACTGCAGAGGCAAGGGAAAATAATGCAGGGGGAACTCCCTGGAAAAGGGTGACTGTTAGGAGCAGAAGAACTACAAGACACTCTGCGCCTGTGGAAGCAGTGGAGCTATGGAACCGCTTCCATGTACTTGAGGACGAGAGCAGAGGACAGCCTGCAGAGGACGGATTACCGGGCACCCAACGTGACAGCGAGCAAGAGGCTGAGGGTCAGTCAAGTGGAGGCAATCAAACCAAGGCCTACAGCAAGAGGAAGAGAAGAGTACTCGTAGTGGGAGACTCCCTCCTGCGGGAGATCGAAGCCAAAGTATGTCGCGAAGACCCATGGACTCGCCAGGTATGCTGTCTCCCCGGGGCACGGATTAAGGATGTGTCAGAGCAGCTGCCGAGGCTCATGCAGCCCACCGACACATACCCCTTTCTTCTCTTCCACATGGGTACAAATGATACTGCCAAGCGGAGTTACAAAGAAATCACGGCAGACTTTGAAGAGCTGGGAATGGAACTCAAGAACTTCGGGGCCCAGATAGTTTTCTCATCCATCCTTCCAGTACTTGGAAGAGGCATAGAAAGGGAAAGAAAAATACTCCGGTGAATGACTGGCTACGAAGGTGGAGCCGATGTGAGGGATTTGGATTCTGGGACCACGGGCTACACTTCCTGGAAGATGGACTGCTGGCAAAGGATGGGTTGCACCTCACAAGGACTGGGAAGAATGTGTTTGGTCACAGCATGAGGAACTTAATCAGGAGGGCTTTAAACTGAATCCAACAGGGGAGGGAGACATAAACTCGGGGGTACCAATGGAAGAAGGCCTCTATGCCACAATGGAGAGAACAGCTCCAGCGGTGCCCATTGATAGTCTACCACAAAATGTAGGGGGAAAGTCGGACTATAAAGCACATAGTCTTCGATGTCTCTATACTAATGCCCAGAGTATGGGCAACAAATAAGACGAACTTGAACTCTTGATACATGAGGGCAAGTACGACTTGATAGGGATAACTGAAACCTGGTGGGATGACTCCCATGACTGGAATACAGCAATTGAAGGGTATAACTTGTTCAAAAGGAACAGAAGCAACAGAAAGGGAGGTGGAGTTGCACTGTATGTTAAAAATACGTATCTCTGCACAGAGATACAGGAAGAGGAGCTTGGCAGCCCCATTGAGAGCATCTGGGTTAAAATAAAGGGGGCAAAGAATAAAATGAACATGGCGGTTGGAGTCTACTACCGACCACCCAATCAAGGAGAAGACAAGGATGGAACTTTTGAAAAGCAAATTGCCATTGTTTCAAGGAGGCACGATGTGGTAGTAATGGGTGACTTCAATTTCCCTGATATCTGTTGGGAGACTTATTCAGCCAAACATGGCCCCTCCAGGAAATTCCTGAGCTGTGCTGCTGATAACTTCCTCCTACAGAAAGTGGAGGAAGGAACTAGAGGATCGTCTATCCTTGACCTGATTCTAACCAACAGAGACGAGTTAGTGGATAAAGTGGCAGTTTCGGGAACTCTGGGGGAAAGTGACCATGTTATACTTGAGTTCTTGATTCTAACAGAAGCAAAAGCTGAGTGTAGCCAAACATGTACCCTGGATTTTAGGAAAGCCAATTTTAACAAACTCAGAACAATGATTAGTAAGATCCCATGGCAAGCGACTCTCACGAGAAAGGGAGCCCAGGAGGGGTGGGAGTTTTTAAAAAAGGAAATTTTAAAGGCACAATTGCAAACAATTCCCACAAGGAAAAAAGGCAGAGGGCAACAGAAGAAGCCAATGTGGCTTCACAATAAACTCAAAGATGACCTGAAAACAAAAAAGGACACGTATAGGAAGTGGAAGGAAGGACAGGCTACAGGGGAAGAGTACAGGCAGGTAGCACAGAACTGCAGGAATAGTGTCAGGAAGGCTAAAGCTGAGAATGAGCTAAGGTTAGCGAGGAATGCTAAAAGCAACAAAAAAGCTTTCTTCAGATACATGCACAGTAAAAGACAGAAGAAAGAACTGGTGGTTCAACTACGCAATGAGGATGGCAAATTGATAACAGAAGACAAAGAAAAGGCAGAAGTGTTCAATTCCTACTTCGGCTCGGTCTTCTCCCAAAAGAGGGTCTATGACCCCCCTGGCAAACCTGAAGTGCAGACTGAAGGGGCAGGATTGCAGCTTGAGATTGATAGGCAAATGGTCAAGGAGCACCTGATTACTCTGAACGAGTTTAAATCTCCAGGGCCTGATGAGCTGCATCCTAGAGTCATAAAGGAACTGGCAGAAGAACTCTCAGAACCACTGTCTATTATCTTTGAGAAATCATGGAGAACAGGTGAAGTGTCAGACGACTGGAGGAGGGCAAATGTTGTTCCCATCTTCAAAAAGGGCAAGAAGGAGGAACCTGGGAACTATAGGCCAGTCAGTCTGACATCAATCCCTGGGAAGATTTTGGAGCAGATTATAAAGAAGTCAGTCTGCAAGCACCTTGAAAACAATGCAGTGATTACTAGAAGCCAGCATGGATTTGTCAAGAACAAATCCTGTCAGACTAATCTGATCTCATTTTTTGATCGGGTAACCTCCCTTGTGGACTGTGGGAATGCTGTGGACATTATATATCTGGACTTCAGCAAAGCTTTCGACAAAGTGCCTCATGATATCCTGATTAGTAAGCTAGCTAAGAGTGGGCTAGATGGAACAACTATCAGGTGGATCCACAATTGGCTACAGAATCGGACTCAAAGAGTGCTTATCAATGGTTCCTTCTCAAACTGGGGAGAGGTAACGAGCGGGGTAACACAGGGCTCGGTCCTGGGCCCGGTGCTCTTCAACATTTTTATTAATGACTTGGATCAGGAGGTACAGGGAATGCTTATCAAATTTGCAGATGACACAAAGTTGGGTGGAACAGCTAATACTCTGGAAGACAGAAACAAAATTCAAAGTGACCTCGATAGGCTGGAGCGCTGGGCCGAAAACAACAGAATGAAATTTAATAGGGATAAATGCCAAGTGCTGCACCTAGGGAGAGGAAACCAAATGCAGAGTTACAGAATGGGGGACACTTGGCTCAACAATACTACAAGTGAGAAGGATCTTGGAATTGTGGTAGATCACAAACTGAATATGAGCCAGCAATGCGATGTGGCTGCAAAGAAGGCAAATGCAATTTTGGGCTGTATTAATAGAAGTATAGCTTCCAAATCGCGGGAAGTGATAATTCCCCTTTACTCGGCACTGGTCATCTTGAGTACTGCGTCCAGTTCTGGGCACCTCACTTTAAGAAGGATATAGACAAACTGGAGAGGGTTCAGAGGAGGGCAACAAGGATGATAAAGGGACTGGAAACAAGGCCCTATGAGGAGAGACTGAAAGAACTGGGCATGTTTAGCCTTCAGAAGAGGAGACTGAGGGGAGATATGATCGCACTCTTCCAGTATTTGAAGGGATGTCACACAGAGGAGGGCCAGGATCTCTTCTCGATCATCCCAGTTTGCAGGACATGGAATAATGGGCTCAAGTTACAGGAACCTAGATTCCACCTAAACATCAGGAAAATTTTCCTGACTGTTAGAGCAATAAGACAATGGAATCAACTACCTAGGGAGGTGGTGGGCTCTCCCACTCTGGAGGCATTCTAGGTGCAGCTGGACAGACATCTGTCAGAGATGCTTTGACCTGGATTCCTGCATTGAGCAGGGGGTTGGACTCGATGGCCTTGTAGGCCCCTTCCAACTCTACTTTTCTATGATTCTATGATTCTATGAACTGACCCACCAGAAGCCCATTTTCCTCAGGTCTAGAGTGTGATCCCTTCCCTACTGCAATCCTAGGGCAACAGATAGTAAGAGCAATGCTCTTTCTTTCTGAGAGGGGAATGCAAGCTTTCTGCAGCTGCTTCTTCTCTGGGCAATGGTTGGAGCCAAACTGGTCTTCCCCTTGCCATGATGTTTTCTAGGAGCCAGGGAGTGTGATGGCAGAGGCAGAAGCATAGTCCTCTTAGGTTCTGCAGAAGCATAGTCCTCTTAGTCCCAACGTAACTACAGAAAGAGCATGACTGAACACTTGGCTTTAGGAAAACTTGATCAGAGGCAAAATGCAACACTGAAATAAGCCAGACGTGTTTTCTGAAGATGTAGAAGTGATATCTTCAGGATGCACTTCAGAGACATCAACAACAAATTAACAGGGATCTTATATTAAAATAAGGATTTGAGATCAGGGCGGTGGTCATGGGGCACGTGTGTATGTTTAGTATGCCACGGCAAAGTTACAATTGAGAGGGTTTTACCTTTAAAGGCAGCCTAAAACTAATTTTAAATAAATAAAATAAATTTAAATAAACTTTCTATCACATAGAATTGTATTACATTGCCAGAATGGATATAGCTTTCTTGCAAGCATTTCTTTGTGAACTTGGTTTTTAAAAGGATCACCAAAGCTCTCTCTTTTTACATATGTATCCTTGCTGTAATGAAAGCTAGGCACAAAATTGCCTCGATAACTCAATGCCTTAAGCCTTAAAAATGGCACAGTAGTCAAAAGCTTTAGGTCTGGCTTACAAGAAGGGAAGTTAAATCCTCCTTTGCTTTATTGCATTTCCCAGCATAATTCAGTGTGCAGTTGTAGTCCATAAGAACTGTCTTGCTGCATCAGACTAAGGTCCATCTAATTCAGTATTCTGTTGCCAACAGCAGCTAAGCTAGCCAAATGTTTCTAGGAACTCACAAGCAGAGCATGAAGGTTATGGTCTATCCCTGTTTGTCTCTTTGGGGGTTTTTTTTAGCCTCTCTTTTGTAGGGAAGCGTGAGTCATTTGATCTCTGCAAATTATGAAAGGAATTGACCTGGTCGTCTCCAACACTTAGACTAATGTGTGGATCAGATTTTGCACTTCCCAGATGTTCTGGTGTATTTCCTCACTAACAAAATGTATGTTTGGGAAATGAGTATTTATTTTAATATTTTAAACTTATTTTTAAAATACCAAAAATACATACAGAGACTGAGGAGTCACAGAACACATAAGTAAGCAACACAGCAGAATAATTGAGAACATATTACATCCAGGGCCGGCGCTACCGCTAGGCCAACTAGGCGGTTGCCTAGGGTGCGTAGCGGAAGAGGGCGCAGAACGCTGCGCTCCTCTTCGCTGCCGGCGCGCTCCTGCCCTGCCCGCCTGCCCTCCTCTCCGAGAAAGCCAGGTAAGTGCGCCCGGAGTAGTGGTGGGGCCGAGCCTGGGCGCCTCCCCCCTACCTTGCCTCGCCTCCGCGCCGCCTCCCACCTCGCTTCACTTCCCCCCCGTGCCGCCTCCCCCCACCCCGCCTCGCTTC
This sequence comes from Shinisaurus crocodilurus, assembly GCA_021292165.1. Taxonomy (NCBI): domain Eukaryota; kingdom Metazoa; phylum Chordata; class Lepidosauria; order Squamata; family Shinisauridae; genus Shinisaurus; species Shinisaurus crocodilurus. The sequence goes on along the minus strand of CM037876.1, from coordinate 262,609,922 downwards.
GCCTCTGCGCCGCCTCCCCCCCCGCGCCGCCTCCCCCCACCTCGCCTCGCTTCGCCTCTGCGCCGCCTCCCCCACGCGCCGCCTCCCCCCACCTCGCCTCGCCTCGCCTCTGCGCCACCTCCCCCCCGTGCCGCCTCGCTTCGCCTCTGCGCCGCCTCCCCCCCGCGCCACCTCCCCCCCACCTCGCCTCGCTTCAACTCTCCTCCGCGCCACCTCCCCCCCCGACACCTACCTTCTCCGTGCTGTTTCCGGAGCCCCGCCCACGCTCTGTTTTGGCGGGAAGTACCAGGGCAACAGGGCTTAAACAGCCCTGTTGCTCTGGTTTCCCCCGGCCAAAAACAGAGCGCGGGGGTCCCTTTTCGGAGGAGGCGTCGGACTGGGAAGGTTGGTGGGGGGCAGCGGCAGCGGCAGCGTGCGGGGGGGGGTCCGGTGGCGGCGGCGGCGGCGGGGGGGGCGGGAGGTTGCAGAGCAGGGCTGCTTTCCGGAGCCCCCCCCACGGCACGAGGGGGGGTGCTAAATATAATTTAGCCTAGGGCGCCAAACTGCCCTGCACCGGTCTTGATTACATCTGATATGTTTTATAAAGTGCCCCTCCAGAATTAGAGTATTTTAAGAGAAAATATGTTTTCAAAAAAGCATTCAAATGCCAATTTTCATGCTGATTTTTTTTTTAATCATTGCAGATTAATGCGAAAACAAGATGGAACTGACTTATGGGTGAACACATGTGAAAGTGACACAAGCCAGAAATAGACTGATTTCTCCATCCCTAGCCAACAGTGGAAAGTGATCCGGCAAGAAGAGCTTGCAGTGCTGAGCCTCTAGATAATTGGTGGCAAAGATAGATGTTCTAACACAGCTGACAAAAGACACAGTCCTGCACTGCCCATCCAGTTAGCATGCAATCCGATTGAAACTTTAGTGTGGCAGGCAATACTGTAAGCTCACGCTTATTTTCTATGGAACTACAATTTTCTTTAGGCGAACTGTGTCCACTAAATCCATCCCACTGTTGCTGCTGAATTATTATTTGTAACTGTTCATCCAAAATATCTTTTAATTTACTTAACACATTATTTTGGCAGGAGGCTTGGCAGTAATTTTAATTGGACAATAAACTAAAATACTAAAAAGTGCAAACACAAATAGACTCTGTTCTTACACCAGCTAATAATCTAGCATGGAAGTAATGAATATGGCTGCAGCCTTGCACAGTGCCCATAACTCTAACTGTATTTGGTGGATGTGGGCAAATATAATTATGCAAAGGATCAGAGTCTATAAGAGCTAGCCTCAGTCACACAACTTATTTTAAGGTGCTTGTGACGTGAAACATTGGATACATTGACTGAACTGGTGTGGTGTTATAAGATGGATCTTTCTGGATCTTTCTGTCCAGCCTCTGTGAGAGAAGCAGAAATTGCTAGTTAACCTGAGGACTAGGACGAGGCCCAGGAACATGTAGAAGCAAAGGGATAGGAAAACTTTGAAAACAGTCCAGAGACTTCAATTGGTTCAAAATAGAGCAGCGAGGCTGCTAACGGGGACTGGCCAACAAGAACACATCACCCCAATCCTCTATCAATTACACTGGTTACCGATTGAAGTCTGGGTCCGATTCAACATTAACATTTAAAGCCCTAAACGAAACGGTTTTGGGCCAGGTTATCTGAAGGAATGCCTCTTCCCGTATGTGCCTACTCAAACCCACATGAGATCCTGATGCAAATATTGCTGTTTCCTCTCTGCTAATAGCAGCAGGGAAACAGTGATCTGCTGAGTGGGAGACCTTAGCCAACAAGTCTCAATTCTCCTTGCCTTGCCACATGAACACTGCCACAGTGCCATCATCACTACCACTCATCAAGTTAATTGAGTGAAGGATCATGAACACTCTTGTCCTGATGAGCGAAAGAGGCAGCCAACCAGACAAGGTCATCATTATTATCAGCATGAAAAGCCCTTTGAACTACTGCAAGCATGGAAGCTGGGCACATTGGTCATGAAATCCTTTCTCTTCCCCACCCCTTTGCTTTTCTGTTTTATTTTAGAATGTGTCGGCAGTACAACATATTACATAAACATATACAATAAATTTCAACCACCTTTCCAAAATGAAAAATTAGTTCTAGACCAAATGGTAGAATGTTGAACATCTAGAAGAAGGGGGAAATCTAGCAAGAAGGTGATTATATTCTATAGCTGAGGGGTGGGCAACTTGTGGCCCTCCAGATATTTTGGCTAACAGCTTCCATCAGCCCTAGCCAGCAAGCCAATGGTTAGGGCTGATGGGAGTTGTAGTCCAAAGCATCTGGAGGGCCACAAGTTGCCCACTCCTGGGATAGCTCCTCAAGCAACCATCTTCCTATGGAAAGAAATCATATAAATATATGTTGCAAATTGCATCCCCCTATTTACAACAAACACACCTGTCTTTTATTGGTGGGCATTTGGCCTGCTGTTGACAGTTTTAACTGGCTGCCAGAAGAATGAGTTTTGATTATATTTTCTCTGTTGTCTTCTTGTTATCTTTGTGATGTTTAATTGTTTTAAAATATGTTTTTAGTCAAGCTGAGCTTTAAAAAAATAGAAAAGCAAGATATAAATATTTTACAGTGCAATATTTACCATTTCCATTTTAGAAAAAGCATACATGCACAAAAGAAAATGGCAAATAAATAAATAAATAAATTGGGATGGGGAACCAGAAGGAGGAAAGCAGCTTCCTGCACCTCACGTGGTCCAAAATGGGGAGGGACAGACACCTGGAAACTGGCCATTCCGGTGGTTTTCTGTTTGGTTGGCAAGCCTAGCTGAGAAAAATAGAACCTGAAGGAAAGGCAACTGAAAGTAGAGGGAAAGAGCTGGGGTGTTAGTGGTGGTGTAGTGGTAAATGTAGAAGTGCAAGTGCTCAGCATGGCACTCCCCATAGCAATGCCCCAGCAGAGAGTCCAAAAATGCAGGCAGCTGTGATGATCAATACCAACAAACTCATTCTAACAGTTTTCATTCCTACCAGGAGCAGACCTTTTGTAAAACTAATGGATCTTAACAGCCCATTTAAGACCAAAATACTTTGTGTTACAACAGCGTTAGCTCACAACAATATACTGTTGCTGGAAAAACCCACCCCATCATCAACCATCATCATCCCTGCTAATGAGGACGGTTATGACATCTGTGATTGTTTAGCTTAGAAAAAAGGTGAGGAAGTGGATACATGATAGAGGTGTACAAAATTATGCATGGTGTGGAGGAAGCGGGTAGGGAGACATTTTTCTTCCTCTCTCATAATACTAGAACCTGGGGTTATCCCATGAAGCTGATTGGTGGGAGATTCAGGACAGATAAAAGGAAGTACTTCTTCACACAGCACATAGTTAAATTATGGAATTCACTTCCACAAGATGTAGTGATGGCCACCACTCTGGATGGCTTTTAAAGGGGATTACACAGATTCATGGAAGATAAGGCTATCAATGGCTAGGCTACTAGTCATGATGGCTATATGCTACCTCCAGTATCAAATGCAGTATCCCTATCTATACCAGTTTCTGGGGAACATGAGCAGGAGTGTGCTATTACACTCATGTCCTACTTGTAGGTTTCCCACAGGCAGCTGGTTGTCCACTGTGTGAACAGAATGCTGAACTGGATGGACCTTTGTTCTGACCCAGCATGGCTCTTCTTATGTTCTTCATTAAAAAGTCCTAGTGTTTAAACCCTGTGAGCCCTGGCTCCACTATGACACTGGGTGATAAGTAATTGAGGCAGAATGGTGCCAATCTGCTGTAGGGGTAGAATGGCCTTCCCCAACCCGGTACCCTCAAGATGTTTTGGATTACAACTCCCAACATTCCTGACTCTATGCTGGCTGGGCCTGATCAGAATTAAAGTCTAAAACATCTGGTAAGTGCCAGGTTGAGGAATGCTGGGGTAGAGGTAGAAGAGTAGTGCTAAGGCTAATCAAGGGATCATTGACAGGATCAATGGTACCTTTCATGGAAGAGAATGGACAGAATGGAAGAGTCTGTCATCTAGTGGATGATCCCACTAATGGAAAGGGGGAAGTGATTTTCATTTATCCCCCACTTTTTGCAGTCCCCCCCACTGTTCCAGAGACTGCGCCTCCCTCTCAAGAGCATACATCCAGGGGGGATGGGGTACAGGGGGAAGGGGGATCCGCTTCAATCATCTTTCCCTTTCCATTAGCACAGGAGAGGGGCAGGAGCGCCCATCTATGAGCAGAATTCCGCTTGCATGATCTTTGGATATAACCCATGGTCACTAAAGGGAATGGGACAAAGTAGGAAGGAAGCTGAGGAAATAATCTTCTGCTGTAGAGACATGAAGTTGAAGAAAGGAGGATAAAAGGATAAAGTAGGACAGGGGAAAAAAGGTGGAAGGGCAAGGGAGGTTTAGACAGCTGGACAGTGTGGACCTAGGACTCCTGGATCAAGAGTCATGACCCTGACAGCAACAAGATTTCTTCCAGTTGAGGCTTCTACTGTCACCGCAGTGACCTTAAAGGGGCAAAAAGGGGCAAGAAACGAGGAAAAGGGCCACATTTCATATATTGGCCTTTAGTAGTTTCTAATACAACTTGGGTTGTTCCTTTTACAAGGAGCCTTATATTTAAGCTATTTACCACAGATTTAAAAATGATATATTTTACCATCAAATGGCATGTTAACATCAATTATATTATGTTTTTGTAATAATGTCATTTTGAACTATTTCTTCCACCCTAACATTTTCAGTGCACACCTGGGCATCTCCACAAAGGAGTCACACTGTCAGAACCATGGCCCATTTATTGCTAACAAACATGTACATTGTTAGCAGATGAAAATAACATAAAACTTTCTCACTGAGAAGTATTCCACACTAGGTTAGAAATGAATATAATTTACTTTTATATAACACCTCTTACACTCAAATTATCCCGAGTACATTATAAAAGGATTAGTTAGATCCTGGTAATGCAGAAAGAGTGAAGACAAACAGAATGGCTATTAAATGCTCTGCAAAAGCTCCCACGCAGCTTTGGGGGCTGACTCTTTGGGGTACTGAACTCCATCAATAGCAGTAAGTTCAATGGAAATCAGTGGCACTCAGCCCCATTTAGAAAGTGCAGAGCACTACCAAGATTCAGAGCCCATGGACATTATTAAACCTTGTTTATTGAAAGAAGGGATGTTCAATTATAGAGCAATTTAATAGTGTAATTGTAATCCCTTAGAGTGTGGTAATTTTTACAGATCATCAAAAAAATTAACACAGCTCAATTAAAAAATATCCATCCTGCCTGCAGAACTCCTTTGAATTTCCATTAATCTTTTATATGTTTTTGTTTTTGAGAACAGGGCTAGCAATGCCTTCATTCTGAAGCAGAAAACTTTATCTGCAAGAAGAAACCAAACTTAAGGTTGGAAAAAATGAGAAATGGAGAGAAACCTACATTCACAGGTTTCTCCATCCCTACCTGCAGCCAGATTTCCTCTCCCCCCGCAACACACACACACACAGTTGGCAGATCCTCATTGCACTTTTAAATATTGTGCTTAGCATTACATGTAGTTTGGCCCTTAGGAAAAATAGAAGTTCTACAGTTGATCAGATTTTTGCTCTGCAAATTAATACTTGGATCTTAAAAAACAAAACAAAATTAGAATGAGATTGTGAGTTTGGCCCTCTTGATTAGTAGGAATGACCTACTGCTGTGAATGGGTGACTGATGACTGTACAGGTATTTTAACAAAAGAACCTTAATTTCTTTAATGACAGGAAATGTTTTCGTGATACCCAGGACCGGTGCAAGGCAGTTTGGTGCCCTAGGCAAGATCAGATTTATGCACCCCCCTCCCCACTGAGAAGCGCTGTATTTTTTTCCCAGGGCTTGTCTGGCGCCCCCTTTAGCCCTGCGCCCTAGGCAGCTGCCTAGTTGGCCTAATGGTAGCACCGGCCCTGGTGATACCCTGGAATCAACCTGCAGCTAGAGGGTGGGGGAGAGAAGCAGAGTGTACTTTGAATTTAGAGAGACTGAGAAAATGATGACAGTTTTTACATGGAATTAGCTAAAGCTGGGGTACAACATTGGGAAGCTGTGCAAGTACCTTGTTCTCTGGGAGTCTAATGCAGGGTCAGCAGTTCTGCTGCCTGTTTTTAGGAGTTTGCTTGCTTACACTGGTCTCTGCTTGTATATTTCTAAAATAAATATTGACACCAGAAGTCACCCATGCTCTCTGATCCAAAGGAAACTGACTGCTAGAAACTGTGAAGAAATGCCATGTATATAAGTGTTGTTGTTCTGCAATGTTTACTTTGTGTGGCCTCTGAGAGGCAATAAAGTATCGGAGTAGGCCTGAGGCTTTGTTATTGTCAAAGGCCTGTGGAAAAAAACAGTTAGGATGACAGTTAAGCAGTTGACAGTTAGGAGTTTAGTCAGTGAGTGGAAAGTGAGGGAGAAGGTCTGCTGGTTGGTGTGTGGTGTTATAAAAGGACTAGGAGAAGATAAGGAGAAAATAAATAGCTAAGGCATGAATATTAAGCTATTCCTTCTCTGCGGGATACCCTTACATGCTGGTGAAGATCAGGAGTAGGGAGTAGAAGCTGGGGTCATCCCATGAAGCTGATTGGTGAGAGATTTAGGACAGATAAAAGGAAGTACTCTTCACACAGCGCATTAAAACTATGGAATCCTCTTCCACAAGATGTAGTGATGGCCACCAATTTGGATGGCTTTAAAAGGGGATTGGACAAATGCATGGAGCCACTATCAATGGCTGCTAGTCCTGATGGCTATATCCTACCTCCAGTATCAGAGGCAGTATGCCTATGTACACTAGTTGCTGGGGAACATGGGTGCTGTTGCACTCATGTCCTGCTTGTGGGTTTCCTGTGGGCAGCTGGTTGGCCACTGTGTGAACAGGATGCTGGACTAGATGGACCTTTAGTCTGCTACAGCATGGCAGTTCTTATGTTCTTATGAGCAGGTGACTGTGTTGTGCCAGGAAGCTGCCCAAAGATCTTGCCAGAAGACTGTTACTCAAGCAGGCAGTAAAAAGCCTCTTATACCAAGCTACTAGAAGGTTTTAAAGTATTCTAAGATAATTATCCAAGCAGCCAGTAGCACAACAGGAGGAGCTTTGATGTCAGAGGAAGGCTGTACCAAACAGCTGGACCTGGTTGTGCGTGTATTTGGCTGAGGTAGAGGTTTAGTGAATTTGGCCTGAGGTACAAGTAGTAATTAAGAGGCTTGTAGCAGCAACAGTGTCTCTTGAGTCCTTAAGAATGGTCACTAAGCAGTCTTGTGAAAACCCCAAAGTAACTATTAGTAATCCCTTATATGTAAAATATCCCTTTAATAAATTAACTTGTTTGATAGTCTTGTCTCTAGCATTGGTGCCCAAGCCTCTTATACCTAGCTACTGGTAGGTTTAAAAGTATTTCAATAGAATTGGGGAACCCTGAGTTATAGTGGCAGAGAGTTCCTTAGGCCCTGAAATACACGTATTTGCTAACAGTAAGAAACCCCATAGGTGGTGGCAGCTCTGGGGAGAGAAAATTTCCCATACTGTCCTTGGATGTTCTCACTTCTCAAGAAATTGGGGACTGCATGTGTACCATAATAATTAGGCTGCAATCCTATATCCAATTATTTGGAAGTAAGTCCCATTTAACTCAATGGGGCTTACTTAGAATCATAGAATAGTAGAGTTGGAAGGGGCCTATAAGGCCATTGAATCCAAACCCCTGCCCAATGCAGGAACCCAAGTCAAAGCCTCCCTGACAGATGGCTGTCCAGCTGCACCTTGAATGCCTCCAGAGTGGCAGAGCCCACTACCTCCCTAGGTAGTTGGTTCCATTGTCTTATTGCTCTAACAGTCAGGAAATTTTTCCTGATGTCCATGCGGAATCTGGCTTCTTGTAACTTGAGACCATTATTCCGTGCCCTGCAATCTGGGATGATCGAGAAGAGATCATGGCCCTCCTCTGTGTGACAACCTTTCAAGTACTTGAAGAGTGCTATCATATCTCCCCTCAATCTTCTCTTCTGAAGGCTAAACATGCCCAGTTCTTTCAGTCTCTCCTCATAGGGCTTTGTTTCCAGTCCCCTAATCATCTTTGTTGCCCTTTCCAGTTTGTCTACATCCTTCTTAAAGTGTGATGCCCAGAACAGGACACAGTACTCAAGATGAGGCCTAACCAGTGCTGAATAGAGGGGAACTAGTACTTCCCACAATTTGGAAGCTATACTTCTATTAATGCTGCCCAAAATAGCATTTGCCTTTTTTGCAACCACATCACATTGCTGACTCATATTCAGCTTGTGATCTACAACAATTCCAAGATCCTTGTTGCTAACTGCTGATATTCAAAAAGCATATGATAGCCTCCACCCATCCCTAAGAGTACTGGGAACTGGCCATTTTTCTCCCTGTAACTAGGAAGGGCTGGGCACATCCAGCACTCAAAGGATCCTGTGCCCTTTAGATGCTTTATGTGAAAGTTGCCTCCAGGGATATCCTGCCCAAACCCATCATGCTGGAGTTCCCAGGTGGCTTGATGTTTGTTCAGACAGTTGCTATCACAGCTAGGTTGGCAACTCTTCTAAAGGGAGAACTTAATGGCCAGGAAATAATGTGAACAAGTGGCTGGTGGTTCCCTGCCCCTTCTTTCTTCATTGCTCCACTGTCAGTAGCTCTGTTGGGACACAGAGCACCATATGAACATAGGAAAATGGTGGCACCGCTTATTGTAGTCCACAGTTGTGGACTACAGGACAGAAACAAGTCTGAATGAAAGCACAGCACTTAACCCATCAGTTGGTTCTTTTCCTCCCACTCAACATTGGGGAAGATGGTGAAACTCCACCATTATCTCCAAATGAAACTGAGTGGGTCAAACTGAGAGTCATTCAAACTGGTTAAATATGGGAGTATTTGGAAGGGTGTTTATATGTCATCCTGTGTCTGAAGGTGGGTTGTGTGACTGGGGGGGGGGGGGACGGACACACCTTCCCTTTCATGTTTGCTTGTGGAGGTCACAGGGGTCCAGTCCACAATGTGCTCCATCTGCTCCTTCTACAAATGGGAACCCTGTTCTGAAAGCACTCATAATCACCCTTTCTAATTCAGATGTAGTCTTTCTTTCCAGATCGACTCTGATAACCATGAAAGCAGAACCCATTTATCTACATAACCCATGCTTTTGCAGCCTTCAGTGGTAAAAGCTGTAAGGCAGACCGATTTTTCTGCCTTAATGGAAGAAGATTACTTTTCTTAACCTTCCTCTCCGCCATCACACCTCCCCACGAGCCTTTTTATTCTATTATTTAAAACATTGCAGGTGAACATTATTCTCTGCAAAAGAGAATGACTAATTTGGAGGAAATGCTCTATTACATTTAGCCAATGGAGCAGACTGAATATATTTTTAGGTCCTGCATGTTTATAACCTACTTCTCACTCATTATTTTCCAGAGGTGACCTTGGTCTAATATCTTCAGCACCTGACATATAATAGGAGTGAAAGCTTTCACTGCTAAAGTCTCCCTGCTCTGAAACAAATGTGAGGTAACATTAACATTCCTTCTTCAAAGTACCTGCTAATTTGCTTGCAGTGAGGATAGAAAGCTTTTCATTACATATCACAAACTTCATTTATGTGGGATGAGTCACCACCAGGCCTTCTGAAAAGCCAAATGAGTACCTAATCTCTAATGCTGCCTTCAGCAATAACATCAATCCTCCCTGGTTTTACTCATCTTTTATCAGCTGGGGGGGGGGGGCATGTTTTATTTTTTTAAAGGAGGGCAGGAAGAAAAAATATATCCTGTTAGTATAAAATGATGTTGTTCCTTGCTCAAAACAGCATTGATCCATGCTTTTCTTTAAAATAAAAATAATATATATACCTTCAGAGGAGAAAGCCACATATTGATATTAGAATCTGAATCAAACCAAAGTAAGTCAATCAAGCAGCCTTTACTTGTGTTGTCTGCTCGCTAACTTAGGATGCACGCTGGCTGGGGAATCCTGGGAGTTGTAGGACTTTTTTCTGTCTAAACATGCATAGGATTGCACCCTCTATGAACATTTGTCTGCTGAGTCCATGTATGACAGTCAATATATATGTCATAGCTAAACTCCTCCAAATCAGGATGACTCTGAAAGAAAAATAGCTCTCTGATAAATAGGGAGTCTGAAGACAACAGTGGTAGAAGAGAGAGCATAGTATAATGGTAAATTGTTTCCTTTTTGGCTACCTTTCTTCAAATGGGCATCCTATGTCATTTGTTTCTATTTGGCAATCTGTTATTGCCTATATAGAAACCAGTTGTTCAGCTTCTGTAATGTGCTTATGCTTGGCTTTCTGTGTGCTTCCTTCTTCCCTCTAGCTGATCAAATAATGGGTAAGCCTTCCATCCAGCCTGACTGGAGCCATGGGTCTGTATCTTCCCAGCCAACTTTTCCACAAAGGGTACCAGCAATGAAAGGAGTGGGATGTGTGAAGGAAAGAATGAATAGCAGAACAGGTTTGATTTTTGTATAATTTGCTCATCTGTTTGACAAAAAAAAACAAACCCAAACACTTCCCCCAGGCCCCTGTCACATATGCAAATTTGGGCACAACATGAAAGTTCAGTTCTATCTTTGCCAAAGGCTGGCTCTGAATTTTGGGAGGCTCTCAGGTAAGAGCCATGAGTGGTCTTCCCTCCACTTTGCTGCCATCACTGCCATCCTTCTGGTCCAGAGGGAGAGAGAACAATTAAGTGAGAATGTGGAGGCAGCTGCTCCTCTGCCTCCTCATCACTGCACACTCAACCACCCAGACTCTCCCTCTAGGTGGCAGTGGGGACTGAGTACAGGCTGGACTAAAGGGAAATGGACGGTGACTTAGCAGGCAAGTGGCAAGAACACAGAAGAACAGGAGCAGAGGTCAAGGAGAGGGCTACAGCTGGTGGTGGTCCCTCTGCCTGCTGGGGGCCTCTCGGTGGATGCTAGTGATGAGTTAATCTGTCAGTTTCATTTTCTCCCACATTCGAATTTTTTAAATCTCAAGTTCTTTCTGTCTCAAATATGAAGGACTTTGCGAATTTTGGTCAATCATTATTAAAAACAAACTGAAATGAAATTCTCACCCATCTGCACTAGCCAAATTCAATAGGTACAGCTACTCCCAGCATGGAAAGGACTGCGATGTACCTACTTGCTATGCAGGTGTTAAAGATGAGGAGCCTGTCAGAAAAAGAAAAACAGGTGAAAAGAAAAGAAAAAGAAAAAGAAAAACAAACTCACTGGGTGACTTTGGGCCAGTCACTGACTCTCAGCCTAACCTACCTCACAGGGTTGTTGTGAGGATAAAGTGGAGAGGAGAAGGAGAATTATGTAAGCCGCCTTGGGTTCCTTGCAGGAAAAAAGGTGTGGTATAAATGTAATAAATAAATAAATAAACCCTAATTAAGCATTAACATGGCTGAATACAGAGGGATTCAAGCCCAGATTTTTAATGGCAAAGCACTCAAAGCCCTGGGCCTGGATGGAAAAATCCACAGTTTCAGTTTCTTCCACTTTCAATGTTTCAAAAAAATATATATCTCAAGTTCTTTTTCTCCCAAATATGGAGAACTTTGTGAATTTTTGTAAATTCTTATCAAACTGGAACTAAGATGTTGATCCTGCAGGTCCTGATGCGAAATATTTAATATTTAATTCCTGAATTATGGTTTACACCAAGCAGCAATTTGCACTTTAAAGTTGGGACTCGGATATAAATGTGCTAAGGTGCTAAAATACATCGATCACTGTCAATTTTGAATGAGACACATGTATAAATGATTTTGACTTTCCCCACAATAAACACTGAGACGTACTTTAAATAAAATAATAAAACATAATAAATAAGTAGGGGCCCAATCATTTTAAAAATCCATGCCATTTATATACTTGTGTTCTATGCACAAATGACATCACCACACATACACATATTTCACAATTTAAACAGTGAATTGTGTTTGTACACGTACATCACTAGTTTGAGTGAAACACTCAAGAGCTGCATCTAAGAAGCCACAGTCTAGCAACCGGGACATGCTCCAGGGAAAGTGAACTGGAATCTTAGCATTTACCAGCCCCTCACGCCTGGGTTGTTGCTGCTGTTGGCTGGACTGGACTGTTTGCTCCTGCTTCTGGGAGAGGCTGCCATTGCTGGCAAGGCAAGGAACCTCCTCCAGGCCGGATTACAACGAGAGCCAGCTGTGCTGTCTCTGCCAAGGTCTTATCTGCCAGCACGAGCAGCAGGGCAGCGACGCCCCGGTAGCAACACCCCAAAGAGGATACCCCTTTGGGGGGATCCACTTCAGGGGGGATGCAAGGGCAAGGGCCACCCCCTAATATTTTCTTGTTTATTTAGGTTTCTCAGGGCCCTTGGTGGCTCTGCATGTAGCAGGGCACACTCTAGATCTGTTTTTTCCCCCCCAGCCAGGCATAGGGATAGTAATCTGGAGGTGGGGGACTTTGAATGAGTCCCTTTGTCATGGTCAGATCACTGCCTGCTGAGATTTAGACTAACAGCAACTTTTCCCATCTGCAAGGGTGGGGGACCTATTAAGATGGTCTGCCCCCGGAGGCTAATAGATCCGGATGGTTTCCAGAGTGCCCTTGGGATTGGCTAGTGGTCCTGTAGAATCCCTGGTCAATCTCTGGAACAGAGAAATGACCCAGGTGGTTGACACAATTGCTCCTGAGCACCCTCACTGTAGTAGAGCTCATACGGCTCCGCGGTACACCCTGGAGCTGAGAGCGAAGAAACAACAAAGGAGACAGCTTGAGGGCAGATGGAGGAAAACTCCTAGTGAATGCAGTCGAGCCCTGGTATGTGCCTACAATCAGGTATATTTAAGGGCAGTGAGGGCAGTAAAGAAACAACATCTCACTGCCTCTATTCAATCTTATATTTCTCGCCAAGCGAAGCTTTTTACGGTTGTCCAGGGCCTATTACGTATATTCTGGCCTCAAGGACATCCTGGATCCATCTGAGGCCTGCCGCGATATGTTTGCTAGGAAAAAAATATCTTGCATCTGCAAGGACTTGGACTCCAATGTTATAGCAGTTGAATCGGTGAGGTACGCAGAGCACAGCCTGGTCATGTTTTCTTGGATGAGTTTCAGTTGGTACAGCTCAAGGATGTTGACAAGGTGCTTGGACAGGTTCCTGCAACCACTTCCATACTGGAACCTTGCCCCTCTTGGCTTATAAAATCCAGCAGGGAGGGAACAGCCAGTTGGGCCAGGGAAGGGATCAATGCCTCCTTGTGAGAGGGAGCGGTCCCATGCTGCTTGAAAGAAGAGGTGGTGAGGCCCCTCCTGAAGAAACCCTCTCTGGACCCAGAAGTTCTTAACTACTTTAGGCCAGTAGTGAATGTTCTTTTCCTGGGCAAGGTCTTTGAGAGGGTGGTGGCCAACCAGCTCCAGGCACTCCTGGATGAGACTGATTATCTGGATCCATTTCAGTCAGGTTTTAGGCCTGGTTTGGGCATGGAAACAGCTTTGGTCACCATGACCTATGTCGGGAGAGAGACAGGGGGAGTGTGACCCTGTTGACACTCCTAGATCTCTTGGTGGCTTTCGATATCATCAATCATGGTATCCTTCTGGGGCAGCTCTCTGAGTTGGGATTGGGGGGTACTGCATTGCAGTAGTTCCGCTCATACTTGGATGGCCGGCTCCAAAAGGTGGTGCTTGAAGAATATTGTTCGGCCCCATGGACTCTCCAGTATGGAGTTCTTCAGGGGTCAGTCTTATCCCCGATGCTATTCAACATCTACATTAAACCACTGAGTGGGGTCATCCGGAGTTTTGGAGTGCGTTGCCATCAGTACACTGATGACATGCAGCTCTATCTCTCCTTTTCATCTTCAGCAGGTGAGACTGTAGATGTGCCTGACTGTAACAATGGACTGGATGAGGGCTAACAAACTGAGGCTCAATCCAGACAAGACTGAGATGCTGTTAGTGGGTGGTTCCTCTGACCGGATGGAGGGTGTTCAACCTGTTTTGGATGGGGTTGCACTTCCCTTGAAGGAGAAGGTTCATAGCTTGGGGGTTCTCCTGGTGCCATCTTTGTCACTTGAGGCTCAAGTGGCCTCAGTGGCAAGGAATGCTTTCTACCAGCTCCGGCTGGTGGCCCAGCTACACCCCTATATGGACAGGGATAGCCTGATTTCAGTAATCTATGCTCTGGTAATCTCTAAACTTGACTACTGCAATGCACTCTATGTGGGGCTGCCCATGGCTGGCTGGGGCATGCTGGGAGTTGTAGGCCTTTTTTTCATCTAAACATGCATACGATTGCACCCTAAATGTGTAGTACACACAGACAGACAGACACACACACACACACACACTGCAATGCCTGCATATAAATATAAACCAGACAGCCAGAAACATAAAAAAGTTCAAACAAGGGAACTAAAAGAAGTTAAAGGACACCAATCAATCTACCAGTTTTTTCAGAATAGAAAAGGGCCTGCTCCAGTCTGTCTCAGGTTGACTCATATATAAATATGTATGTAAAAACACCAATAGGAGAATGCCTTTAGACCAAAAAGTTACCAAGTAGTCAGCAAGCTTTGTAAGACTCTCTTTCAGGCTGGATGTTATGTTAAACAAAAATAGCAAGTGTGAAGGACAGCTGCTTATGCCCATCCTACAAGGTAGGTCACAGTACCAATTCCCCCCTGGACTGCAGCTAGGGATATAACATCGAGCCTCAGGCGAAATCGGCCCCGCTCACGCCGCGCGAGGCCTTACCTTCTCTTCGGGGCGGCTCACCTCTCTGCAGCGAGCCGCCTGCACGGCCCACTCCGGTCCCGTCGCATCACTTCCGGCACTGGAAATGACGCGACGGGACCCTGCGCAGGCGCGCTGGACCCCCATACCCAAGGACTCCCAACACATTCCAAGAAAGAGCAAGAGAACAAGGGTGAAAGAATTCAAAATCAATCAGAGGAGGGGGAAGGGGGGCTTCCGGGTGAACATGGAGTCTTGAAGTCACACAGAATCTCTGTGGGACAACTGATACAGCGTTCCTGGCCAGAGAAATTCTGACTGGGGAATCTACTTCTGATAAGAAGCTAAGATTTGATGTTACCCCCAAAATACCTTGCAGGGTTATAAATCGCTTTATGTTTGTCCTTCGGCGGACAGATTGTGGCTGTAACCTGAGGTGGGGGAAAGCGGCGCCGTATTCAGGAGACCGGCTTGTACCGATCATTAGAGGCGTACGTGTTCACTTCCAAAATGATGGATAATATCTGGACTGGCACAGTAGGAATTATAATTAACTGTAAGTTGAATGTGGGTATATCTGGGAGGCAAAGAAGATAAGAAGTGCTAATTGGAAGGAGGGCTATAATTCTTTTATGTGCAGTGGAATTTTGGAAGTACAAGGGCAATATGACTTCAGCATTTATGTTGCTCTGGAAAAAGTTGGAAAATAATATTTTAAATAAACTGGAAAGAAGAATCCAAGGTTGGGATGTAAACTTTGAAGTAGACGTAACAAAAAAAAGACGGGAATCGGACACTACACAGGAGGAGAAAGAAGTAATTAAGGATGTTGGAGACTTTCCAGAGATTCACAGAGGCGTTGAAGTGTTAACTGGACTGAATTTGTTTAAGGAGAATACTCGGAGAAAAGTTATGACGCAGTTTTTAAAACCCAAGATGGCGAATGCTGAGATTCACAGAGGCTTTGAAATCTGGATTGGACTGAAGGTTCATAAAGCCAGTGAGCAAGATCCCCAGAGTAGGCTTGCTTTGTTTTTTGTTCAGAATCTGGAATGTAGTTATCATCCTTTTGACAGAGGGAAATATGAGCTTTGTTAAAAAATCTGATTTTGCTTTGACTGGGAAAGGATGAAGGGCTGTTGTTTATTGAATTATTCAGATAAATGGATTGCCTATACGATTTGTATGGACTTTAAATATTTAAGAAAAGGGATGGCATATATGATTGTCCTGGATTTCAAATATAAATGGTGATGTAAGAGAAAATATTATTATTATTAAGATATAAGCATATTAGGTCTATTTGGAAATATTTACTTAAAAATGTCTTTTTAATCTTGTGTGGAGTATTTGACATATTGAAGGGGAAGGTTGTGCTTTTTGTTTTTGTTTTTTGGAGGTTTTTGTTGTTGTTGTTGTTATTGTTGTCTTTTACAAGTAGAATGATGACTTATGTGCTTCTGTTGTTTTGTTAGCTGTTACTTATTTTTTAACTTTTAAATTTTTCTTTATAAAAAAAAAGATATCTTTAAAATTATAAGTGAAGTGGTTTATGGATAGATAGAAAGAAACAAGGAGTAAATGTACTATACTAGAGAGGGATTCTTAATATTCTTAATAATGGGATTTTAAATTGGATTAAAATGTTGTTTTGTTTTTGGTTTGCCGTAACTGAATGTGAGGTTTTGTTAACGGAGAATGTTGTAAGAATAACTGTGGTTGCTTAAGCTGTGGAGAAGATTGGAAGTCCTCTTTAATTGTGTATATTGTTTGTTATATATGTGTTTTTGTGTTTGTATGAAATGAAATAAAATTCATAAAGTAAAATCAGAGGAGGGGGAAGGGGAAACTTAGCTTAACCTCCGCCATGTCCCATCTTCACAGCAAGTGTGTGTGTGTGTGTGTGTGTGCTGAGACATTGTCGAAAAGGCTCAGTGTAGGTCATCGTCTAATTTAAGCAATGTAGGAAATGAAATTTCAGAATTAAAACAGAAACTTTTCTTTCATGACCCATGAGATTGTACTATTGGGATGGGACCATAGTTTGTGTGTGCGAGAGCCCATATTACAAGTTAGTACTAGACTCCAAAAAAATGATGCTTTAGCTCTGGCCTTTGATTTCATTTCCAAGCAAGTTGTTGTTTCCCAACTCCTAGTGGGGACATTGTAACAATTTTAACAAGGTATACGGTTTCATATACTACTCCTTTTTTAATGCATGGAGTAGCACAGTGAGGTTTTTTTTTTTTTTTTTCTAGGTATTTTGCTTGTTCCAACATTCCTTGAGGGCATCTGAAAACTTACTTGAATGGGGCATCAGGATTTAATTAAAACTATTTTGGGTCAATCATAAGATTCGTGTGCATAGATATTTGGTAAGTCTAATTAATGGACAATCATCCTGCCTAGTACATCGGAGTACACCCACCAGCATTATCCCCTGAAAAATGGCCTACACAATTTTACTCTAGTAAAAAGGTTAAATGTTGGGAGGTTTAAAACTTTGAATCTACACAAAGGTCCGAATCAAGAAAATTAATAGTTCAGTTCAAATCAATGAGACATATTAGAGCTTAATTTAAATAAATTTTAATGTGATATAAACACAATTCACCATCTCTGGATTAGGGCCAAATAGTGATCCTAAATGCGGGAGAGCCAAGACAGAGGAACCACCACTTCCTATGCCTTGCTTGTTTGTACTGGCTAGGGAAGAGGAGGGCACCTCTTTTCTCCCCTTCCCCTAACCTTGCCTTCAATGGGAGGGAATTAACTACCCTAGCTCTCAGGCTGGAGTAGTTTATGGTTCGGTTTAGAGGAATGTTGGGAGAATGATGGGACCTTGGATCTTGTGAATCATTGGCTGTCCCCAACTGCACCCAACTTGACTCATTTCTGCACCCCCACCAGCTCTGTTTAGGGGCATGTTGGGAGAATGATCTATGTTGGATCCTGTGGATTCTAGATTGCCCCCAAACCATCTCCAAATTGCCCCATTTCTGGCCCACAACTGGCAGATCACTGCCAGTGGCAGCTACAGCACTAGGTCGCTCTGCCACTGTCTTTGGGAGGACCTCCACTGGCAGACCCCCCCACTTTGCAGGTGGACCTTCCTCTCCATCCATGGAAGGTGGGGGTGGGGGTGTCTGCAGCATCCAATGGCTTCTGGGATGCCCTCCAAAAGACCTGAAGTTTTAAGCTAAAGTCTTCTTTTTTCATTTATGGAGGAGGAAGAAATGCCAAAAGGAAATATTTAATCTGTATAACTAGTATTGCATAATTGTTTTCAGTTCTGACCTTTCATCACATAATCAAATTTGGCAGAACACAGATTTGGTGGGGCTGATACTGCTTGGGAGAGTAGGTGGTGTAAACCTTTATGCTGAAAATTCATAAATGCTATCTCTCCTGCTTGAACGTCAAAGCGGAAGAGTCGTACACCTAAATTCCTATGCATCAGACTAACATTTATTTATTGAAAAGGTCATTGTGATTCCTGATCAACCCAGGTAATTACAAAATTATCTGGCAGGAAAAATGTGACCCCTAAGAATACAGCTTAGACATGGAATTTCTGGATAATTTAGCACAGTCGTGATTCCTCTACATCCTGGACTGCTGCTGTTTCCAAATGACTTGATTATTGTTTAGATTCATATATGGATTTATATTTTGGCAGCTTATTAGAAATCACGGGTTGCACAGGAAGCTCTCTCACATTTAGCAATGATCATTCGGGGGGGGGGACCTCTCTCATTTGCTAAACTTTGTTTTGTGCATGAAGTTTTTCACCTATAGTTTGGCCATTCTAATGGGAATTTTGCTTTGTTCTAATTTCAGATTTTTACTGCATATCTTCATCTTAGCTGCTTTGCACATTATTTTGTATGGAAAAGCAAGCAGCATATAAATAAACTTAGTTGTTGTTTTAGGTAAAATGTATGTCACTTCTGTGCCACATTTTGCTTTATATTCCTTTAATACATTAAAGGTCAAATTCTAAAGACCTGATTTTGTTGCAGATGCATATTAACAAGTAGTTTTTACTGTTGCAGGTGAAGCTTCATCCTAATCTAGGAATATAGTTATGAAACTCAGCTGCCCTGCCATCCCCCCCCCCCGAGATACTTATCCTAAGGGCACAATCCTATGCATGCTTACAGCCAGTGTGGCGTAGTGGTGAGAGTGTTGGACCGGGACTCGGGAGATCTAGGTTCTAGTCCCCGCTCAGCCATGAAACTCACTGGGTGACTTGGGCCAGTCACTGACTCTCAGCCTAACCTACCTCACAGGGTTGTTGTGAGGATAAAACGGAGAGGCGGAGAATGGTTATGTAAGCCGCCTTGGGTTTCTTGCAGGAAAAAAGGTGGGGTATAAATATAATTAAATAAATAAATAAACAGGGAAAAAAGTCCTACCATTTCCATCATGGCTGGGTCATACTGGGAGTTGCAGGACTTTTATTTGTCTAAACATGCATAGGATTGCACTTTAAAAGTTTGTATTGACACTCAGAATAGCCTCTGGCCCTGCATGGCTCCCTTTAGAAGTGTACACAAGATTTGACTTGGGAGTCGGGACCTGACTTGGCCCCTCAGGAAATGACCTGATTCTGCTTGGACTAATTTGGAGGCTGTCTGCTTCAACTTGGGTACCAAATCAAGGTTGAGATTCTGAAATCCAAGGCTTAGTGCCTCCCATTGACCATCATCAGAAATAAACAAAATGGCTATTTTACCCCGTTTCTCAGACATAGATGATATTTACAGGCATTGAAACTTCTTAGTAAGAGAGTATGCCTGCCAAATTTCAGGGGGGAAAGGTGCAGTGTTTTTTATACTATCCACATTTATATTTTGATTTTATTTATTTTTTACAGGGAACCAGCAATAAGTTTTTTATTTTATTTTTTGCATAATTGGTTGAAATTAGCAGGGATAGTTGCCCTTTCTGAGGGGATCCATCCTGCAGAGTTTCAGATGAATAGGAGCAGGGGGTTTTGTGCAACAGCAGTATTTACATTTTGAGAGTTTCCACAAAAAAAATAATACAGTTATGTCCCTTGTGGACCATTTTTCTGAAATGACAATGGCCTAAATAAGAAAACTGCAGTGTTTCATAATGTTAGGTGCAGTAGTAGTAGGCGATCACTCGTGACCGAGTAAGATTGTCTTCCAGGATAAAATTACAAAAGAAAATTATAAAAAGGAGAGATTCTAAAAAAAAATTGTGTAGACTCTAGCGATGGGTTCTGTAAGTGACTGTGGAGGCCAATTCTAGATCCACACAGCTTCCCACAGTGAGGGCACAGGTTACCAGATGGAAGATGGTGCTGTAAAGGATTCATTTGACGTGCTTTTCGCTTAGCACGTTTCTCCCTTTCAGTTCACCTTGCACTCGGGTTTCTTCAAAGTCCATAGAACCTTTGTGAAAGGCCAACCTCCAGTTAGATCGTTCATGGACCAGAGCTTCCCAGTTCTTGATGTTTATACTGCATTTTTTTAGATTAGCCTTAAGAACATCTTAAAACCACTTATACTGGCCACCGATATTCTGCTTTCCATCCTTGAGTTGGGAATAAAGTAACTGCTTTGGGAGACGGCAGTCAGACATTCGAACAACATGACCGGTCCATTGAAGTTGGCGTTGAAGGATCATTTTTTCAACGCTAGTAGTCTTTGCTTCTTCCAGTACACTGACATTTGTTCGCCTATCTTCCCAAGTTATTCGCAGGATTTTCCGGAGACGACGTTGATGAAATCTTTCAGGGAGGTGGAAATGACGTTTATAGATAGTCCATGTTTCGCAGGCATACAATAAACTTCATAAATAAGCTTTATAAACCAGCGTTTTGGTCTCCCTACAGATATCCCGATCCTCGAATACTCTATGCTTCATTTGAGAAAATGCGGCACTTGTGGAGCTCAAGCGATGCTGGATTTCAGTGTCAATGTTAGC
Source organism: Shinisaurus crocodilurus (assembly GCA_021292165.1). Taxonomy (NCBI): domain Eukaryota; kingdom Metazoa; phylum Chordata; class Lepidosauria; order Squamata; family Shinisauridae; genus Shinisaurus; species Shinisaurus crocodilurus. The sequence goes on along the minus strand of CM037876.1, from coordinate 262,589,169 downwards.
TATAACAGAAAGATAGCTGCAGTAGTTCGTGTGAAACATGAGTCCTCAAATTTAGGGGTGAGTGAGTAATTTGCTTCCCCTTTCCTCCCCACCCCATGGCCACTTGTACTGTACTTGTACTGTTCCTTAGCACCATATAAGTGCCATTTAATGCAAGGCCACATGGCTGGGCTCTTCTGCAGGAGAGAGAATGGTATGTCTTACAAGTTAAGTCCCTAGGAAACTACAAAAGCCCCAACATGAGCTTCTCTCTGCTCTTGCAGCTGGGGAGGATGTGTTGTTGCATAGAGCTGGGGTGGGTGGGTTTTATTCCCACTGCCTTCCCCACCTTAAGTTATGGTTGCCAATTGGAGCCCCGAAGTGTAGGCTTTGCCTCATGGAAGTTGCATCCCTGGGCTGGGACTCGACCCTCCCTCTTCCCATTATAGTATCCACCATCTCCCCCAAGCTCCAAGTGACCTTTCTTCCTGTGAGGTTCCTTGTGTAGCTTCAATTATTTCTTACTAAAATGGTTTTATCCACTCTTCCTTGCAAAGCTTGTTCCACTCACATGGATACCAATCTGCAATGATATTAACATTACTGGTATTGAATCATTAGTTCCACAATGGGACAAACACTTCTCCAATGTGGGAGGAGGGGTTTATGGAAAGGATCCAATGGTGCGCTTCTGCTAGCACTGCTGATGTTGCACTACCATAAACCAATGATTGCACAATGTAACTAGCGCAATAGGGAAAGGCAACGATTTGCCACCAAAATTTGGCAGTGGCGCTGAATTTTGGCAGCAATGTGCCCCTATTTCCTGTTGTGCTAGCTATGTTGTGCAAGCATTGGTTTACATTAGCACAATATCAAGTGTTAGTGGGAGCACACTGTTGGATCCTTCGTGATATCTGCGGGCTGTACCATTGAGGTTTTCTCAAAGCTACTGGGTAATGCAACTGGTAGACTCTTGTGACTGGAATGGCACTTCTTCCTCATTGGTGAGGCCCTGACATTTTTTCCTGGCAAAAGGATTGTTCTTATTCTTATGTTTGTGTCTGAAGGGAGCCCCAGAGCCTATGACTACCCTCAGGCACAAACCACCAATCTATAGCATTAACTGCAGTGGAGAATGTGTGATGGGCTCTTCCTGGTAGCATGGTTGTGTCTTATGTGAGTGACAGCGTATGGGATAGGCAATGTCATCATGGTCTTCCCACCATCACCATATGTTGATTGGTTTATGGCAAATGTGAGGCACCATCAAGAGCAACGTCATGATTGGTAGGTGATGACAGAGTTACTGGAAACTCTGGGAGTAACTAATGTTGCTATGCTAGCTTTTTTTTGTCTCCTGCTACTCTTGTGTTTTTGACATTGCTGCTGGGAGAATATGGGATATCAACTAGCCACACCAGCATGACCTCCAATATAGCAGGGGTCATCTTAGCTAGAGCCTCAGATTTTCTGTCTATCACACGGTAAGTATTTCTACAATATAGGATGACCATATCAATGGGAGGATTTATCTCTCAGGCGGCAGTGCTTACTGGGGAATTCATAGCAATTTTGTACAGCAGATGCAAGGCAGAATGTCTTTTGTGTGCAGGGTACCCAACACTTCATGCATAAGTGGCATCTGTTATATTGGCACCTGCTGAATAATAGCTCTATTGAGCAATGTGCACATTACAAAAGTTTAACTTTTCTAGTTTCATCAGGAAATGTAGATTATGCCTCCTATTACTTATCACTAAACAGACATTAAGACTTTGAATGAGAAAATGTGTCTTCATGTGGATTAGCATATAAATGGCCCTTTATTGGCTGTTATAGTGTAGGGCTAAAAAAGAACCACAAATGGAATATTACTCTTCAATGTCTTGCTCTTAGTTTCCATATTTAAGTAACTATTTTGATAATTGCTTTTGATTAGAGTGGGTTTTGATTTCTGGACCACAGTAATTTTGTTGCCAGTCAACTACATTAAGATTGTTTTGTTTTTCAATTATCCACTTTTTCATCGAGCATCATTATCACTCATCAGCTCTTGTCTAAATATCACAGTGTCCATCTTTCTGGGCAAGTCCTATAATTACTCAATAATGGCAGTATTGATTGTACTTCTAGCTGGCATGCCAAGATGCTGAGAGCTGTGGCAGGCTGTGACTGGCCTTTAATGTACTTCCAAGCAAGAAGTCGCTCAAAGTAGATTTAAAGTTTTCTCGCCTTGTTTGATGCCAAACAACTCTGGAGTTGCTACGCTACGACTTTATTCTTTAAGCAGATTTGAACTTGCAATGCGGGCTGCAAGCCTCGAGCTTTGTAAAGCTTTGGTGGAAGCCTGCCGAGCTCAATGTGAGCAAAGGCATATCAGAGGTTGCACAGGCCCTTTAATAATGTATATTCAGTGTATTACCAAGATGTCATATTGTGAGACATCAGAATCCCATGAAGAGGGGTCCCAGAGTAAAACATCACACAGCTGTGGTCAGTTGTGCTGGCAATGCTCTCAGCATCTCATTTGTGAAGCTGTTTTATCTTTTGCCTCCTGTCTCCCTGAAGTTTCCCTTCTTTAGCAATGCTTCCCACGGCAAGCAAACAACACAAATCTCATTATAAAAAAATGGAACTCAATCTATTCAGCAGTCACATGAAGTTGGACATGGAACTCGCTTTTGAAAAGTCTAATTTAAGCATCTGCATGGTTGCCAAGTATTCCTAAGTAAACAAAAAGACCCCCCTCTGCAGAAACGCCTGGGGAACCTGGCACTGAAAGTAATTTTGTTGTTAAGTGGAAAGCAGGAATTCATCTCCTGATGTTGCCGGAGAAATTGTTCAAATACTGTTGACAAACTCCGGAGAGAAAGCAGCTCTAATACCTGTCCTTTGCTATTTATAAAGTGTCCTTGCTCACTGTAGTGTATTCATTCCTGATTTTGGTCTCTTTCTCTCTGAATGGGCTATTGAGTGACAGCCACAGGCAGCTGCACAATACAGGATTTGCGTGCAAAATCAATTGGGGAGGCTGGAACCACACAGGGTGGGACCTACCTGAAAAATATTATTTTTTCCCTAAAATTGTTGGCTGCTCTGTATTGTTTGGGCATGATAGATAAGCCAAGTGATTCAACTGTGTGTGTATGTGTAAACTGAGTGATTCAACTGTGTGTGAGAGAGAGAGCTGAGTGATTCAACTGTGTGTGTGTTGGGACAAAGAACCTTCCAGCAGCTATTGCTCTGAAGATCTCCAAATGTCAGCTTGGCTCAATTTCATATCCTTGGTGGGTCTCCCAATTAGAAGGTGTTTTCAGAATGCATTGAGTACAGCTGGTTCTAGGAATCAAGAGGACAGTGACTTGTGTATTGATGCGTTTTTAAAATCAGGCATCATTAGGGATGGACTGCATTGTGAATGTGAACTGCATTGCTCCTACCTCTACCTGTACCACAAACATGGGATAATACACAGAGATTCAAACAGAGACTTTTAAGAGCAAAAGCACTCAAAGCCCTTCTGGTTGGCTGGATGAATCTGTCACTTTTGCTTTCTCCGACATTCAGCTTTTTAAAATCTCAAATTCTTTCCATCCCACTTATGAAGAAATTTCTGAATTTTTTGTAAATTCTTCTTTAAAAAAATACTGAATGAAATACTCACCCATCCATAATTGTAGATTACATCCTTGTAGATGGTTCAAATTGTGATTTGGACATAGTGCGGCATTGAATCCATAAATAAATTACACTGTGCGAAGATGTCTCCCGATCTACTTTCTCTCCACCATAATTTTGTACACCTCCATCATGTCTCCCCGTATTTGCCTTTTTTCTAAGTTAAACAGTTTCAGAGGTTGTCACCTTTCCTCTTAGGGGAGTTGCTCCAGCCCCTCAATCATTTTAGTTGACCCTTTCTGAATTTTTTCCATCTCTACAATATCCTTTTTTAGGTGTGGTGACCAGAACTATACATAGTATTCCAAGAGTGCTTGCACCATAGATTTATTTCAGGGAAGTATAATATTGGCAGTTTAACTTTTGATTTCTTTCCTAATTATACCTAGTATGGAATTTGCCTTTTTTCACTTTTTTTTGGAGTAGTTTTACTTTCCCCAAGGGGGTGGTTTTAACTTCTCCTTGCTGGATTTGTCCTGGGATACAGATGCAAGGTTGCCTGGGCTCTGTTAAACTACAGCTTACACACCCCAAAGCCTGCAAGGCAGGGATGAAAAAGAAAATACACCCCTCTCTCCCTTCTCTAGAAGCTTTCTTTTATTTCTGGGGGAAAAAATGGAACTGAGAGGAAGACAACAGATCCTGGGTTTCTTCTAGAAATGCTTCTGCCCCTGCTGGAGGCTTTGGTTCTATCATGGTCCTCCAGGGCCAAAGTGGGGAATACCTCCACCTCATTCCTAACTCTGTTTATCGTTTTTTCTTTTCCCAATCTTTGGTGCCAGTGGTTACCACATTGTTCAAGGCCCAGCACAGCAGACTTCCCTCCACCACTTTGACCCCTGTTTGTGTATTCTTTCCTTCCCACAGAAATGCATTGTGCTTTACTGGATATTTTGGTGTCTTTTCCCACAGTTAATTTTCTTCTACAAAAAGAGTTATGGAAACTCTACAAGCTTAAATATTGGAATTTGTAATTGTGGCAGAGTTTCCCTTTAGAAATATTTCCAATGCAGCAAATAAGTTGGTTCATCCCCTTTCTTATCTTATTTCAAACTGAGCTTGAAAGTATTGGGCATCATTTTGAAGACAAATGTACAAACTCAAACTTATTCCCTTTCAATTCTTTAATTATGTATTGTGTCCTATCTCAAAATTTCTCTAGTTTCACACTGACTCCACCGCATACAGTGATTCAGGAAGTTTCTCGTCTATATCTTAGCAATGGGAAGAAAGAAAGCTGTGTTATGTATTGAAGGATTCTTACATAGTAACTTGACAACATCCCTCACAGCAACAATCAATTATGCATCAAAAAGAAAGATAATTTCAGAGTTCAAAATGAAGAGACTGGATGATGAAAGAAAGATCACACATGCCAATAAACATCCGTGAAAATCAAGAATGCAACTGGTCAGTCAACAGAATTTCTAAATTTGTAAAGGGGGAAACCTTTTTTTTAAAATGGATTTGGGATGGCATATATTTGACATTTGACCTGCTGTTGTTTTTAAATGTACAGCATGTGTGTGTTCCTAAAGAAGAAAAATCTGATCCAGCAATGCCTTGAATCACACTAATCAGATGTTTTGGTGGGAGGGAAGGGCAAATGATGGGATGCACTCTGTCATCCCCCTCCCACCAAATAAATTATTGGTGCTATTCACATAGCCCTCATGCCTAGTTTAGTAATTTCAGCCCCAGCAAATGTACACAGAGACCCAGTGGCAGATGCATTTCTGTTTCTTGCATCAAGGCCATGAACTATAATCCCATACACAGTTGAGCTGTTTAAATTTATTTTCTTCAATGGCATCTAAGGAGCTTAATTTTGCGCAAGATTATAGCTGTGGAGACAACAGTTGACAGTGAATTTCAGAACAGAGCAATAAGAATGTTGGCCTCCTCCTGCCCTGCAAGATAGATAGCATCCTTTCTTTCCATTAGAAAGCGCTATTCAATTTAGCCTCAATCCAAGTCCCAGTCCAGTGTTAAAATTCTCTTGCCGCTTCAATTCCTAGTGTTGCTGCTGTAGTTGAGCAGGAGGTAGAAGAGAGTAAATAATAACAATGGAAGAGGAGGTTGTGTGGGACGGTGAAATGCCATTCCCTGTTGACCACTGGAAACACTCCATAAATGTTCCTTTGTTTTCTGACAGCTCAGTGGGTGTATTTACAATCTTTGTTCTGCAACCTTGAGGGTAAGAAATATGCTTTTTGCTTGCCATGAAAGCTAAGATCTGTCTATGCCCTAGATATAACTGAACTTTTATATCTCGTTGCAGACTGTTTAACAATCCAGTCAAATACTCCAGGTGGGGCAGAGCTGATCACACTACAGGTCTTGTCAGCCTACCTACATAAGGTTAAAATTGGTTTTAACTCCCTGCTGAGACAACATCCTCCTATTGTCCTTGCAGGAGAGAGTTTCAGCCAGCAGGACCCACTTAGAGCTACCCAACGTCCTACTTTCTTCCTGGCTTGATCTGTCTTCCCACCTTGATCTTGCTATTGGCTTCCCCTGCAAGCCTCAAGGGTTCACAGAATGGGACACAGACAATTGTGCCAGTTTTCAGCAGGACATTACATTTCTGAGAATGCTCAGACCTACGTTTCCTACCACAATCAAGGGTTCATAGTCCTCTGTACTGAAGAATTCAAATCCCATGATGCCTACAGGAATTTCTTGAGAAGAGAGGTCACAGGACAGGACAGGTACAGGCAAGATAGATTCTTAGAGGAGCTGCCTTATATCTTTGTGCAGGACCTGATGATTGTTCTGAGATCTACTTTCAGCAGCGAGTGCCGAGTGAACAAGTCTAGAGGACACACTTTGGCCTGGACATTTGCATCCCTATGGTGCTTTTTTGCTTCTTGGTGGTTATTTTGTTGCCTCAGGCAAGGATTCAGAGAGGTGCATGGAGTCTTGAGCACCTGGTGAATTGACTCCTGAAAAGGAAGCACAAGTGGACACTTTGTTCATCACCAACCTAAATATGGTTTGAATGGTGTTAAGCAAAATTACAGTTCATGGCGAGCCAGAGTGGTGTAATGGTGAGAGTGTTGGACTGGGACTCAGAAGATCCGGGTTCTAGTCCCCGCTTGGCCATGAAACTCACTGGGTGACTTTGGGCCAGTCACTGACTCTCAGCCTAACCTACCTCGCAAGGTTGTTGTGAGGATAAAATGGAGAGGAGGATGAGGATTATGTAAGCCGCCTTGGGTTCCTTGCAGGAAAAAAGGTGGGGTATAAATATAATAAATAGAATAAATAAATAAATAAATGCTAGTGATGAACCTTTGTTATGAACATGGATTGTCACAGGCAGGGAGAGAAAGGCCCGCCAAAAGCAGAGTGGTTGTAAGACTTAGTCCTTAGAATCACAGACTTAGAATATGGAACACACCACAGCAACAATCTAGTCTAATATATTAACTATGGCATTATTCACCACACACCCATCCTTTCAGATCAAACATCATCATTTCACTTATACATTGCCAAAGGGTGAAAACAGGAATAAGTAGAAGATGCTCCATGTCAGACGTGTGCATAAATTTCAGTAGTGCCCATTAGAATTCTTTGAGGTTTTCACCTGAGCAAAACCCTCCATACGCCTCAAAATGTCCCTTTAGCCATAGTTGGGTACAAGTCTAGTGGTCTCACAGTGCAAGGAAGGAAGCCACATTTTTGTTACTTACTTGGTGACATGAGAAGGCATTAGTCAAGATCCTACCTCAGCCATTACCCCTCTATCACATTGAAATGGGGCTGGGTAGTAGAATATATATTCCAAATGCACTCCAGGACAAATGCCCCTACATAGTGTTAAGTTGTTACTGATGCATTTTAAAATGATAGTGTTATAAATAGCTACTGTACAAGCATACTTGCATTTTCAGTGTCAGGTTTCTTTACACTCTGCTGTAGAAAGTGGAAGTTTTGACAACCTAGGTAGTGAAGAGTACCAAAAGTGAATATCTCGTATGCTTTTCTGCAATAAGTTTGAAATCCCTGTTACACAAACATCCTGTGAATACAGGATCCCCTCATGGGATCACTTTTCTGCAGAAGCCTTCTCTTCATGTGGCTACATGAGGGAAAGATTAACAGACAACAATACCTCACAGAGGTTCTACACTCTTGACATGGTGCCATGGAAACACTGCCAGCAGTACATCTGTGCTGGCAGAGCTTTCCACCAGCATAGTGGCGTTCCTGCTAGAGCAATACTCCTGCAAAATCCTACAGCCTGTCACAGGCCAGCTGATGGGCTCTAGGACTGCAGTTTAACAGCTTTTTTTGCATGAAGTTGTTAATTTTCTTTATCTTTTTGCCACAGAATTGAGATCTGAGCACTACACAAAGAGTGTTTCCTAGCATGCTTTTCTGCTATATAAGCTCTAGGTGGCACTGTGCTATAGAATAATAATGCAATTACACAAGTAGGACAAAATGTTTTCTTTCACTTTCACAAATAATACTCCATTTTCCCTGTTCTAAAAACCCTTGCAAAAGTGACCTTAAAAAACAAAAGTGAAACTGGAGGATCAGGACTTCATCTAAAGAACCCATAAGGAATTCATTCATAATAAATAAATAATAGAGATTAATAAATTAATTAATTCATAATTCACAACCATTCATAAGGATTGATGAGCACACAATAAATGCCTCATGCAGAAAAGCTCTAACAATAAAAAAACAAACAAATAATGCACTTTTCAATCATTAAAAAAGTTTAGTACCACCAACCCCCCCAAAACCCATTACTAAAACACTTGAGACTTCATGTTTGCATGTATTTCCTCTCCAAATCATCAGCTATTGTTCATTTACTCGCGAAAGATAAATAACATGACTTACAGTTAGGGATGTACTTCGGGCCCTACCTGGGCCCGAAGTTCTCAGCGGCTCGGACCTCCGCGGTGGCAGCAGCCCAATCTCGCTCTTCAGAGCAGTGCGGTGCGTTCTCCGCGCTGCTTGAGCCACCACCGCCGCCGGAGGACCCCCCCGCCGCCACCGCCGCCCACGCCGTCCTACCTGGTCCTGCACGCTGCTGCCGCCACCACTGCCGCTGCCTCCGTCGCATCCTCCATCCAGGCTGAACCCCGCCCGCGCTCAGTTTTGGCGGGGGGAACCAGGGCAACAGGGCTTAAACAGCCCTGTTGCCCTGGTTTTCCCCGCCAAAAACAGAGCACGGGGGTCCAGCGCGACGGAGCACGGTCCTGTCATGTCACTTCCGCCGCGCCAGAAGTGACGCGACGGGACCAGCGGACAATGAGACAGGCCCTCCTCTCCCTGTGGAGAGCCTGCAGGTAAAGCCCGTGCGGATGACTGAGAGCCCGTGCGGACACGAGCAGGCCCAGTTCGGGCCTTGCTCCTGTCCGACAGGCTGCTCGGCCACATCCCTACGTACAGCACAATCCAATGAGGCTGCCCATAACTCCCTGAACTTGGAGGAGTACAGGCATCCTATGGAGGGAGGGAGAAGCATGGAGGCAAAGGTCGCCCCCATGCTTCTTCTGCCCTGCAAAACACTTAGACGGCTGATTCCGACCATCTAAGCATTTTGCCCCGGAGCGCGAGGAGAGGAGGCTGAGGCACTGCCAGGATATTCCGTATGCTGGCAGAGCCTGTCTCCTCCCCTCCGCACTCCCAAAGCCCATCTCTGAGGTCACTCTTGCGACCACAGAGCCACAGCCAGAGCGATTCTTTCTGTGCCAGCTGCAAGGGTGGAGGGCAGGCACTCCAAGTTTGGAGTCCCAGCTCTGACCGCAGAGTGAGCTTCCAGGTAGGAGCTGCGACTCCCAATTATCCTATGGCCATCTAGACACTGTCTAGTGGCCATAGGATTGTGCCCTTACTGGATCATATCTAACTAAATGCAAAATATTTCGTAGGCCAATTTTTTTTTATTAACAAAACCATTTTCAGATGGTTTGCCTGCCTTTATTGTCCTGGTTCAAGCCGAACAATTCCTGTTTAAAAAGGAGACATCTTGCTTCTTATCTGGGAAACCAAGAGATAACCTAACAATACAGTCTCCTACAGCTGTCAGATGTTTTTCACCAGTTTCAAAGCCGGCTCTCTCCCCCTCCCCCCCCCCCACATTGTAACTCTGCTTAAAGAATTTATTTTCCTTTTTTGTTAGAAATAGATTCTAGTGGTGGCAGCAAGAATTAAGATCGATGGTTTTGGGGACTGGTTACCCATAACAATTTGTATTGCAGTTTATAAGACCTGAAGTTTGTTGTGTGCAATATAGATTTAGGGCAGGAAGATACTTGGTTATCCCTTATTCAATAGTAAGATTTAACTTGGCTTCTAGACAACTCTTCATGAGTTCCATTTTGATTATCAAAATAATATGGGGGGTATTTATTTATTTATTGCAAGGGGAAAGTTCTCACCATTGTTATAGTATTTCAACAACATCCAAACCCTCAGACCTTTTCGTTCCAGAGACTGTTCAGCTATGTAGCCAGCACAGAAGACCTGGGAAGTCCAACATTGCCCTGGTGTCGTACCCCACCCTTCAGTAGGGCCTCAAGCTTGCCCTCCTTATTGGGATCTCTGGGTGTGCTTATGTACTGTTGGGAGTTTTTTTCCCCACTAACCCTTACCCTTCTCACACTGCCTTTGGGATGTCTATTCCCTACCTTATTCCTCTTGGACCAGTACAATAAGCACAGCTTCCCACAAAGACTGTTTCAAATAACAAGGAAAAGTTTATTTTTTAAAACACAACAAGTTCTGGAAATAAGTTGCATGTGTAAGTTTCAGATCATCTTAAGTAATGTACTATCTTATCCTAGTACCAATCCTCCCCCAACAACTGTTCCCAATATCAGTCCCTGCACTCACTAGCTAAACTCTTAATAATCCTAATATAATCGCTCAACTCTCTCTCTCGTCAGCTTCACAGACTCCCAAACAGCACTTCACATTCCACACACTCCTCTCACTCCTGCACTCCCCCTTCACAGAACCCTCAAACCTCTCACAAAAAAACCCTTCTAAAACCTGCCTGAACAGCACCGCCCACTGTTTATATAACACAGGTTCAACCCCCCCCCTTCTCACTCTCTCAGCCAATCATGTCACATATGCAAATACACCATTCTTCCTGCCCATCCTTTCTCACTCACCCAGATACAGCAGGAATACATGCTTCTAATCATATGCGCTATACAAAAGCACATTATGCTTACTACCTATACTCTTTAAATTTATTTATTTATTATTTATTTATTACATTTATCAATCGCCCATCTGGCCGGTCACCCGGCCACCCTGGGCGATGTACAATTAAAATACAATAAAACACAATAAAATATAATAATTAAAACAATATTAAAAAATTCTCATTAAAAACCTAACCCACCCCATATTCCCGCCTGAACAGCCATGTTTTTAATGCACGGCGGAAGCTCATCACGGAGGGGGCATGGCGAAGGTCACTAGGGAGGGAGTTCCATAATGTGGGGGCCGCCACAGAGAAGGCCCTCTTCCTAGTCCCCACCAGCCTGGCTGCTCTGGCTGATGGGATAAGGAGAAGGCCGTCCGTGGCAGACCTTGTTGAGCGGCCTACTTGATGTTGCTGGAGGCGCTCCTTGAGATAAGCTAAGTTTAAATAAGATATTTAAACCCAAATAACATCACATCACACCTGGGTCCTCAGAAATCTTACAGGCTCTTTGGATAATGGCCTATATATGCTTCCTGCATCAGATGCTCCCTAGTACCGGCCATTTTGAATGTGGTGTGTTTCTGAGTGCATCTCTCTCTTCAATTACACTGGTTCTATGGTACTACCCCTGTCTTAAACTCCTACTCTCATATTCCCCTTGGCCTGTGCTATGTTCCAGTTGATCTTTGAAATCCCAGTTGCCAATTTGGCTATTCCTATAGTATGTGTGACCTGTCTCTTTAAGAGACATGTCTGGATTGTAATAGCAGCTCCCCTTCCTCCTTGGGTGGGTGTGGTTTTCTCCTTGATCCAAGTAGAACTGGTTCGGGTCTGTTAGTCTGCCTACATAGCAAGCTCATGCTGCTAAGTTGTTTGGTTGATCAAGAATAAAGAAGGTTCTCAAAGTTACCCTGATGCCTGTTGCTTCTTGGCCTTAGGGTAGACAAGTTGCAAAGCCATCTCGCAGAGTGAGTACTCTCCACCAAAGCCACAGAACTAAACTAGGAAATACCACAATTTCTACTTAGCCCTGGTAACCACCTTACACTTGAAGCTGCTTCTGGATGACCTTCACTACTTAGCCCATAAGACAACTTTGAGCCTATACTCTAGTGCAGTGTTCTCCAACCTTGGGTCCCCAGATGTTTTTGGCCTACAACTCCCAGCATGCCCCAGCCAGCATAGCTGAACCAAATTGATCCTTAATTTCATAGGCCCATGCCCACAATGCAACAGTGGGAGGCCATTTTGGAAATTGAGATAATTGTGGAGGGTTGGGATGAAACTCCACAGGCTGGCAGCTGCCATTTTAGTTTTCCCACAGCAGACTGTTTTGTGGGTTATTTGGGCGGGGAGTGAATTACAACTGCCACAAAAAATGGTGGCTCCCAGTTTTCTGTGGCAGCCACCATTACCTCCTAAAGCCCCTAGGAATGGGTCATTAGGAGAAACTAAAATGGCAGTTGATAGTCCAACAGCTTCAAGAGCCCCAGGAACTCTCTTCAGGCCCTGAATTAACCCCCACCCCAAAATTGCAATAAGGGAGGTAGTTTCATCCCTCTTTCCCCAGCCATCAACTCATGGATTTGGTTCACATGTGTCCTGCTCCCAGGCCAGCAAGTGCCCAGTCACAGCTTGGCTAGGTTCAGGAAATAGCAAAGAGAGAAACCAGGTCAGTCTGGAGTCTTACATGAGAGTTCCAATTATACTTAGCAGGAGAGAGCAGAGGTGATGTCAAGGTGTTCCAGGGTTTGGTGCACGGGAGTCAGTTGTGTCAAGAATCAAGGCCAGTCGGGGAGAGAGTCCAAAAGCATAGTCCAAAGGAGCAGCTAAGCATCCAGGAGTCTGTCTGGTCCAGGTAGGGATGTTACTTTTGGCTCACGCGGGCCAAGTGGGACCGAACCCGGCGGAAGTGACATGATGGGACCCTGCTCCAGCGTGCTGAACCCCGCGCTATGTTTTTGGCAGAGGAAACCAGGGCAACAGGGCTGTTTAAGCCCTGTTGCCCTGGTTCCCCTCGCCAAAAACATAGCGCGGGGGTCTGGCGCGCCGGCTGCGCCGGAAGTGACGTGACGGGGGATCGACCGGCTCGGCCGATGGCAGGTGCCGGCAGCTCGAGAGGCGCGGAGAATGCTCCGCGCTGCTCAGAAGATCGAGCACGGGGGGCCGCCGCCACGGAGAGCCGAGCCGGCAGAGAACCAAGCCCCCCAAAAGGTTCGTGATACATCCCTAGAATCCAGGTGAAGCACAAGGTTTGAATACTGTTGTCTGCAGTGACAGGCTGACCTCAGCTGGGCCAATTTATAGCTGGCCTTAAATCAGCACAGCTGGGTAATTAGGTCAGCATGTTGCTTTTAAGGGAGGCCCCAGGCAGGATGTTTGCTTTGTTCTTTTGCTGCTTGCGTTTGAGCCTATGTCATTCAGAGGGATGAGTTATCTCAGGCTCTGATTCCTGTATTTGTGGGAGTTCAGGCACAACACAGGAGGGGCCAGGTTGCTCTTCTGATGGTTCCAGTGGAAGGCTGTCAGCTGAAGCCTCTAGTTCCTCACCTGGCTCTGGCTGGGGCCCGTTATGCTGGCTCTCCCGCTCCTGTTCTTCATCTGAAGAATCCTCCTCCAGGTAGGAGGAGATTTGCCCAGTTTCAAGGACCATCTAAGGGATGCCTCACCCCAATAACTCCGCTGATCCCATCCTGAGCCCTGCCTTGACCCCGGGTTCTCCTTCTTTGTCCCTGGCCCTCAAGAGCAAAGGCAGTAGCTGACCCAGTGGCAAGCCCTAATTCACTGTAGGAGCACCCCTCTATCTGCCAGTGGTTTCTATCATCAGGAGGAAGTGTATTCTTGGGGGAAGTAGATCCAGCTGAAAGCATAAGCAAGGACCCAGCTGAAAACCAGGAAGAGGAGGGGCTGGTAATGAGTATATAAGCCTCTCAATCTCATCTGGGTCTTTACTGGGTTAACAGCTCCCTTTGAGTAATTATCTCCAGCTCCTGGACAAGGACAGTGGGAGAGAGAAGGTCAGAAGGAATGTCCAGGGGCTCTGACACTGCTGCCCCCACCACATCTCTCAGCATCCACCACCTGAGGCAGTCACCTCTCTCTGCCTAATAGTAGGGCTGGCCCTGCTCTTTAGGTCTCGGTGTTCCTCACCCATCAGCTGCAATCGCTCCAGCCTACTGCCCAACACATGGAACGGTGTCTTCTATTCAATTTGTATGATTAAAGGGCTGAACATAAGGTGATGGAATGTGCAGATTGTCTTCCTTGCCAGCAGCTGCATTTCAGTGCCACACCCATTCTGTTTCCTTCAGATGTTTCTTCTCAGTGAATCCTGACTGGAAGCCAGGTACTTCCTCAATTCTCTCTATCTCCCTACCAGCATTACAGCTGACATCTCATATTCTATCCCTCCCACACAAATCCCCATATTTTGCATATTTCAATATACTGAATCTAACGCTCTGGAATTTATTCAGAACCTTTTGTTGACTATAGGACACAGTTTGACTGAATGCACATCTTCACAGTGTGTGGTCCACTTAAGCTCTAAACCATGTCTGTGCAATCCATTCCAGATAACATCTTGCCTTAATGTCGTGGCCACACACACTTGGTGCACTCAGAATAGGACATAAGAATTATCTTGAGTTAAGTAGTACATTGTGATCTCTGGTGGAACTACAGGGGATCCAAGCAGCTGATAGAGAAATTACAGAGCTAAATTATTGTTAGGGGGATTAATTATAAGACTCATTTTAAGGCAAAGTCCTTTGTAAGAGACACTGTACAATCATCTGGGAAGTGCATCTCCTGAACTATGAAGAGTTTACAACGTAATCTGAAAGGAATGTAACATGAGATCAGGGGACCAGTAAGTACTTAAAGCACTTCCATGTAATCTGCAGGCAACGGGTGGAAAATGATTAATGGGAAACGTCCCGCATGCATCTATTAGAAGAGGATAAGAAGAGAAGTAGAAGTTAACTGACTACCTTGAAAACGTAACAGGGAGATGTTATGGTGAGATCCATGTGCTCTGTGCCAAATGTAAATCCCTGTTTATGGATAATAAAATCCCAACTAAGTGCTGGAAAGGGTGTGATGAAACTAAATCCTATCAGTATATGCAACAGCTGTAAACACATGCAAGTCCTTAAGATGTCTGGATTGGTTGTAACATTCTAAAACGACTGACATAAATTTCTCCTTTAGCCTCAAGATAGTTACACTTTTGGAACTATGTCACTACACTGAAAGACTATGGGGAGGATTGGTGGGAGGCTGATTGTGAGGGTTCATTGAAATTTGTTGAATTGCAGAATTTTGTTCACGACCTTATTCTCCAGTGAGGTTTGGTTTAAAACACAAAGTTTATATATTTCATGACCTCCACCCTATCTACAGTCCCAGCCTTTTACTATCTTTCATCTGGATTTCCCCCTTTTCTCATTGGGCATCCCAGAAGCTGTGGTAATGGAAGCTACACTAAAGAAACCCTAATGGGACAAACATGAATAATGCAATTATTCATATGTATCACTTTTCAGTCTTTTCAGTCTAGTTCATTAACATGGATAAAGTAATTCCAGAATGGTTTTTTGGGGGGTGCTTCCAGTAATTATCTAATCCTCATGCACAGAGATTGATGCAGCTAACCTTTCCACCAGCTTTTTTCTTTTTCTTTTTTACCACAGCCATCAGTGGTGATGCTCCAAAGTGGCAAAGGATCTTCAAAAATGCATGTGTGCACTCCAGGCTTGAGAAAACTATAATATTTTCATATTTAAAAATGAAACTGACAAGGCAGCAGTGAAACTGATGTGTGTTTTGCCCCACATTTGCAATGAGTCTGGAGAAGCCTTTCATTGAAGTATCATTACCAAGCATACATGTAGGCTGTTGAAGGCCTCTATGAAGATGCTTTATAGCTACACCAAGGCAGCTTGAATCAGGTCTCATGACTGTTTCTTCCTTGTCATCTCTTAGTGGTGGTAGGCAGAAATCAGATAGATCTTCTCCTCCTCCATGACCATCTCTTGGCATCTGGAAATAGTAGTCTTCTTCGTTGTTGTTGTTGTTGTTGTTTTACACATACAACAATAAGGGTGCAGTCCTATGGGTTGTGCCCTTCTGAGATGGAAGCCTCTGAGTTTGGAGGCTTCTGTGTATCCAATGCCTTGCCAAGCTGCTGCCGGCAGGGCAGGAGGAGTGACGGAGGTGATTTTCACCTCTACATCTTCCATGTTTTGCTTTTGTCTCTAGAAGGGCTTCTGAGCCCATCTAGAGATGGCGTGCTGGTGGGAATGGGACTGGGGCTGCAAAGGCAATAGTATTCTTCATACCCAGGCCTCTGCCCTCTGCACCCACCGTCATACCCCCTTTCTGACCCCTCCAAGGCCACTTTTGCAACCTCAGGACTCCAGGAAGATGCTGGCGTGGTTCTTTCTGCAGTGGATGCAAGCGGGTGGGACAGGGATTGGATACTGGAGTCCCCCTTCCAAGGTTGTTGAAGTGTCTATGACCTTGGAGGGGGGACGACTCTGAAGAGTCCTATGTTCCCTGGAATGCTCTCCTGGGACCATAGGACTGCTCTCAAAGAATCTGTTAATATCTTAGGTCAATTTTGGCAGCCAAAAATATGTACCAGCTGACGAACTACTCTTGGAAATTTGTTAGAATGTACAATATGTTACAGAGAAGTTCTGCCTGCAGGCAACTCTGTCTGAAGACAGTCCTACTCCTACGGCAGACAGTGGTATCAGCTTAAGCTCAAAGATATTAAGGTAATGGAGCATAAATAGTTTCATATTCACTATGACACATGGGCAAATGGCCAGAAGGGCATAACCTCAGAGGTTGTCTCAACCACTCTATGTTTCATTCTGTTTCTCCTCTGCAAGGAAAGGCAGAAGCTTTTGTGTATATGGATTCTGTAATTGCTATGAAAATGTTTTGTTCATGTGCTGCCTTGTACTAAAACCAAAGTCCAACGGACACAGGTGCCAGATCACCTTCAAGCACCAAGTGGTTTTGTCAAAAGCTAAACAATGAGAAATGTTAAGGTCTAATAAATCTTCATGGTGGATCAGCACAAAAAAGATTTTGCACAGGTGATTCTGTAATTGTAATTCATTACGAAAAATTAGCAGCGCTTAATGATCCTGAAACATTTCCGTCCACCTGTGTGATGTGCTTGACTAGCGTTTGGGAATTAAAACTTGTTGGACAGAAAATCCAGGATCCAATGTAACACGTTTTTTCTTTCCTCCAAGGAGGAATGTCTGCAGAATACGTGTGAAAAATGTAGAATGCAAATGGCTTTTGCAAGAATGATCTGTGAGTGGAAAGCTAGGCTCTTGCTCATGAATCTTTCTTGAAAAACCCCAGTGAATTTTCCATTCTGGTATAACCTTTTCCACATGCATTCCTCAAGGAAGATCTTTTTCTTTTCTTTTTCTTTGTTAGAGATAGCCAAAGTGTATTGGATTATTGTTAAAGTGTCCAATGGTTTCTTCTTAGTGTCTGCCTTGTTTTAGTAAAAAGTGACTATTTGTACTATATATGTTATATAGAAGTTATTAATGTATAACGTTATGGCACATTTAAAAATATAATATGTTGATAAACTTTATTAGCACAGTATTTGCTTAAATTTTGCCAAAGCACTGAGGGTTGATTCAACGAGTAATTTTGGAACTTTTCTGCCATTCATGTAAATCATCCCTAAGTAGGGATCTTTGAGAATCCCCTCTCTTAACTTGAAATGAGCTAATTTGGGGCTTGATATGATCAGGCCTGGATGACCTAAACCTAAGTCTTATCCCATAGTAACTCCAACCTCACTGTTCTCCTGATGATGTTCTCAGGATGAGGCATAGAGGACTCCCCAGGTAGTATCCAACTGTGTCATTCCATCGGCTCAAATGATGTTGCAATAGCAGAAACTAGGTTCTGAACTATGTGCAAGAGGAGAATCCAACTACAGTTATGTTTGTGCAAGAGATTGTGTATTATGCTTGTGGAACCCGTTGTGCAACCGGTTGCACATAACTCTTATGCAACTTATTGTGCAACCAATTGTGCAGCTGCTTGCACAACCACTTGTGCAAGCATAATGGGCAACTGCTTGTGCAGTGGAAAGATTCAGAGGAGCTCCACTAGTGCTATTTGAATTTGCGGAATGACACTGTTGGATACTGCCCCTTACCCATTTGTAAATCTCTCATATCCTTCCCTTTCTCCAAATCTTATCTTCCAGTAGCAGCAGCAGCAGCAGCAGTGTTTGTGCATGTCTGTGAAGGGGAAGGCTCTTCCTTCAGGACTTCATTAGGCCCCAAGTTTCTTACCAACATGATCTTCCTGACACAAAGATCCCTGCACACTAGGAAATGTGCAGAACCACTGACATACCACAATTTGCCAATGCACAGAAGCCCTGTCAAAGCACAAGCACTGTGAAGTTCCTCTTGGTAAGGCTTTAGGGCCAAATAAAGGCCTGAGGAGCAGCCCTCCAGTCTGCACACCCACTTTGCTGCTGCTGGAAAGTAAGTTGGTGGAAAGGGTGGGAGGAGAGGCAAGGCCAGCTCCCAATGGGCCAATCTGATGGATGGATGAGCCAAACAGAAATTCAAAGGGGCTCTGTTAACTACGAATTCCCCAAACTAGTATATCCTCCAAACATATGCCACAGGTTTTTGTGCCATTTTGTGCCACAAATCCAAAGTTTTGTACCACCACTTAAAACATGAAAATGACATGTCCTGGGTCTTGGTGAATGCTGGAGGCTTTGATTCTGAAAAGACAATTAAATAGGTAGATCTACAACAAGCATTCCATTCTCTGTCTTTTCAGAATCAAATTGGGAGATCCAGTTTCTAGTCCCCACTTGGCCATGAAGCTCCCTGGGTGACTTTGGGCCACTCATTGACTCTCAGCCTAACCTACCTCACAGGGTTGTTGTGAGGATAAAATGCAGAAGAGGAGGAGGATTATGTAAACCACCATGGATTCCTTGCAGGAAAAAAAGGTGGGATATAAATATGATGAATGAATAAATAAAAGCCTTGAGTTCTGTTAATAGCATTTGAGAGTAGGTTGTAACCCACAAACCTGTAACTTAGGCATAGATTCGGAACTGATATGAGATGATATCCTTGTTTAAGAATAATCTCCTGGAATATTACGGGGTGGTTTCCAATATATTTGTTCTTTTGATAATATACTGATATAGGAAACTTGGACTATTGATAATATTGTGCCGAATAATATGAGAGTATGGAAATTTTAGCATTTGCCAGGCCCCACCTAAGTGCGTGTCATTTTCATGCTTTTGGTGGTGGCACAAAACTTGGGATTTCCCTTGTCACCAGTCTCTCAGCGCTAGCAAGGGAAAGCTCTGTCCGAGCGGTGGCAGGGAAGAGTGTGTGTCTGGGGGCAGAGACTGTGTTTGGGCGTGTATATGGGGGGAAGGTGAGTGAGTGTGTGTGTGTGTGTGTGTGTGTAGGAGAGAGAGAGAGAGAGAGAGAGAGAGAGAGAGAGAGAGAGAGAGAGAGAGAGAGAAGTGAATGAGTGTAAGGGTATGTACTGTCAGCAGGAGGAGGGAAATAAATTACCTCCAACGCAGCAGGTCCAGAAAGCAGAGGGTAGCAAGAGTGATTATATATATACAGTTTATTGTAGAGTAACAGAGTATATAATTGCAGTCTCCCTGTACAAAGGGAGCTTACCATACAGTAGTAGTAGCAGTTGTTTCTTATCCAAGGCACAGCAACACACAGTAGGAGGCTTGCAGCAACAGAGTAGCTACTGCAGCAACCCAGAGCACAGCTCAGCTGTCTTAAGTAGCAGTAACTAGCTGCCTCACCCTGTTCACAGGTGCAGGCAGTTACATGCCTTCGCTGTGAGTCAAAACTTACCACGTGTGGTGTTACACGAAATACCAACATGTACATGACTCTGCGCATGAGTGTGTGTGTGCATGCATATGTACAGCCCCTGGCACCCCAGCAGACACCCAATGCATTCCTTGGCGCTGAAAAGGTTCATAGAATCATAGAAAAGTAGAGTTGGAAGGGGCCTACAAGGCCATCGAGTCCAACCCCCTGCTCAATGCAGGAATCCAGGTCAAAGCATCCCTGACAGATGGCGGTCCAGCTGCACCTTGAATGCCTCCAGATTGGGAGAGCCCACCACCTCCCTAGCTAGTTGGTTCCATTGCTCTGACAGTCAGGAAATTTTTCCTGATGTTCAGGCGGAATCTGGGTTCCTGTAACTTGAGCCCATTATTCCGTGTCCTGCAAACTGGGATGAACGAGAAGAGATCTTTGCCCTCCTCTGTGTGACATCCCTTCAAATACTGGAAGAGTGTGATCATATCTCCCCTGAGTCTCCTCTTCTGAAGGCTAAACATGCCCAGTTCTTCTCTTCTGAAGGCTAAACATGCTGTCCAGCTGCACCTTGAATGCCTCCAGAGTGGGAGAGCCCACCACCTCCCTAGGTAGTTGGTTCCATTGTCTTATTGCTCTAACAGTCAGGAATTTTTTCCTGATGTTCAGGCGGAATCTGAACTTGAGTTACAGTTCAAGTTCCTGTAACTTGAGCCCATTATTCCATGTCCTGTAAACTGGGATGATCGAGAAGAGATCCTGGCCCTCCTCTGTGTGACAACCCTTCAAGTACTGGAAGAGTGCGATCATATCTCCCTCAGTCTCCTCTTTTGCAGGCTAAACATGCCCAGTTCTTTCAGTCTCTCCTCATAAGGCCTTGTTTCTAGTCCCTTTAACATCTTTGTTGCCCTCCTCTGAACCTTCTCCAGTTTGTCTACGTCCTTCTTAAAGTGTGGTGCCCAGAACTGGACGCAGTACTCAAGATGAGGCCTAACCAGTGCCGAGTAAAGGGAAATATCACTTCACGCAATTTGAACGCTATACTTCTATTAATGTAGCCCAAAATAGCATTTGCCTTCTTTGCGCAGCCATATCGCATTGCTGGCTCATATTCAGCTTGTGATCTACAACAATTCCAAGATCTTTCTCACTTGTAGTATTGTTGAGCCAAGTGTCCCCCATTCTGTAACTACATTTGGTTTCCTCTCCCTAGGTGCAGCACCTGGCATTCATCCTTATTAAATTTCATTCGTTGTTTTCAGCCCAGCACTCCAGCCTATCAAGATCGCTTTGAATTTTGTTTCTGTCTTCCAGAGTATTAGCTGTTCCACCCAACTTTGTGTCATCTGCAAATTTGATAAACATTCCATGCACCTCCTCATCCGTCAATAATAAAAATGTTGAATAGCATTGGGCCCAGGACCGAGCCCTGCGGTACCCCCCCCCACTCATTACCTCTCCCCAGTTTGAGAAGGTACCATTGATAAGTAGTGGTGGCCACGAACCTGGAGGCAGGGCCGCCTCTCCACCGCCTCACCTCTCCGTGGTGCCGCTGCCGCCGCCGCCGCCTCAATCTTCTGAGCAGCACAGAGCAGTTCTTAAACAGCCCTGTTGTCCTGGTTTCCCCGCAAAAAACATAGCGTGGGGGTCCTGCAAGCCGGCGCAGGATCCCGTTGCGTCAGTTCCGGCGTGCTGGAAGTGACGCGACAGGGGCAGCGTGGGCGGCTCGCCATGGAGAGGTGAGCCGCCCAGGGGACACGGTACATCCCCGCAAACCTTGCGCGTGCAGTGAGCGGGGCTGATTTTGGCCCGCTACACCCGTGCGAGGTGAG
This sequence comes from Shinisaurus crocodilurus, assembly GCA_021292165.1. NCBI lineage: Eukaryota > Metazoa > Chordata > Lepidosauria > Squamata > Shinisauridae > Shinisaurus > Shinisaurus crocodilurus. The sequence continues at coordinate 262,567,603 of CM037876.1, read as the reverse complement.
ATGGTATATCCCTATTAAGCACTCTTTGAGTTCGATTCTGTAGCCAATTGTAGATCCATCTGATAGTTGTTCCATCTAGCCCACTTTTAGCTAGCTTGCCAATCAGGATATCATAAGGCACTTTTTTAAAAAAAAAATATTTAAATTAAAATACAAACATTAATCTAAAAGGGGACCTCCCCTGCTGAACTCTGCTGCCAAACTCCTGTTTGCTCTCCCTGTTCACTCGCTCTCTCGGAGCCTGCTTCCCTATATAGCCCCCGAAACAGCTGAAGCCTCTCCTGTGTTTCTGCTCAGCTGGGAGTCAGGAACAGAGTGGGTTGTGCATTCCTGTCTAGGGATGTCCACAAACCTGGGGGGGGCGCCCCACCTCGCCTCTCCACAGTGGGGGGCCCCCACCGCTGGATCCTCCGCAGCACAGAGAGATTCTCCGCAACGCTTGAGCTGGCCGTGCCAGCCACAACAGGACCGGAGCGGGCGGCTCACCAAGGAGAGGCGAGCGGCCACTGGATCCCAGTAAGGCCCGCTCGCCTCTTGCGGGCGTGAGCGGGGTCGATTTCGGCTCCACTCCACCCACTCGAGGCGAGCGGATTCATCCCTATCAATACACCATACCAGATCTCAGACCCATCTGTGACTGAGGATGACTATACAGTGAAAAAAGGAAGTGAAAAAAGTTCACAAAGAGGCAGCCAGAACAGAGATCTTGTCTAGGCTAGAGAATATCTAGTAATGGTAATAATAATGATAATTATTCTCTCTGGAATGTTCCTGTTCACAGTGGGTGGCCGGTGCAAACACTCGGGTGGGGACTCAGGGCGGTGACTGGGAGTCTGCGTCGCATGGTTGGATGCGGTCTCCACACGGGAAGAGGCATGGAGGAAACCTCCGTGGTGGGAGTGGTGGGTCTGATGCTGGCTTTGTCTGAAATTCCACAGCCTTTGCTCAAGTGCATATTGAGTAGGCTGAAACAGAGAGACTTCCAACAAGTGTATATATAGTGTTGGTGCTTGAGAGACTGCAATTTTGTCATCGTAATTAATTTGTTTTAACCATTCCTGGTTTTGATTAGCTGTACGCTGCTTTGGATACATGGAAGCAGTCTTGTCTATAAAGATATGAAATAAAGATGGTCGGTCTTGCTAATTTAGATTGTAAGCCTGCGGGCAGGGACTGTCTTGTTAATTGCTGTAAACCGCCCAGAGAGCTTCGGCTATTGGGCGGTATAAAAATGAAATAAATAAATAAATAAATAAATAAATAATACTTTTAAGATTGTTATAGCAATTTCTTAGTGTTCCAGGTATTTAACCTCATGCAGCATAATGGCTGAGCTGTACAAGTGAAGTCGTCCCAGCTTCTAACTTTCCTTTGCTACAAATCCATAGGTCACCTTAGTCAAGCCATTCTCTCTCAGCCTTATGTCTCCCACACACACTCGAGAAGATTTAAACCTGGGGCTTTAAATTTATGGCTACACTACGCTCAACATCTGGGGCCCTCCTCCGACTTCCACCTCCAAGAGAGGCTCGGTTGGTGGCAACAAGGAGGAGGGCCTTCTCAGTGGTAGCCCCCCAATTGTGGAATAAGCTGCCCACTGAGACCCACCTGGCGTCAACCTTACTATCTTTTTGGCACCAGGTTAAGACTTCCCTCTATGCCTAGGCATTCAATAGTTAAGAGCTCGAAATAGCACGGGGGAGGGGGGGTTGTTGTTACCTGTAGGCTTAGTTTATTAACTTTTGGATCGTTATTTTAAACTGTGCTTTTAAATTTGGTTTTTAATCTTTTTTAACTATTTTGTATGTTTTTATTGTTGTTTTTATGTATAAACTGTTGTGAACAGTTTATACATAAAATGAAATGAAAGAAATGAAATGAAATGAAATGGCTGAGGGAGATTTAAACCTGGGGCTTCCCAGTGCACACTCCTAGCCATGTGTCTGTAGAATCCAGGCAGTGCCTCAGCCTCTCCTCCTCATGAGGAGGTGTAAAACATCTAGACAGCCAAAATCAGCTGACTAGATGTTCTTGAGAGAAAGAGGATTGCCGCTGTGCTCCCATGTGCCACGCTTCTCCAGCCCTCAACTGGATGCCTGTAATCCTCCAAGTTTGGAGGGTTACGGACAGCCTCATTGCCCATCATTGCGCTGCCCATCATTTAAACTGGTGCTTATTTTGAATCTGAATGAGAAAGTCTATTTTTATTGTTCCCTGCCATGGATTTTTTAGAATGTGCATTCCAAGAAAGGTACATCACTGCTACTGCATTTTAATTGGTGATGGTGATTAACCACAACACAGTGATTAGCATAGAGGTAGCATGACCCAGATTCCTCTCGAGGAGCCCAACGTGAATACTCAGTGTCATGAGCCGAAGCAATATGGAAAAAAGTAGGTTCCCGTGGAGAAAATATAAAGGACAATGAAGTTATCCCATACTATAGAACTACATTTCAAGTTATATGCCATGGTTCTTTATTTCAGTAAACACCCCAAAAGGAATTTCTTTGGAGTTCAATATAGTATGACAAAGAATTATCTGACATAATAGGGAAGAAAGGAAATATTTTCTGCTCTATATTTTGAAGAATAGCATTTTTCATCACTGTCTGTATGGCTTCAAAATAGGCAATTCTGTGACAACTGGTTGTTTCAACTATTCTAAAAAAAAAAACGTGGGTCCCAATTTGAAAAAAATATGGCTAGAGCCATTTTTCACCACTAGATTTAATGGTAGCAAATCCAATCAGAAATAGCATTCCTAAAATGAAAACAAAGCTCTTATAAAGAGACTGGTGGGAAAATGAACAAAAAGATCTGAAGTGAACAAATGTATCCTGCCTGCTAACTAACAAGTGACCATGGTTTCTCTGTTGGTTTTGCAGCCCATTGCATGTCTTATATCAGAGCTGAATTTTTATTTATTTTTTAATGGCTGGTCACATGCATTCAGGCCTATTAATGCAACCGACAGAGTAAAGATATCTATCTATTCCAAATGGAGACTGATATGGTGATGAGACGATGGCTTGTATCCAATGGTGTTGTTCTGCCTTCGGAATGGATTTCCCCGCTGCCCTGAAGCCTCCATGCACTCTCCAGCGCAGATTTGCACAGGGGGCTGCAGGGAGAAGAGAGGAGAGGATAGAGAAGTCCAGTTACACAAGCGGAATTCCCATTACACAAGTGGACTTCCGTTCGCACTACTGTTGGATCCAACCCTGTAGCAGGAATGGAGTGTTATCCAAGCTATCAGGTGTCAGAGAGAGAGAGGGAGGGAGGCAGAGAGAGGGCGAGAGAGACATGTTAGCAAAAACAAGAATGGAAGTTTATCTTATCTAGTCTCAACTATTTCCCTTCTCTCTGGCCATTTTTTCCTGCTTCATTCCCTGTTCCAGTTGCCTGGCAACAGAAAGGCTATCACTTACTTCTGGACACAAAACAGCAACTGAAAGAAAGTAGTTCACAAAGATGATGCCTTGGCAAATTCTCATATACTTTGTTGATGGTGTTACAAAAGAAGCTCGGATGTGCAATCTCTAGACACGTGTATTTTGTGCTATGTATTACATTGGCCTTGCCTTGACACCCTGGCTCAAGAATCCATTTTGATTACAGAAGAAGCAGCCTGGGAAGCTGCAAGGAACATCATGAAGGTTCTGCACAGCCGTAGAGGGGCAGGAACCAGAGTGTATATGTACCTCCTCCACTGATTAAATTAAAGGGACTTACTCCCTATAACTATGGAATTATTCAAATACCTGTCTGAGGTGGCCATGCCATCACCCACCCAATGAACCCATGAGGGTACCTTTGAATTAGCCAATCCAGAGCCTTGGTGGGAAATTTGGTCCAATCCTGAGGCCTCCAGTCTCCTAGACAGGTCAACACAGGTTTAAACACCACCTGAACAACTAGTGGGATACTTTTTGTGTTGAATAACAATAATTAATTGTCCTATACTGTACTGCTCTTGCCATGTTTAGCCAGCTAGACTGAGGCCAATCAAGTGGCCAGGAACCTCCCTGAACTTACTTTTCATTCCCCAGAGTTGATCTTTTGTTTTCTTTCTTCTGACCTATCCTGGGACCAGCCTCTGAGCCATCGAGCCTTCTGTGCCCTTTGTTTTGTACCCTATCATGAACCTGAAGCTCAGGCAGCAATTGTTCAATCTTTCTGCTTGGATATCTTTTACATCAGCAGGTCTCAGCTCTAAAAATAAGCCGGGGTCTGATGAGCTGCCAAGATTGTTCCTCATGATCCTTGTAAAGCATAATATGCTGCTCTACTTTGGTGCCTGTCCCAGATGTCCAGGTCCAGGTCCCCCACTTTCTTCTTGAACCACTTTGCTATTACATTTACCCAGAGAGATCTGGTTGCTTTGTACACCCAGATGGAATGCTTTATTCCCTATTAAACACCCCATTGAGTCCAAAACCAGGTTCCATGTATAATGCAGCAAAACCTGTGAGTTCTGTACACTCTTTTTTTGCTGTCTTGCAGGGGACTGAGACCTTTGCATGAGTCCAAGGGTAGTGGTCTAGTCTAGAGCATTGAAAACTGCTACCAAGGGTTGTGAACCAAGTGTAACCATTTTAAATTATATTGGGAATTCTAAGTAGAGGCCCTGCTTTCAAGGCTCTCCATCCAAATTCTATTTTTGAACCAAATTGTGCTGGGGTCCAGGGTCCTTAATAACCACTAATCCTCCATTTGGTCTCCCCATCATCGTCCATCAAAAAACCTTTCTTTTGGATGTCTGTGAACAACGCAGTATATCCCGTTGTCAACAAGGCCAGGGTAGCTTTATGCCTCATCCTTAATTCGTCATCAAAACCTGAGAACCCCAAGCATAGTCTGTGCCCACAGATTTTTCCTAACTATTTTAAACAACCAGAATGGAAGTGTTTTGGGTTCCCCTTATTCTGAAGCAAGGTAACTCATTTTCTTCCATATCCAACCTTTACTGCCCTCATGAACTGCATCCTAGAGTAATAAAGGAACTGGCAGAAGAACTCTCAGAACCACTGTCTATTATCTTTGAGAAATCATGGAGGACAGGTGAAGTGCCAGATGACTGGAGGAGGGCAAATGTTGTTCCCATCTTCAAAAAGGGCAAGAAGGAGGAACCTGGGAACTATAGGCCAGTCAGTCTGACATCAATCCCTGGGAAAATTTTGGAGCAGATTATAAAGAAGTCAGTCTGCAAGCACCTTGAAAACAATGCAGTGATTACTAGGAGCCAGCATGGATTTGTCAAGAACAAATCCTGCCAGACTAATCTGATCTCATTTTTTGATCGGGTAACCTCCCTTGTGGACTATGGGAATGCTGTGGACATAATATATCTGGACTTCAGTAAAGCTTTTGACAAAGTGCCTCATGATATCCTGATTAGCAAGCTGGCTAAAAGTGGGCTAGATGGAACAACTATCAGGTGGATCCACAATTGGCTACAGAATCGGACTCAAAGAGTGCTTATCAATGGTTCCTTCTCAAACTGGGGAGAGGTAACGAGCGGGGTACCACAGGGCTCGGTCCTGGGCCCAGTGCTATTCAACATTCTTATTAATTACTTGGATGAGGAGGTGCAGGGAATGCTTATCAAATTTGCAGATGACACCAAGTTGGGTGGAACAACTAATACTCTGGAAGACAGAAACAAAATTTAAAGCAATCTCTCAATAGGCTGGAGCACTGGGCCGAAAACAACAGAATGAAATTTAATAGGGATAAATGCCAAGTGCTGCACCTAGGGAAAGGAAACCAAATGCAGAGTTACAGAATGGGGGACACTTGGCTCAACAATACTACAAGTGAGAAGGATCTTGGAATTGTTGTAGATCACAAACTGAATATCAGCCAGCAATGTATGTGATGTGGCTGCGAAGAAGGCAAATGCTATTTTGGGCTGCATTAATAGAAGTATAGCGTCCAAATCGCGTGAAGTGATAATTCCCCTTTACTCAGCACTGGTTAGGCCTCATCTTGAGTATTGAGTCCAGTTCTGGGCACCACACTTTAAGAAGGATATAGACAAACTGGAGAGGGTTCAGAGGAGGGCAAAAAGGATGATAAAGGGACTGGAAACAAGGCCTTATGAGGAGAGACTGAAAGAACTGGGCATGTTTAGCCTGCAAAAGAGGAGACTGAGGGAGATATGATCGCACTCTTCCAGTACTTGAAGGGTTGTCACACAGAGGAGGGCCAGGATCTCTTCTCGATCATCCCAGTTTACAGGACATGGAATAATGGGCTCAAGTTACAGGAACTTGAACTGTAACTCAAGTTCAGATTCCGCCTGAACATCAGGAAAAAATTCCTGACTGTTAGAGCAATAAGACAATGGAACCAACTACCTAGGGAGGTGGTGGGCTCTCCCACTCTGGAGGCATTCAAGGTGCAGCTGGACAGCCATCTGTCAGGGAGGCTTTGACCTGGATTCCTGCATTGATCAGGGGGTTGGACTCGATGGCCTTGTAGGCCCCTTCCAACTCTACTTTCCTCTGATTCTATGACTCACGGCCCACCGTAATCACCAGCACCTGAGCTTTTTATGATCATATAGCCTTCTAATCCCCTGACTTGCCATTTCCATAGCATCACCTGATCTTCCACTTCTCATTGGACAAATGCTAATTTTTCCAATCTTTGTCTTTCTCCATCTTTACATTAGGCCTATTAGAACCTGTATACGGTACTCATTGATATGCTAGAGGGTTGGTATACTAACGAAGCAGTCTTTCTCTTTTGTAATGCATGTGTGTCAAGAACAATATCTGTAAAACTAAAGTCTATTCTTTTTGGATTTTGATTGAGTCATGTGTTTGAGCTAATTTCCCCATTTAGAAGTAGCTATTTCCCGGAGAGTGTCTGCTGTGTGTGCATTGCAGCTCTGGTAAAGGGTCCCACAGACCCATGCTCATCACACAAGTTCATGTGAGTATGTGTGAGAACATGATTCATGGGCACAGATTCAGCCACTACTGAAGTTGTTTGGATCCACATGCTTGGATATCAGACTTAGTTCAGACTCAAGGATCTGTTCTAATGAATCATATGAAATGTGCACACAAACAATTCACTGATGTAGGTAATGATGTGATTTTTTGCGCTCTTTAGACTTTTTCCATTTCTTTGGAACAAATGTTTACATAGCCTTATAAAATTAAAACACTTACGGAGTAATCCTATGGCTGATTGGCAGAGTCTAGACAGCCATAGGAAAATTCGGAGTCCCAACTCCTACCTCAGAAACATACTCCAAGGTCAGAGCTGGGACTCCGAATTTGGAGCACGCTCCCTCCACCCTCACAGCCGGTGTGGAAAGACTGAGGTTGTAAGACTGACCTTGGAGCTGGAGTTTTGTGGGTGTGGAGGATTCAGGGAGGGGAGGAAATCGGTCATCTAAGTGTTTTGCAGGGCAGGAGGAGTGCAGAGGTGACCTTTGCTTCCGCGCTCCTCCTGCCCTCTGTAAGATAGATGCCCATAATCCTCTGAGTTTGGAGGGTTACGGGCAACCTCATTGGATTTCACTGCCTGGTGGCAATCCTCTTCCTACTTACCTGGGAGTATGTCCCACTGAACTAATTGGGATTTACTTTTGAGAAGACATGTAAAGGATTACAATGTTAGCCTTCCTAGAGTTTCCCTTATTTCAATCACAGCTCTTGAACTAAATACAGTTATGGATATTTTTTCATATCTTTTCTAAGACTCCCTCCTTTTCAGTATGGATGTACATGAAGAAGTTATTAAAGCTTTCCAATCTGCTTCTCAGCCAGTGGACGGTGCAAACGCAGTTGACTTTCAAGGTGTAGGCCTAAGGCTTTCCAGTTTAATTGCAGACATTATTCTTATGTGCAAGCAGGAATGAAAGGCCCAGACACCCATGGTACTAAACATTAATCATGCATTAGATTAAAAACGGGTTACTGTAATGGATGTATCAGTATCATGCTAGCAACAGACACAGAAATCACAACTTATGGACTCAAAGTAGACATTGGATCATAACACACTTAATGTTACTTACTCAGTCTGTCAGTCTTGCCACCTGCCATCATCCACATGGAAGATGCTATTTATAAGTTCCCAGCTAGGCAGCAGATTAACAATTATATATGACTATTAACACTGATCATCAGCACTTTCTGAGGTCAACATTAGCCCTTCATAAGTGCAGCCTGTATTTCTAATCCTTCCTCCTCCCAAAATATAGGCTACTTTATTAGCAACTTGCAGAAGACAATGGGGAAAGTCCCTGGCTTATTCACAGAACCCCTTCAGCTGAGTCTGTGACTCTGTGTTAGTAGTACAAATACCACTCACTATTCTAGCCAGCTAATGCAGTTCAACCATGACCTGGAGAGACCTCTGTGGCTGATAGGGAAGCTTAATTTTCATGCCAATTCAATCTTTGGCCTCTGTGCTGAGACTGCCAACAAGGGTGTAAATTAACACCAATTATTCTGGTGTTTTATGTACTAGACTGAGAGTATCAACTCATTTTACACAGGTCACCAAACAACTGTCAGATGTTAATGACTTTTGGTTCCTACCTACTGACCTGCTATGGGTTAGCTGAGAAGCTCAGAGTGGAAGGGGTTTGTATCTCATTAATAAGAGACTGACCTGCTTGGTCCCTCAATTATTCCCTTTCACAAATCCACATAGGTGTTTCTTTTTCCCATCAAATATGTAACTAAAGGGCAAATCCTCTGCTGCTGATTGGTTTCAATATAGTTTGTAAAACCATCAGAGAACTGAGCTGATTGGTTGCAGTTCACTTGCATTGTGACAACTGCAAAAAGAAATATCTGTATACTGAAAGATTAATACAATAGGCAACAAGAAAGAAATTATGAAGAATGTATTTTACTTGGTGGACACTTATTTTGGAAATATGAAAAAAAAAATATTTTCTGCAAATAATATAAGCCAAATAGTTAATATCACTAAATGGCTACTTTGTATCTTATTCTGATAGTACTTTGTATGATCATCTTTCCTCTTGGGACAATTTGGGGCTTTTCTATACTGGGATATTGCATTTCTGTATTCACGGCAACAAAGATGCTGCAAACTTGACATTGGATTTTAAGTATTGCAGGTTAGTGGTGGGCAAGCTTCCCAGCCCACTAGCGCATCTTGTAAAGCTGGCTTGCAAATCTTTCTTGGAGATCTCTTGGGAAAAGCTCAGGGTATCTCCAAATGTTTTCCAGGAAAGATTGGAAAGAAGACATATGGGGGAAAACACACACACCCCGCCCTTCCTGCCTTTCCCATGTAAAGTTGGCTGGTGACAGCAGAGATCTTGTACACCACACCCTAACACCTGGGCTCTCCTGAACATGCTCAGGGTATATTCTTGCTCCTGGGATGCATACATGCAAATTACAGTGAATTGAGTGGAGGCTTTGGAAGTTATATTCCCCGTGCTTTCCAGTCACGTGCTCAGAGCTGTGCTGGTCTTAAGGATGAGGCCTCTGCTGTCACCAGTTATCCTTCCCTGTTGTTGGCTTCCTCCCCCTTGGGTTCAGCATATAATCTGGGTTTGGGAATTCACTGCCAACACTACACTTTCCCTCCCCCCCCTCCCGATATGAACCTGTGAATGACATTTGAGTATTCTCATACTTAGGAAGAGACGATAAAGCACGATAAGCAGTAATGCATAGATCTTAGATGGGATCAGATCCAGGTAGTGGTGGGTGATCCGCCCATCACCCGACTTGCTGGAAGCACGGCGAGCGCTGTCATTGCACTCACCAAACCGAGCCAAAAGCGTGCGTTCTCTGTGCCGCTCGGCGGACTTCCGGGTTCCTGGCGGTACACTTTTTACGTAGAAAATGGCGTAAGATATGGTAAAAGCGGCTGAAATTTGCGTAACTTGTGCGAATTGCAGCCGTTTTTGGCATATCTTACACCATTTTCTACATAAAACGCATACTGCCGGGAACCTGGAAGTAGTTTCCCCGGCTCGGCTCTGGAGAACGTGAGTCGAGCCAGGGAAACAGGTAGGAGGGATGGAGTTTGGGTGGTAAAGCCCAGCAAGTTCACTGGACTTCCAGCCCCCGAACGAGATCCTCACACATCCCTAGATCCAGGTGTTACAAGAATTCCTGGAGTTCACTGATCTTATAGTAGCTGAGAACCACTTATTATCCCCTTTCACCATTATGTTTCTTTGAATGCTAATGCACAAATGACTTACTCTGCTGAATTCAAAGAGTAAAAAAAGAAAGAAAAAGGAATATGTAAACTGTGGATCTCAGCCTAATTAAAAAAAACTTCTGCAAGCAATTAGTTTATACCTCAGGCAAGAGCGATCCGTCTCTCTCTGGTAGCATTAGGCAGAGTGAAGCATCTGCCCCAGGCAGCAGATTCTGCGGGCAGCAGTGGAACCCCCTAGTCATTCCTCCTGAGTTCCTTAGCTATTTCCACCCTCTTGGAGGACAGAGCTGTGGGTGTTACACAGCCTGTCCTGCACCCTCTAAATTAGCCTGCTATCCTCAGGTGAGATGGAAAACCCTAACCATTGCTAGTGTTGAAGGAATATTCAGCTGCCAGTCCAGTCAGCTTCAGTATGTGGAATGGAGGCGGGTGCCATTTTGTCCTTTGTCACAGGAAGAAAAAATGTCTTGGGCCAGTCCTGTCTGGCAGCCTGCTGAGTGAGAAGGAAGAGAACAAGAAGGGGATGGCAAAGAGAGAGAGAGAGAGAGAGAGAGAGAGAGAGAGAAGATGGTGGCCCTGCCTACTTTTGGCTTTTGCCTGGCCCACCACTGGCTTCACCCACACTGGCATGCATTCTCTAACAGATTACTGTCAAGGGAATGTAGCTCTCAGCGGGGGGTGGGAGGTTCTTCACCCCTGATGCAAGTGGTTCTTCTGTAAGAATTGACTGTTTCTTGCTCGTTCTTCCATATTAAGGTGAAGCATCTTCAATGTCTTGAGAGTTGCTCTTTTATTTCTGGCCAAGCTGACCAGTCATAATGATATGAAACATTACCAGGGGCAAGGCATCACAACCAGTATGCACATAAACAAGTTTGAAGCTAGTTTTCTTTTATCACCAGATGGTGTGAGGCTGAAAAGGAGGGTGAGCTATCTTTCTATCCCATATACCATGTGTTCTGCATTGTAGTGCAGGAGCCATAGTATTCTAGTTGTTGTTTTAAACTGCCAGTAGATGCCCTACCCCTCCACCTTGCTTACAAGTTCTGGTGTCTAATTTAGCAGGAAGGAAATGTTGAGACAGCTTCCCCTGCCTTCTATTTATCTGAAAGGAGGAGTGGTTTTGCTTGTAGGTTTAGATTTCCAGGCTCCGTTTTCTGCCAAACCATAAGTAAACAATGGGCAAAGTGTGGAATTCAGTCCAGGATTGGTACTTTCCTCTTCAGCAGTTGGGTAATCCTGCGGTACCTTTTTGAGGTGAACTTAACTTTGCATCCTAATGCAAATGCTATGACAATTCATCTCAGAGCCAAACACTTCAGAATGTTTGCATAATGTTTAATGAAGAATTCTATGAAACCACAATTACAAAAATAATAACCTTTGGTAAACTCTTTCCACAATCTGCCTCTCATGCCCTTAAAAGTTCTGAAGCTTCCTTCAGTTTTCCAGTCTTGTTTGCTGAAATTAATTTAGCCAGCAAAACCATACAAACAGGACATCAGAGCAGGCCCTTCTCTTGGTATCGTTGCCTTCATAGGCATGTTTGGCGGTGATGTGAGAGGGCCTTCTTAGTGGATGCTCCGAGGCTATGGAACTCCCTGACAAGAGAGGCAAGGTTGGCTTCCTCTCTGCTGCCCTTCCCCCTATATGCAAACACATTTTTCTTCAAGTAGGCTTTTGACATGGAAGCTGGTCTTTTGGGTTGGGTGCTGTTTTTCTTCTGTTATTGTTATGTTTTTAATCTGGGTTTTTAATGTATTTGTTTATTGTTGTTTTATCCAAGTTTTTATTGTAAGAATTTGATTTCTATTATTGTTAGCCACCTTTAGCACCATTTTCTTGGTAAAAAGATGGGGTACAAACCAAATCAAGTCCAAACCCAATCAATCAATCAATCAATCAAAATTTCCCCTACTGAGAAAAAGAAGTAACTAGCTATCTCACCTGATTTAGCAGGAATGATCACTAGCACAACAGGAAAGTAGCACTTGCTAGCACAACCAGACAGACAGTATGCAAAACTACTGCTTACAGAATGGGGCAAGTCAACAGAGGTCCCATTCTGGAAGTGGTAGTTTTGGATAGTTTTGGGGTTGCACTACCAAATGCTACTTTCCCATTGCACTAGCAGTTGTTCCTGCTAGCAAAATGTGTTTAAAGCTGGAGGATTGCCATCATCAGATACTACCTTATATCTATAACTATCAGACACTCTTGCTGTGGGAAAAAGAAATGGAATTCAGCCAATGTAAACCAATTTAAGCTGATCAATTCTGCTATGACACAGAATTCAAGACATCCACTCTTATCTATACAGTTCTTCTACAATTATTCTATACAATGAAATTATACAATTATTCTATAATGAAACCAATTTTACCTAGACAGATAGTAGGCTTTCCATTGCTGGAGGCTGAAACAATGATCCAACGCCAACTTCAATGGACCAGTCATGTTGTTCGAATGTCTGACTGCCGTCTCCCAAAGCAGTTACTTTATTCCCAACTCAAGGATGGAAAGCAGAATATCAGTGGTCAGTATAAGAGGTTTAAAGATGTTCTTAAGGCTAGTCTAAAAATTTGCAATATAAACTGGGAAGCTCTGGCCCATGAACGATCTAACTGGAGGTTGGCCTTTCACAAAGGTTCTAAGGACTTTGAAGAAGCCCGAGTGCAAGGTGAAAGGGAGAAACGTGCTAAGCGAAAAGCACATCAAATGAATCCTTTACAGGACCATCTTCCATCTGGTAACCTGTGTCCTCACTGTGGGAAGCTGTGTGGATCTAGAATTGGCCTCCACAGTCACTTACGGACCCATCACTAGAGTCTACACAATTTTATACAATTTCCTCTTTATATAATTTTCTTTTTGTAATGTTATCCTGGAAGATAATCTTACTCGGTCACAAGTGATCACCTACTACTATCAAGCAGTGGCTGGACAGACATCTGTTGGAGATGCTCTGGATTTCCTGCACTGAGCAGGGGGAGGGGGTTCGACTAGATAGTCTTGAAGACCCTCTCCAACTCTGTGATTCCATCTTATGGAAAAAGAAATGATATTTGGCATGAAAGATGAAAGTATACAGCTAAAAGTTTAACTGAAGTTACAGCTTCTTTACAGACACCTGCAATGCAAACAACACTAGGAATAGGATACCTGCTTAACCAAAGATAGAAAATACATTTTTTTCAGCCCCTAGCACATTCTATTGACTATGTTCCTTGAACAGCAGTTGGGGATAGGTAGGACAGAGTCAATGCTGTCTAACGAGCCAGCTTGACACAACGTGCGGGTGAGGCAATGTTTTGTATCTTAGTTTTTCTCTTGTGCTTTTCCTTGAGCTTTCAAGCTAAGAAAAAAACATGAAAGAAAAAGTCAACTATTTCCGTTTCACAAAGTTGTTTCATGGCTGGAAGACTGTGTGAATATAGCGTATTCAATATACTGTAGCACTCTGTCCCCAAATATGAGTAATGGTAGCATCTGGACACACAAAGCTGACTCATATTATGGCATTCCTTCCTGCCATTGGAAAGGGACTCATCCTTAGTACTGAAATGACATTGCCTTGACCTATCATCCAGCTGCCCAAAGAACAGCTCACAAACAGGTCTTTGTTTTCCCAACCAAAAGGAAGCTTTGGATGAATGGCTCATTCATCATTCCCACTTCATTAATTCAAGCTTTCCCTCTGTGGTGTTGCTTTATTATGCCCCACCATTAAGAAAGGAGCTAAGTTTAGCAAAGGCAAAGACAAACAAGATAACTCTTTCTTCCAACCTCTTCGAAAGTTAGTCTTCAATAACAATCTGGCTCATTCTAAACTTGTGTTCTCCAAAGTGGGAGAGAGATTAATGGCATGTGCGGTTCAAGAGATAACTGAGTGTAAATAATTATGTGTCTGTCACAATGAGAGAGAAAAACCTACTGTCTTCCTAACACTGTTTTATCTAGCCCTCTTGTTCCAGGTGTCAGGCAGTAAGGGACAATGGTTCTAAATATGAAAAAGCTCCAGTTGAAGAAGATATATTTGGGGAAAGGACCCAGTAATTTAGGAAGACAGTTAATCTTCTGCTCTGTTCTGAAACAAAGAGAGAAGGTGATTAGTTGTTAATCAACTGTATTTTATCAAAGTCTCATAAGAACATCAGTGCTGACTTGCTAGATCAGACTAAAGGTCCATCTAGTTCAGCATTTGGTTTGAGTTGGTAACCCGCCAGATTACTCTTGGAAGGAAACAAGCATGACAATAACCCTTCCTGTTGTTTGTCCCCTAGCTTCTGGTATTCAATGATATACTTAATTGGAACTTGGAAGTTCATAATCATCCAAATTAAATTTTTTGCTTGGATTGGCTTCATCTGAGCTGGCTTAATTAATTGCAAGTCAACATGATCTGATCAGTGTTATCAGTTAATAAGAATAGAAGCTTTCTTTCAACATGTTCTGTTGTTTGGCCATTCTATTCCATATTTATTTATTTTATTATTATATTTATACCCCGCCTTTTTCCTGCATATTGGGGGGGGGGGGGTTATAGGAACCATGTTTGTTGTGCCAATATAAAGGATGCCATTTGAATTGATTAAATGTGATATTTGTTAACATTGCTGTTGATTTTTATTTATTTATTTATTTTTACATTTCTAAGGGCAGTAAAAACACCAAACTGTGATACTGGTGGAGCCTGGGCAGAATACACAGTCTCTGAATTAACTTCAGAAATGCTGAAGAAATATTTCACCTAAAGATTGCTTGAAGGAAAGTGCTCTAGGTGTAGCAGATTATGGGTGCAATTCACATACCAATTAAGTCAATGGGAAAAAGCCCTAATAAAATCTAATAAAATCTAATAAAAATCTAATAAAAATAAGATTTTTATTTAATGGATCTGGCCAGTACCCAATGATGGTGTGGTAAAGAGTCTACAGAAGGCTATTGTGTGCACAAAAGAGAACACTAAGCCCTGGTACACACAGGGATCAAGTTTGGGACCAATGTCTCCTCCACACATAACCCTACATCAGTTAAAACACAAGGCAAATGACATCCCTGTAACTCAACTGAACATTTTGGATGTTTCCTTTGTTACTTATCGAAATGTATTTGTACTATAGCTATAACCACCTATTTGGTGAACTTTTTCATCTGTGGGCGGTATCCAACACTGCCCATGCACCAGTGCGACCTACTGCTAGTACAATGGGAAGTTAGCAGTTCCAAAAACAAACAGGGGAGGTCAGCATCACTCACAGAAGGGAGCGCCACTAACCTGTCCTGTTCCAGAAATGAGCATTTTGGCTCATTTCCAGGGTTATTTTAAGAAGCACTAGCTTCCTGTTGTGCTCACGGTGGGTCCCGTGGGTACAAGAGAAAGAGTGGAAACTCAGCAGCAGTGTTGGATACTGTCCTGTACTTCCAGCAAATATGCCAAGGGAATAACTTAAACCTGGGATAATATACTAACTGTATTGTCTTATGAAGTTTGCTAATTTCTGGTTATTTCATATAAAACAGAGCTCCTTTGTCCCATGAACGAGGTGGTGATTATTATCAAAAAGAGAGGGGGGAAAGAGCCCACTTTTATTGCAGCTTCAAAGCCCAAGACACATCTGTAGGTCACAGATATATATGAGGGGAGTGGTGAATACATCATTGTGTGATCGATACTGCCTTGAAGGAGGCAGTGGTGAGACCACTCCTGAAAAAACCCTCCCTGGATCCAGAGCTCTATGCCAACTATTGTCCAGTCACAAGCACCCCGTTCCTGAGTAAGGTGCTTAAGAGAGTGGTCTTGTTTCATCTGCAGGCACTCTTGGATGGAACTGATTATCTGGATCCTTTCTAGTGTGGGTTCAGGCCAGATTTTGGAATGGAATTAGCCTTGGTCACCTTGATGGATGGCCTCCTTCGGGAGAGGGACAGGGGGAGTGCGACCCTGTTTCTTCTTCCTAATCTCCAGCGGCTTTTGATACCATTGATCATGGTATCCTCCTTGGCCACCTCCATGAGTTGGGAGTTGGAGGCACTGTTCTGCAGTGGTTCAACTTGTACTTGTGGGGAGGGTTCCAGAGAATAGCATTGGGTGACTGTGACTTGGCCCCATAGCAGCTGAACAGTAGGGTGCCACAGGGGACCATCTTGTCCTCAATGTTATTTAATATCTATATGAAGCTGCTGAGACCAGTCATCAGGAGATTTGGGGCTACAGTAATACCTTGGATTGCAAGTAACTTGGTTTGAGAGTGTTTTGCAAGACAAGCAAATTTTTAAATATTTATTTTAAAAAATTTGACTTGATATACAAGCGACGTCTTGCAATACAAGTACTGTAGTACGGCTTAAATTAAAAATCTCTGTACAAATTTTTTTTGGGGGAATTTCATTTTGATATCAGAGTGTTTTGGATTACAAGCACGTTTCCGGAACGAATTATGCTCTCAATCCAAGGCATGGCTGTATATGTCACCAGTATGCTGATGACACCCAGCTCTATTTCTATGTGACATCTGAATCAGGAGAGGCCGTGCACATTCTGAACCGGTGCCTGGATGTAGTTATGGCTTGGATGAGGGCTAATAAACTGAAGCTGAATCCTGATAAGACAGAGACCCTATGGGGAGACCCTATGGGTTGGCAGTTCGCAGGTCCAGGAATTGGGCTGTTTGCCTGTTCTGGTTGGGGTTGCACTCCCTCTGAAGGAGCAGGTATATAGTTTGGGGGTACTCCTGGATCCATCTTTGTCACTGGAGGCCCAGGTGACCTCAGTGGCTCCAAGTGCCCATTACCAACTTCAGTTGGTACGCCAACTACTCCCATTCCTGGATAGCCTAGTCACAGTGATCCATGCACTGGTAACCTCATGTTTAGACTACTGTGATGGGGGGGAGGGAGAGAAGTTCACATCCAATATTGGTGAAAGGTCATGTGCATGTATTCATGTAGTTTAGATGAGCGTGTTGCTAATTCCCGAAGATGGAAAAACCAGTCTGTGAAATGCTTTTCAGAATTGCTGATTGCAGACAGATGTTCACAAACACAGATATGTGGGGCTGCCCTTGTACCTGGTTCAGAAGCTGCAGCTAGTGCAGAATGCAGCAGCTAGGGGCTCACTGGGACACCCAACTATGCCCACATATAATCTGTGTTAAAGGAACTGCACTGGCTGCCCATTAGCTACCAAGCCATGTTCAAGGTTATGCTATTGTCATACAAAGCCCTCAACAACTTGGGACCAGGATACCTAGTAGACCACCTTCCCGTATATATACCCAGACAACATTTAAGATCATCAGAGGAGACCTTGCTGGTCATTCTAAAAATAACAGAATGTTGCCATGTACGGTAATAGGTTGGTGGTGGGTCTTCTCGGTAGCCATGCCCACCCACTGGAAAACCCTCCTCTGTGCAGTTTGGCAGGCAGAAAATGTGGCATGTTTCAAATGCCTCCTGAAAATGCACTTGCTCACCCAGACTTTCCCTGGCTTATAATTAAATTAATCATGCTGCTCCATCTTTTACTGCTCATGTATTGCTCTGTATTCTTGTAATTAAAATTGTTTTAAGTATTGTATTTTTAATTGTATTTTAAATGTGATTTTAATGTTTGAATGTTAACTGCTTAGGAATTGTATTATATTTAAGTAGCATACAAATATCACAAATAAAATAAATAAATATCAAGAAGAGATAGAAGAAATACAATCCTGACCACACTGTTTACATTCAGTGATGTTTCCAGCTATAAATAGCTCTAGAGTGTTTCACTATGTACCTGACCAACATGTAATGAAACATTATGTTGATGAGGAGGATGACATTTGGGGCACATTTTGTGTACATCAAAGTGTGTTAGATGTTGGTGTTATGCCATTTCTGCTACATGACACCAGGTTGCAAGCCATTCCTTTTCACTACTAGAAATGGCAGATGCCACACAATGCTACAGCCCATTTAGCATTAAGTTCTGCTGTCTAGCATATATGCTCCTAAGCCTAGTAAATAATAAAATGGAAGGCGCTGCTCTCACATCATAGTCATAAAAAAGTATCTCGCTCATTTAGCAATCAAGTATGTTGCCTGTGTTTTCTCTGTTAGAGGTGGGAAAACAACAGACACATACATGGATGAGTGCAAACCACTCATTGGTTAATGGAGCCACAGTACTCCAGAGAGTATCAGATAACTGCATGAATACAGCTGCTTGTCTTTGCAGCTTTGAGTTGCCTGGCTGCTGGGGGGGAGGGGGAGAGAAGTTCACAGAGGCAGGTGGCTTGCTACTGAACATCCAATATTGGTGAAAGGTCATGTGCATTTATTCATGTAGTTTAGATGAGCGTGTTGCTAATTCCCGAAGATGGAAAAACCAGTCTGTGAAATGCTTTTCAGAATTGCTGATTGCAGACAGATGTTCACAAACACAGATATGTTACACTTGAGTATCTGACCCAATTGAGATAATATCCAATAGTGTTATCTTGGCACAAACAGAAGCTGATGACCTACCTCCAGCAAACCTGTATCACATACTCATAAAGCAGCAGAGACCATAACTGAGTCTTTATGTGTAAATACCTAGAGCATTTTAAAGGGCAAAATTACTGTTCAGCTTTCCCCTGAGCTGCTCTTAAATCAGTACAAAGTTGGATCAAATTTCCCTTAGAATTATCTTAGGTTAGAATAAGTACTTCTAACCATTATTGTTCCCAGTGGATGTAATAACAGCTCTGATAAATACACCTTGCTGAAACTGCTTGGCATTGCTATTTAACATAGGATCATAATATAAATCCACGAAAACCCTGCCTTCCGCTGCATGACTAGTATATAGCTCCTGTCAATTCATAGTACAATTTAGCCCTTGGTGATTTGGCCCATTATTGTATGCTAGTGCGGCCAAGAAGAAAAAAAGTAACCACTGTGCAGGCCAAGAAAATTTATAAAAATCAGTGTGTGTGTGTGTGTGTGTGTGAGAGAGAGAGAGAGAGAGAGAGAGAGAGAGAACGAGAACGAGCGCCAGAGGGCATGCTATATTATTGGTTGTGGGGATGCCAGCAAAAAAGTCATCCCCATGCCAAATTCTCCATTCACAGAAACATGTTTTACCATGTGACTACAGTCCATGAACCTCATGGCTACCAACAGGAGTATCCTCCATGTTATGGTAGCTAACTATCAGGGTGTAAACCATTCTGACCATTATGCCATAATAGTTAGCTACCATTTTCCCCATAGCAAACATAACATGTGAGAATTGGAAGACATTCTCAGGTAGTTCTTTTAGGGACACATGAAGTTGCATGCAAATATACCTGTACACAGCAGTGGGTATGGATTTTTAGGCTGCCATGTGAGCTTTGCTCCCTGCTGCACTACTTTTACCCCTCAAATTACATGTGCAGCCTTCAAATTTAAGGCTTATATTTCTTCCTCTTGGTTTCTCTCCCTGCGCTTCAGGCAAGATGTTCACTTGGTCCCCCCACCCAGCACTTTGCATGTCCTTGAGAAGGAACAGGCTGTAGCTCAATGGTAAATCTAATGCTTTGCATGAGTCAGGTTTTAGGTTCAAATCCCTTTAGGATTGAAAGGTGATATAAAACATGCTTATATATGTAATGATTTAAAAAACAAACTCTGGCTTGTTTAAGATCAGAGTTAAGGCTCAACTGTTGGCTCAACTTCCGCAAAGCCAGGAATTTGGAAGCTAAGGCTGCTGCGCCTTAACAGACATGCCCCTTGATGATGCTGTGCAGTGTCACAAATTGTGCTTACTTACAACTTACCCTCCATGCACCCACACTTTTCTTTGGTCTTTCAGGCCAAAAAACAGATGGGGAGAATGGAGTGCCTGGGACCAGCAAAGATGTCTCACATTGCCCTGAGCCTGTATTGCTTCATCATCATCATCATTATTATTATTATTATTATTATTATTATTATTATTATTTGCATTTATTAATCGCCCATCTGGCCGGCAACCGGCCACCCTGGGCGATGTACATAGGCTAAAAACAAGATAAAATACAATTAAAACATTATAATTTTTTTAAAAAAATATCTTAACCCACCCCATATTCCTGCCTGAACAGCCAGGTTTTTAATGAACGGCAGAAGCTCAGCAGAGAGGGGGCATGGCGGAGGTCACTCAGGAGAGAGTTCCACAGTACGGGGGCCGCCACAGAAAAGGCCCTCTTCCTCGTCCCCACCAGTCTAGCTGCTCTGGCTGAAGGGACAAGGAGAAGGCCGTCTGTGGCAGATCTTGTTGAGCGGCCCACTTGGTGTTGCTGGAGACGCTCCTTGAGATAGACTGGACCGGAGCCATATAGGGTTTTAAAGGTCAAAACCAACATCTTGAATTCGGCTCGGCAAGCAACTGGTAGCCAGTGCAGCTCCTTGAGCACTGGCGTGATGTGGTCCCACCGGCGGCTGCCTTTAACCAGGCGAGCCGCCGCATTCTGTACCAGCTGTAGCTTCCGAACCGTCTTCAAGGGTAACCCCACGTAGAGCTCATTACAGTAGTCTAGGCGAGAGGAGACCAAGGCATGAACCACTGATGGGTGCATGAAGCATCTTCTTAGCTTTACTGTATAACTAGAGAAATCCTCCTATGAGTTGACCCATGCCTCTTTGTTGCTTATATCAGTAGTATCTGCGCTGACATGATTTTTATTTTATTGGGTTTGATAGCTGTTATTGGATTGTATTGAATTGGTGTTATATTTTAAAAACTGTTTTAACTGTTCATCACCCAGAAAATCCATGTCATAGGCTTATAGGGTGACTAATAAATAAATACAAATAAAGAAAATTTATTTAAATGCATGTGCATTCTCACAAGTTGCTGTGAGGAGTGTGTATCTGGTACTCAGGTACGCAGGACAACCAAATGAAAAATTCTCAAGGCGAGATGAAATTCTGAATTGAAGAGGGTTGTGAGAAACGAACACTGGTATATAATTCAAACTTGTTTCAAAAAATACAGGCATCAGCTTTTTGATATATTGCAGTCATTAAGGGAAATTTATAACATATACAGGTAGCATACATCTTTGTTTCATGAAATATTGTTTTCATATATTAAATAATGTAGCTCTTAGTTCAATGAAGAGGGTACACATCCATTTTCACCCGCATGGTTCATTATTTCATATATGCAGAGAGACACACACAGACAAAAACCCCTGCATTTTCAATTAATTTTCACCTGCCTTCCAGAAAATATTATCTAGCATGGGCTTATTTTGCTGGATGAACACTGATTGATCTTGTCAGGAGAAAATCAACCACATTTAGCCACTTGCAAGGGAAAACACTCCGACCAATATCTTCCTCAAGTTCTTTCTGCTGAGGAATCGGGCTGTCAGAATCAATGTTGCACTGCAGCTTTCTAAGTAATTTCCATTTAGTGGTGAAAGCTGTTTTCTTCAATTTTGCGGGGCTTTTTTTGTCTTTCCACTTGCCTCCTATCCATCTAATACCACTCAGATGTCATTGGCACACTTACATTTACCACACCCCAATGATTCCTATCCACCTGCATGACATGCCCATAGCATGAATGCTGATGATGCATTATATGACCAGAACTTTCTGTCGCATAGTGACACTCCTCAACAAAGTAGTGCCTTTGGACATTTTTTCAACATGGAGGAGTTTTCCTCATTGTCAGTTACTCATTTTGATCACTCCCTGATGATAACCCATCAAAAGGCAGTAATGCTTCCTGTTTAGCATGAATCACAACCTTGATCTACTTAGGTCATGTGTATAGCTGATGGAGTTTCTTGAAACTAAATCATGTGCCACACTTTTTAATGTAAGGTCCCTATGGGAGAGAGCCAAAGGAATACTTGGACTTGTGATGGGAGAACCAGGGATGCTCGAGTACACTGAAATTCTCCAAACTTTACTTCAAAGTTCAGTTCAGCTCACACCCGTTCTCATTTGTAACCTGTGTTTTGGTTCATTCAAATGGGGAAAGTGCATTTTTTCAAAAGTTGTGCATTTTTCAAAAGTTGTGCATTTTTCAAGTCACACATTTTTAAAAGTATGCATTTTGCGAATCGGAATGCAAGTTTGGGAATTTGTGAACGTTTTCTGAGAATGTGCACTCCCATTTGTATTTGGGGTTGCTAGTGGGGCATTTTCAAGTGATTTGCAAAATTCTCATACATCCCTAAAAAGGCTCTTTTGGCTTAGGTTTCCTGATCATATTCACACACACCCCCACACTATAGCAAACTTGTAATTGTGATATGGCTTGGGGGGGGGTGTCTGCAATTTAAGGGGGAAAATAAAAGAAAAATCCCACTAGCCATCGCCGAGGCTATGGGTGTGCCTAAAGTAACTCTATATTCCAGTACTATAGTCTGAATTCAGTGTAGCCCTTCTATTCACAGAAGGGGCTATGATCCACAAGAGGCTCCTTCCATAGAAGCAGGGCAGGCAGTGTTTAGCTGTTTCCTGCTGCTTCTTCCTGTGCCACTTTCCATGCAGTTCTGGAGAGTCCAGCAACAATTTGGAGCAGATTTTGGGAGCTGCAGAGGAAAGGCAGAATCAGAGACAATCACCTCTCTCCTACCCTCTTATGGATATGGGAGAGTTCCATGAGCAGAGCTCTGCTGCTCACAGATATTTGGATCTAGTCCTATATTTAACTTTTGCACTATTGTCATAGAGAACTCATAGCATCAAAGGGCTCCAGTTATGTGAAAGAGGCATTCTATAGATGTGTGATCTGTTGTTTTATTTGCCCAGTTGTGTTTCATGCCTGTGATGGAAAAGCTTACTGTTTTTCTTATTAAAATTGACCACTTGGAGCTGCTTTTTGCCCTGCGGGGGTAAGGATACAAGTACCTTTTCCCCATGGGCTGAATAGAAGCTTGGAGAGGCAACAATTCTGATAAGAAAAAATGGCTTGTAGGGAACGAGATAAATTCCATCTCTGCCTTGCATGAACAAGGCAGAAATGGTCCAGACTGCAGGTTCCTACAGCTACTTAGAATTTTAAAGAATTCTAATGAGAAAAGATTCACCTGATTGAGAACCATACATAATTTGACTCCACAATTATTTATTTATTTTTATGTATTTTTGAATTGTCCCCTACACTCAATCAGTGCTTGGGATGTTTTAAAATAAAACCATAAAATGAATAAAAGGTTTAAAAAAGGGTTTTGGGTTGTTGTTTTTTAAGTACAGCAATACAGGAGAACCCAGTAATACAGGGGTGGGGAACCTTTTTTGGCCCAAGGGCCAGATCTCATTTTGGAGAAGCTCTCACAATGCAGGAAAAAGTGGGTGGAGCTAAAAACCAAACCAAACCAAATTTGATCGTTACCAACTTATAGTAGGAAGCATGTCTACTCACAAATAAACAGGACAAGGCTTTGCATATCTATTAAAAAGTAAGAAGAGCGGAGTCACTTAGCAGCACTTTCAAATAGCATCCCAAATATCAAGCCTCTGCATATCTACTCAGAAGTAAGCCTCACAGCATATCTAGTCACAAGCAAGCAGGGTAAGCATCTGCATGTCTACATGATTACTCAGCAGTAAGCAGGACAAGACTCTTCTGGACAAGACTCAGAAGGAAGCATGTCTGAATCACTCAGCATCTCCCTCCCCTGGTCCCACCCCTTCTGCCCGAGCAGCTGATCAGTGTTTTCCCCTGCTAAGCATTGAGAAAGGGAACCTTTCTTTCAGTGCTAAGTAGGGTGAAACTTATCTCAGATCAGCTGCTAACTGGAGATAACAGCTTTCCCCTCCATGGTGGAGGGGTCAGGGCCAGGGGAAGAAGTGGCTTACTGGCCTTCCCCATTCTTGCACCAATATCCACAAGCACCATTAATCACTGAAAGCTTTGTGGAACAGTATTGCTTTTATTAGCTGTCTAAAGGCCAATAATGAGGAATTCAACCTCCTTGGGGAGGGAGTTCTCTACCACTGGGATGCAACTACACAGAAGGCTTTGTCTCAAGTTCCCACTATCCTCAACTCTCTAGGGGGTAGGGCACATAACTAGGCCTCGGATGTTGAATACAAATTCTGGGCAGGTTCATATGAAAGAAGACATCTTTCAGATACCTTGGCCCCAAGCCATTTAGGGCTTTATATGTAAGAAACAGCACATGGAATTGGGCTCACAAAAAAGTAGGAAACTAGTGAAGCTGTTTCAAGACTGGTGTTATAGGATCTATAAACTGAACACCAAACAACATTCTGGCCACTGCATTTTATACTGGCTGTAATTTCCAAATACTTTTCAAGGGCAGTTCCACAAACAGTGCATTACAGTAATCTAGGTGAGCGGTGATTAAGGCATGGCCAGATCCAAAGCTTCCCCCAAATGTTGTGCATGTTAAAAGCTTTCCAAAAAGGTTTTGAAAGGCAAGACAATGGCCAAGAAGAGATCAGGAGAAGTGAAATAGGAGGCCCACAAACCACTTACGTCTTCATAATTGCATTTCAGTGGGATTAATCATATTGAATTCCTACTGCAGTATCAGTTCTGTACTATTTTGCTTTCTGATTCTTGATTCTTTAGAAATATTTGTCAGGGCTTTTATGAAGACTGATTTATTATTTTAAAGTTACCCTGCATTCCAAATCTCTAAACAGAAGTCAAGCCATTTCAAAAATGTTTGCTGCCCCAATATAGAAATGACAGTTTCCCCCACTGAAATGAAGTGAAAATTGTTTCAAATCATCATTTCAGTATATGTAGTCATTTCGTTGAGATATTTCAGCGAAATGCCATTTATTGTCAAAATAAATGCAATGTTGTCACAATACTCTCCTGGATAGAAAAGTAAAAGACAAGCTTCTTCTTTTCTTTGAGGAAATTCTAACTGTTTCCCATTCTTGTATGGTCAGGGTACAGTCCTATGGTCTCTGTGAGGGCATCCCAGGAGTTATAGGGTTTTGCAAACCTCCCTCTACGTGGACAGAAAGAGAGGTCCACGCTCAGATGTCTCCTCCCATTGCTTCTCCACTGTTGGTGCTCTAACGAGAGGACAAAAATGGCCAATCCTAGCATGGACTGGGAAGGCTTTGGATCTGCCATTCCCTCAACATGCCCTCAGAATAGGGGAGGGAATACGCCAGCTATTTCCCCTCCCATCACTCCCATTATACCCATCTTCCTGCCCATTGCTCACAGAAAAGAACTGTCAACAGAGGGGTCAGGGACCAGGGAGAAATGCTGCCCACCAGCTGCCACAAGCTTGGCAGGGCTGTGAATCTGGTGTTCCATCTGGCACAAATTCCCCCTCATGGTACTGGATTCTTCTGTCATTTCATGAGCTGCTACTCCAGGGGCTCAATCCAAAGCAAATAAAATGGGGAGGAGGAGGGAGAAGAGGAGGATTATGTGAGCCGCCTTCTGTTCCTTGCAGGAAAAAAAGTGGGATATGAATATAATAAATAAATAACTGCTGTACATGGAAAAACTTCCCAGCCAATAAATAACTGCTGTACATGGAAAAACTTCCCAGCCAATGGAAGGCATGCCATTGGCTTTGACAGAGCCAATTACCTATTGAAAGAGAGTCAAACTCATATCTGGAAACAACTGTTTCTACAATTCCACTTATGCAGGGGAAGATGATGGCTCTTAAGGTGTTAAAGGGGGGGGAACAACCTCTTCCATGCACTGAAAGAACATGTGATGGAGGTTGTGGGGCTTGATGGGCTAGCCCCACTGCTGATGTGCCTGGTGGCTCTGCCCCACACACATTTGGAGCACATCAGAAGGGGGTCTATGTGCATGCATTGGATTGCACCCTAAATAAAATAAAATAAAATAGGGACCCAGCATATGCCACTCTGAGTTCCCTGGACAAAGGCCAGGACTCACATCTAACAAATTCATTTGGTCGCACGACACTATACTCACTTCTGGAATTGGATTATGCACCATGAGGCAGGGGTGGGCAGAAAGTAGATCTCCAGATGTTTTGGACTTCCAGCCTTCCTGGCCATTGGCCATGGCAGAGGCTACTGGGAGTTGAAGTCCAAAACATCTGGAGATCAACCTTCGGCTCACCCCTGCCATAAGGAACAAAAGGAAATATCCAATAACACATTCTTGGAAAGCCATGGAATGTGAAACAAAAATATCCCTTTTGTTTTATCTATAATTTGGTGAAAGCCACAAATAAAATATAACACTTTTCAAAACATTCAGCATTTATATATATTAAAAGCCAAGGTTTCTCTGTCTTCTTGAAACAAAATTATATAAGGTCCAGTGATTTAACTATTTTTTTTCCTTGAGAAAGAGCACTTGCCTTCTGAGCTGTCTTAAACCCATGGAAGCACTAAAAGGTTACGGACCTTGATCTAGGCCTAGCCAAAAAAATTCCAGTGAAGCTCAGCTGGTTAGCTTTTTTATTTTATAGTCCAATCCTTCCTAACTACATTTATCCACAAGTAAATGCCACTGATTTTGGTGGGACTTCCTTCTACGTATATATGCTTAAGGCGGCAGTCTTAGGCAGATCAGAGGACGACTGCCACATAGCACTACCTGGGAGTTGATGATGCCATTAATCAATATTGGATACAGACTTTCAATTAATATTAAGACCATTTATTTGTTTAAATCATTTCTTTCCCTCCTTTCTACACTGCACTGCACTTTAGGGACAAGATAGATAATTATTTTGCATTGTACTCAAAACACTAAAGTTATAGGATTGCCACACTGGCAATGGAAAGGCACAGCTGATGAGGTGTGGGACTAGGGGCTCATATAGTTATCGGAGGGAGACATGTGGCAGGAGCCAATCCATGAAGCAGCTCTGTCAACACCATACATTGTGCAGCTGGTGAATGGCCAGCAGCACCTTGCATGAACCACAAACGTCAGCCCCACCCCACCCCATCAATGTGCATGCAAGACACTGATGGCCCATCAGCACCATCACTCTGACAGAGCTCCTCCCACCCAGATCCAGCTTCGGCCTCACATCTCCCTCTGGTCACTTGCATCTGCTGAGACCACTGCAGGCTCTTCTCACATCCTGCCCCCATGTAGCTCTGCTCCCGTCAGGGCAGGGGTGGTGGTGGTTCAAGTGTCCTTGAGACAGAGGCCTAAGCCTAAAGGAGTCATGGAATGGAATGGAGGAAAAACATTTGGTCAGGAGAAAATCCTGGCTCATGGTTAAATTCACAAAACAGGTCTGACTGTCTTTCTTGAGGGCAGAATTCTCTCAGCCTGGACTCTGGAACATGGGGAAGAGAGAAAATAGGTTGAAAAGGCTTGGCTTGGCTGAGACAACAAAGCAGTATGAAAGAAGATGCAAAGTGTGGCAGTCCCTTACACCCCAGCCACTCCGGATGAGCTTCTTGGGTCTTGCATATGGGATTCCTTGCCCTGAACATGCACATCCTTCAGTTTTTGAAGCTGCTCCAGGTCATTTTTTTCTGGAGGCCAAACTAGAAGTTTAGATAATTTCATGTAGTGGAGCCATGCACAATAGTTTCCTTTACTGATCTGTCCTGATCTGAATTGGGGCCACACATGCTTACATGAAAGTAAAGAAAACCATCACACATAGCTCCTCTATGCATGATTACCCACACATTTAGTTTTGCTCCATGGTGGCGAACCTATTTTGGGGATGGAGTTCAGCACCATGGATAGCTCCTATGAAGCTCAAACAAAAAGATGTAATGGATAAGGAGCCCCACTGACAGAAGATTCAACTTTTGTAGATTTTCTTTAAATATACAGGTAGTCCCTGGGTTATGAACGTCCAACTTACAAACAACGCGTACTTACAAATGCCGGACTTCCAGGTTCCCCGGCTCTACGTCGTTTACGTAGAGTATAGCGTAACAGCCACAATTTGTGTAAATGTATACTATGCTATACTGTTCCGACTTACGTAAAAATTCAACTTAAAGACAGACTTAAGAGTGGAACCCGTTCGTAACCTGGGGACTACCTGTAATGTATTTTATTTTATTTTTGTTTATTCCCCTGCAAGGTTCAAACTCCACTATTTTGTTTTCACACCTTTCAATTTATTTTTATCTGAACTCATTTTCAGATCCTCTGGGATCCTATATGCTGGATCCTGGATCAATCTTCCCCAACTTTCACCTCAGAGCGCAGAAAGCTGTTTCTTGGACCCCTGCTTAGATACATAGCTATACTTTTTCTTCCCCCATCCCCCTAATTTTTAGGTTAAACTGATATATAGCTGGGATTTTAGTAAACTTTTAACTAGTTTGGACTGGTGGGAATTTTAGTAAGATGTACTAAGATTTAGTAAGATTTAGAAATTTAGAGTTCACTAATACACATTCTTTATCAGTAGCCATTTGCTAATTTTTTGGCCAATTATTCTTGTGTAAATTACTGCTGTCATTATAACCTAATTGTACTGTCTTGCCCCTTAGATTAATTTTCTATTGATTAATTTTCTATTGTTTTGTACTTACATATTCTCCAAACGTTATATGTATCTCATATTTTAGTTTTCCATTTATATACTGCTCTCAAATTTCATTTATTCATACTTTCCTTACATTTCAATTACTGCTGAGTCTATGTTTTCATAATTTGTCATTAAATGACATTTTTTGTCATTAATATATCTTTCAAATCTATTTTATTCATTTGGCTTGACTCTGGTCTTTTCTTGTTACCACCACTAGTTTACTGGAGCCAACTCAACAGATCTAAAACTGAACCTGTTTTCTCCCCATGCCTCATTGGCTGGCTCAGTGGCTCAGTGGTAGAAATGAATGAGTATCCAGGTGGCCACTCAGCAATCCTGTGAAACGCCATGTGTTGTAATATGGAAACAAGTAGATGGCAATAAGAAATATATTTAAATTGGAGACTTTTAAGTACATGACTTTTCCTTAATTCAAATCAAACTTTCAGGCCCAACAGATGGATGGTGATTGGGCCTGGTTGCCGGGCATGCGATGGAGAATGTGGGTGGGGGTTCTCCCTCTCATACAGTTGTAATGGTTGGATATCATTATCGGGCTTCAGTGTTACACATGTGTTACTTATATGAAACACATATATGATGCCCCACTGTTTATTTATTTATTTCTATTATTATTTATAATACTTCTATACCACTTTTTTTATAAAAAAAAAGTTCCCTAATGCTGTTGTCATATTTTCTCATATATATATATATATATATATATATATGAAGAAGTCCTGACTGACTGACTGACTGACTGATTTTTGATTGACTCATCAACACCCAGCTCAAACCGTTTAATCTAGGAATGTGAAATTTTGAAGGAACATCGTTTTTATGACATAGAAACCCACTAAAGAGGGTTTTTTGGAAATTCCATCCCTAAGGGGGTGAAAGAAGGGGGCAAAATCACCCCACTCTCATATCTCCTATGGGCAAATCAACAGGGAGCAGTTATGCAAATTGGCCTCACCTCATAATTGCTGCAGGAGCCAATAAGAGCAGTTATGCAAATAGCCCATACGACACTAAGAATATTCGTATGAATTCCTGCAGGGGCCAATATGGGTGGGTATGCAAATCTCCCCTAGGCCATTTAGAATGTTCTCTGAGGGGGTGAAAAGGGAGGGAAACTTTTTAAATGACTGAATGACTGTTGTCTGTGGGGCGTTGTCGCATAGGCTCCATCACGTTTTGATGGATCTACCCCAAACTTGGCACGGTCACTCTTCATCACCTGTAGACTCTCAGGATTAACCTGATTTTTCTTTAAGATCAGATATTTCTGTCAGAAAAGTTTTCTGCTGTCGACTTCCGGGCAAAACATGGCTTTCTAGAAGACTCACAGAGAGATCTGTGGGGAATACGAATGCAGCGTTTCTTGGGTCAGAGACGTTCTCTGGCCGGGAAATCTACTTCTTAAGGAAGAAGATAAGATTGGCGTTACCCTCAAATTGTCTCAAGGGTCATACATTCCTTTCTGTCTGCCGTGTTGACAGATAGATTTGCTGCGTGATCTGAGATAGAGGGAAAACGGCGTTGCATTTCGGAGGTCGGTTTACCGATCATTAGGAAAGTCCGTGCTTGCTTCCAAAATGAATGGAAACATCTGGATTTGTAACGGCAAGGAATCTCTCTACAGCATAATTGGACTTGAAATTTAATGTGAGTACATCAAGAGATATAACCGGGAGGCAAAAAAAAAAAAGTTGATGGAATGTCTGAAAGGAGGTTCCCTAATCTTATCTACAGTAGCTTGAAATAAGGAATTCGGCCGAGAGTGCTTTGAAAAATATCTACAAGAAAAGATGGTTTCATGGGAAATGTTTATGAGACTAAGAGAGAAATTACTGCAATTCGATAACAAGGTGGAAGACTTTGTGAATAAAATGGTGTTGAAAATGGATGTTTGGTGTGTTAACCTTCAATTGGAATTACAACATGATCAAGAGAAACTGGATACTTACTCAGGTCTGTCACGGAAGAAAAAAGAAGTAAGTAACAATTTTGGAAGTATACCAGATCTGTATAGAGGCTTTGAAGAAGAAATATCTCACAAGATACGTGTGACGCAGTATTTTACTGGAACGAAGATGGACGACGTGTCCTTTTCAACAATACAAATGGGAGGGCAGGAACCCTTAGCGCAACAGAATAAACGGACCTTATTCTTCGCTTTTGGACTGATTCTTAAGGGATTTCCATTTGATAGGGGGAGGGGGATATGAAAGAGACAGTTTTTTGGATTTACTGGGTAAGATAAAGGGTTTGGAATATTGTTTTATTGTTTTATTGGCTGATTTTGAAATATGCTCTGATTTTAAATATTAAGATATAAATGTATTGGGAGTTTAAAATTTTATGCTTTAGGTTGATTTGGAACTTGAAAAATGAGAATCAGGGTTAAGTATGTATTAGTTAACATATATATGTTAAATATAGTATTAGGGTGAAATATATCCAGAAAATGTATAAGATGCAGGACGATTGGAAA
The DNA here is from genome assembly GCA_021292165.1 of Shinisaurus crocodilurus. Taxonomy (NCBI): domain Eukaryota; kingdom Metazoa; phylum Chordata; class Lepidosauria; order Squamata; family Shinisauridae; genus Shinisaurus; species Shinisaurus crocodilurus. The sequence continues at coordinate 262,536,472 of CM037876.1, read as the reverse complement.
GAAGATGGCTGACGCATTTCCTTCTGTTGTTTTTTTTTTTAATTGGAATGCCCCACAGAGTATTAGAATAGACTGAGTTTTTTATTAAGGGTTGGGAATATTGTTTCATTTGCTAACTTTGTTATATATATCAGTTTTGTTATGGAAATATTTTTTAAAAAAAAAAAAATGTGTGGGTTGTATATTGGATTGGAAGTTAAAATCTGTAGTGGGTTACCTAGAAAAAAAGGGGGGGTTAATGGGGTGGATGGATTGCTTTTAAAATTATGTTGGTGTGTTGAAAAAAGAATATTGAATTTTGAATTTTATTTCCTTTGGATTTCTAATAGAAGGCTGAGTTAGGATTTATATGTAGGGTGAGATCTCTAGTGGTTTCTTTTTGCCATAACTAGAATTAATTATTGTATAGACATTATTATTATTTTATATAAGAAATGCTTATATTGCTGTAATAGGGGTTGGAAGTCTATCTTAGTTTTGTGTTGTTGTGGGTTATGTATGTATTTGTTGTTTGGTTTTATTGTTATATGTTTGATACTATGTTTGTCTTATATAAAAAATAAAATAAAAATAAAAAATAAAAAAAAAGAAAAGTTTTCTGCTGTCAGCACCCAGCCTAAACGTTACACTTTCAGTCAGAGAATGACTGTTGTGTGTGGGGCGTCCCAAATCCTGTGTGTCTGTGTGTCCGTGTATCTGCGTGTCTGTGTGTATGGGCGTTTGCGTGCGTCGCATAGGCTCCTACACGGTTGGATGGATCCACCCCAAACCTGGCATGCATACTCTCCATCACCCAAGGACAAAGACTGGTGGGTTCAAACCTCCGAAAAAGCCATCACTGCGTCTGTACGGCCCAAAGTAGATGATAGCCAATGGCGTCACTTGGAATGTTCGCAGGGGCCATTCAGGAGCGGTTATGCAAATCACTCCAATGACATTTAGAATGTTCGTATGAACTGCTGCCACAGGGGCCCAATCAGGAACGGATATGCAAATCTCTCCGACGTCAAAACAGAATGTTCATATGCACTGCAGCTGGGGCCTACATGGGGGGGGGGCTGGGATTTCATTGCTGTGTAGTCCCAGGGGGGCAAGCTGGGATTTCACTGATGCCTAGTCCCGGGGGGTGGGAGAGCAGGAATTTAATTGTGTAGTCCCGGGGGGGGGGGAGCAGGGATTTCATTGTGAAGTCCCAGGGGGTAAGCAGGGATTTCATTGTTGCGTAGTCCCGGCGGGGGAACAGGGAATTCATTGTTGCGTTGCGTAGTCCTGGGGGGGGGGGAGCTGGGATTACATTGTACAGTCCCAGAGGGGGGAGCAGGGAATTCATTGTTGTGTAGTCCGGGGGCGGGGAGCTGGGATTTCATTGTTGTGTGGACCCGAGGGAGCTGGGATTTCACTGTTGTGCAGTTCCAGGGGGGGGGGGAAGCAGGGATTTCATTGTATACTCAAGGGGGGGGGAGCTGGGATTTCACTGTTGTGTAGTCCCAGGGGGGGTGCAAGGATTTCATTGTTGTGCAGTCCCGGGGGGGGCAGGGATTTCACTGTGTAGTCCCCAGGGAGCAGGGATTTCATTGTGCAGTCCCGGGGGAAAGGGAACAGGGATTTCATTGTGTAGTCCCAGGGGAGCTGGTAGTCCCAGGGGAGCTGGGATTTCATTGTGTAATCCCGGGGGCAGCTAAGATTCCCGGGGGAGCTGGGATTCCATCATGTTTCTTTTAAAAACAATTGTACCAAATCCTAAAATCCCTGTTCCCTTTCTAGTGTATACACACACACACACACACACAATATAAAATAATAAATAATTTAAAACGTTACAGTACAGTTTTACTGTTGTGAGATTAATTGCCATAATTAGTTGACTGTGAATGTAAATCAACCATGATCATAGAATCATAGAATAGTAGAGTTGGAAGGGGCCTATAAGGCCATCGAGTCCAACCCCTTGCTCAATTCAGGAATCCAAGTTAAAACATCCCTGACAGATGGCTGTCCTTGAATGCCTCCAATGTGGGAGAGCCCACTACCTCCCTAGGTAATTGGTTCCATTGTCATATTGTTCTAACAGTCAGGAAATTTTTCCTGATGTTCAGCTGGAATCTGGCTTCATGTAACTTGAGCCCATTATTCCGCGTCCTGCAAACTGGGATGATCGAGAGGAGATCATGAGGAGATCATGAGGTGTAGGAGACCATGACCACATAAGCAGCCCATCATGTTCAACCAGCCTTTGACTGCAAACTCTTATTTGCTTTACCTTTGTTACACAAAGATCTGTATATGTATAACTAAAGAGTAAGCATCTTTTGCCCTTGACTGCTTGTTTATACTTCATTGAAGTCTGGCACTAATCTACTTGTTGTTGTTGTTGTTGTTGTTATATTTATTTATATCCCGCCTTTTCCCCAGCACTGGGACTCAATGTAGGTTTATAACATTAAAATGTGTACAATTAAAACATATAAATAGAAATATACAAAAGATAAAAATATAATTAAATCAACTATAATATTAAAATTATATAAAATTATATAAAATATAAAAGTTAAGAACAGCCATAACAATATAAACAGTGCAACCCATGGCATTCTCAGAGGTCCAGACTATTACCAAAGGCCTGTCAGAACAAAAGAGTTTTTGCCTGCCTCCGGAAACATACCAAGGAGGGCGCCATTCTAGCCTCCCTGGGAAGGGAATTCCAGAGCGTTGGGGCAGCCACCCAGAAGGCTCTCTGCCAAATTCCTGCCAGGCATGCCTGAGAAGGTGGCGGAACTAAGAGAAGGGCCTCCACCGAAGATCTCAGAGTACGGGCAGGCTCATAAGGGAGAATACGATCTTTCAGATAACCTGAACCTGAGCTATATAGGGCTTTGTTGGTCATAACCAGCAGCACTTTGAATTGTGCCCAGAAACAGACTGGGGGCCAGTGAAGCTGTTGTAACAAAGGAGTTGTATGCTCCCTCTTGCCAGCCCAAGTCAGCAGTCTGGCAGCAGCCCTCTGAACTAGCTGAAGTTTCCAAACACTCTTCAGAGACAGTCCCACATACAGAGCACATTACAGTAATCTAAATGGGATGTAACTAAGGCATGTGTCACACTGTGGCCAAATCAGACATCTCCAGGAATGGGTGCAGCTGATGCACTAGCTTTAACTGTGCAAATGCACTCCTGGCCACCACAGAAACCTGGGCACCCAAGCTGCGAACCTGTGTTTTCATGGGCAGTGTAATCCCATCCAACACAAGCTGATTCCCTATTCCTTGATCTGACCAGGAGCACCTCTGTCTTGTCTGGATTAAGCTTCAATTTGTTTGCCCTCATCCGGTCCATTACTGCCAACAGACACTGGTTTAGTACAGCAACAGTTTCCTTGGAATTAGATGGAAAGGAGAAACAGAGCTGGGTGCCAAACCCCAAAACTCACTACTGCCTCCTTCAGGCAGGCTAGAACCCTGCCTTGACAAAGGGAAGCATTAACCACTCCAGTTACCCACTCAGCCAGTCCCCCTCTGGCTGCTTTTATAAGCTAGGAAGGGCAAGGGTCTAGAACACACATGGTGGCTCTCACCTCTCCAAAGATCCTGTCCACATCCTCGGGCTGTACAAATTGAAAAGTATCCAATAACACTGGACAAGCAGGAGCCAAAGCATCCACTGGGTCTGTATCAACTATAGAATCCAAAGCAGAGCGGATCCGAGTGAGTCTGTCTGCAAAGTGCTGAGCAAATTGTTCACAGTGGGCTGTTGAAAGGTCCGAGTTCTCTTCTTGTGGTCTGGTGTGTAAAAGACCCCTGACCACTCAAAACAGCTCCACAGGACAGCTCTTTGCAGATGCAATAATGGCAGAAAAAAATATTTTTTTTGCTGCCCGTATTGCCACAGAGTAGGCCTTCAAATAGGCTCTAGCCTGTGTTCGATCAGATTCACTCTGAGTTTTCCGCCAACTACGCTCTAGTCGCCTTCTCACTTGTTTCATTGCCACCAGCTCCCTAGAGCTGGTGTGGCTCCACTTTGTGAGAGAGGACACTCAGGAGTGATTGTGTCCACTGACCTGGTCATTTCTCCATTCCAGAGATTGACCAGGGCTTCAATAGAATCACCTGCCAAGGCAACAGGAAAATCCCCAAGAGCCATCAGGAAACCATTCAGATCCATCAGCCTCCTGGGGCAGACCATCTTAATTGGCCCTCCACCCCTGCAGAGGTTCTGAGTGCCAGCAAGTCTAAACCCCACCAGGTAGTGATCTATCCACGACAATGGAACTACAGAGAGCTCCTCCACTCTCAGATCACTATCACCCCATCCAGCACAGAACACGAGGTCCAGAGTAGTGATGGATCCATACCTGGTTGTGCCCCCGACTCGATTCTCCGCGGGGGCGGCCGCCCGACCTGATCTTCTGAGCGGTGCGGAGAGGTTCTCCGCGCCGCTCGATTGAACGTCTCCGGCCCTGTCCGTCACTTCCAAGACCGGAAATGACGCGACGGGACCCTGCGCAGGCGCAGAACGCACCACAGGGGTCCAATGCGCCTGCGCAGGGTTCCATCGCGTCATTTCCGGTCCCGGAAGTGACGCAACGTGATGGAACGGGCCGCGTGGGCAGCTCGCCGCGGAGAGGTGAGCCGCCCCAAAGAATTAAGGTAAGGCCTCGCCGGGTGTGAGTGGGGCCAATTTCGGCCTCGTTTTGCCCGGCGAGGCTCGATTCTACAACCCTAGTCCAGAGTGTGCCCAGCAACATATGTGGGGCCAATCCAAATACCATTTGGGACAGACCCACGGTTGTCATGGCAAACATGAAATCCGGAGCCACTCCTGACAGGACAGTCTCAGCATGGATGTTGAGATCCCCCAGCACAACAAGCCAAGGGGTCTCCAACATCAACCCCAAAACTACCCTGGCTAGCTCAGGAAGGTAGACTGTTGAGCAGTGGGGTGGACGCTACACCAACAGGATCCCTGTTCTGTCCTGGGCACCCACCTTCTGATACTCACACTTGAACCCAGAAGACTGTGGGATTAGGCACCTGGTCAGGGGGAGAGAATCCTGATAGACCACTGCCACTCCACCTACCCGCCCCCCAGGTCCTGGCGCATCACTTCCGGCGCAGCGGAAGTGACACGACGGGACCCTGCTCCGGCGTGCTGGACCCCCATGCTATGTTTTTGGCGGGGGAAACCAGGGCAACAGGGCTGTTTAAGCCCTGTTGCCCTGGTTTCCCCTGCCAAAAACATAGCGCGGGGGTCCAGCGCTCTGGAGCAGCAGGATGTGATGCGGTGGCGGCTCTGACGGCGGCTCTGGCAGCAGTTCTGGCAGCGGCAGCTCTGGCGGTGGCTCCGGCAGTGACGGCAGCTTGAGCAGCGCCGAGAACGCTCCGCGCCGCTCAGAAGTGCGAGATCGGGCCGCTGCCACCGCGGAAGGACGAGCCGCAGAGAGCCTCAAGCCCAGGTAAGGCTCGATTAACACCCATATGAGAAAGATTACCCCCCCCCAACTTCATCCAACCAGGTCTCTGTAATGCAGGCCAGGTCGGCATGCTCATCCAGGATCAAGTCCTGGATAGCAGTTGTTTTCCCACTCACCGACCTGGCGTTCAGCAGCAGCAGCAGTTTCAACCCAAGCCACAAGTTCAAGACAAGCCACAAGTGTGCGGAAGTCCTTGGTTCCATTGGCTTTGGTTATTTGATGGAATGCTTGATGACTGCATTGCATGGAGAGAGAGAAATGCTTATATCCCCCCGGATGTTTACTTTAAGATGTTTTAACAAGCAAGAAAGCCTTGCAATTGATCACTGATCAGATTAGTTCAATCTTAAAGTACCTGCCCGCCCCAGGACAGTTAGTTGCAAAAAACATTATTAAGGGTGCAGTCTTACGCATGTTTAGACAGAAAAATTCCTACAGCTCCCAGCATCTGTCTAAACATGCATAGGATTGAGCCCTAACAGATGGCAATTTTCATCATTGGAAGCAGCTTGCACCAGTGGAACAGGTTTCTATTTAATTGGTGCACTCCCCAGGTAGCATGGAATATTAACAGCACAACCTTATACATGTCTACTGAAACATCATTCCCACTGAGCTCAACATGGCTCACTCCAAGATAAGTGAGTATAGGATTGTGCTGTTAGTATTTCGATGAAGAATTAGTATTTCTTATTAGGAATTAAGTCCAATTGAAATCAGTGGAGCATGCAACCAAAATTCAAGAAAGCCATATTGAAAAATACCACATAGCACAGGCCTTCCTGGGTGGTACCACTTCCCAAGTTCAAATGAGTGGTTATATGTTTGAATCTTTATGTTTAAAAAAAACCCTCACTGCAGATAGAAAGCTATCACATCAGTTAACAGGCTATGCTTGAATCCTTCTCACTGACATGCTAGTTTTCCATAGAGAGTGAGTTTTTAATATGAGAGAACATTTAATGTGATCACACCATGTCCAAAGTGGTACAGTTAGAGGTGGGCTATACAATGTGATATTTCTGCATTCATCATTTGGCCCTGCTTTCCAAGTAAATATGTCAGGCTTCGGCTGCCAGTCCCACTGAAGTCAATGAGGTTTCCTTATAAAGACAAACACTTCAGCCACATTGATTTTCAAGGGATTTAGGTGTGTCTTGCTTTCTGTGAGTTGTGCCCCATGTGCTTTGAATAAAACACTTAACTAGAGCGGTTAAAAACATGTTTTTGTGGAACACTAAACTCTGCTTGACCTCTGTTGCAGGCATGTGTACATAACAATAATTTCTTTAAAGAACCTCAAAGCTTGTACAGCTGTTTCTCTTCAATGTTTCCAGTTAGTAATCCCTCCCCACCCATAAGCTGGAGAACTTTCAGGGTTGTTTAACAAACAACGAGTATAGCATTGGATGTTTAAAATACACTTAACACCATTTGAAAGAAAACCTCTTTTTGTTTAGGATGAAAATATGCCAAACCATTGAATTCCCAATAGATGGTGCTGTTAGGAATACATCTAACATGTCATCTTTATATGCAAATTTAGCTTCAGGCAATATGTGCGGGGATTTACCTCAGTCTATAGTTGGGAACAGAATGTCTTTTATATACGGCTTTTGTTCCCAGAGTCCTACCGAGAGTGAGATTTCTACAGCTCTGAGGGTTTCGCAGGGGTTGTCTATCACCAAGAAGGATACAGTGCTAGAAGTAGGTCATTTTGCAGGTGTAAACAGAGAGGCTGTTTGGAAGCGGGGCTGAGATTATACTGGAAGATTAAGGAAGTTCAGTGCGGCTCCCACATTCAATGAGGGCTTCCACACTGATTGTTTGATCGATTGGTTGCTAGCTTGCTTGCTTGCTTGCTTGCTTGACGGATTGATTGAATTTGTGCTCCTCCATCCAATGAAAAAACATTTCCAAGACAATTTACAAAACCACATTAACAACACTAAAATCAACAGATCTATAAAAATCCTCAAACCAACCCAACAACAATGAATAAACAGTAGAATCAAGGCAACAGTTAAAATAACAACACAACTAATTAAACATTTTTTAAAAAATTAAAAGCCAGGGAAATTAAGAAGGTTGTCATCCGACAGCACCAAAATGACACCAGGGTTGGTGCCAGGCAAATCTCCCTGAGAGCGCATTCAATAAATGGTGTGCTTCGACTGAAAATTATGAGCAAAAAGATTGTTTTTTTTCCTGATGTGTGAATATGTAAGCATGATTTATTCCTGTTATATTATGTATTAAACTATTTATTAATTAAAATATTAAAGTGTTTTGACTCAGCCTTTCAGTCAAGCAGATCTCCCAAGGTGGCTAATTATAAGATAAAACAATTAAATAGATTTAAAAGAAAAAGAAAAAGATATAAACAGCAGAAAACAGCAAGTCAAAAACAAATACAAACAAATATCCAGCATTTCAGACAGCCAATAAGTTACATAATCAGCCAAAACAAAGCCAAAATGCTTTCTGAAAAAGCTAGGCCTTGACCACCTGGAAGGAAGGAAAGAAGGAAGCAACAAAGATGCCAAGAGGAACTCCCAAGTGAGGTCACTCCAAAGTGTAGGTGCTAGGAAGGTGAAGCACTAACATGGTTGAATACAGAGGGATTCAAAACCAGATTTTTCAGAACAAAACACTCGATGCTCTGGGTCTGGATTTATGAATCTGCCAGTTTCACTTTCTCCCACATTTGAAAGTTTTTAATCTCAAATTCTTTTTGTCCCGAATATGGGGGATGTTGAAATATTGGGGAATTCTTATCAAAACTGAACTGAAATAAAATTCTCACCCATCCCACTCACTCAGCCTAGAGTTGCTACCTCTTTTTTCTGACACGCTCCTATAACAGCTATATGGCAGACAGGGACAACATGATCCTCTCCATGCTGGGAATAGCTGTCCCTATTTAATTTTGCTGGTGCAGATGGGTAAGAATTTTGCTTGATAAAAATTGACCAGATTTGCAAAGTTCTTCATATTTAGGTGAGAAAGAATTTGAGATTTTAAAAAATCTGAATGCGGGAGAAAGTGATCCCGCATTCCCTACTCATTATTAATTATATTAGCTAGCATCAGAGGCTGCCTTTCTGCCTATAGCTGCAATGCATGGAGCCATGAAAGGTAAACAAAACTCTACTTCAAGCATAAATCAGCTACCAGGCCCTGTCCTCCAATGAGGCCCATTGAACCTCTTGTCTCAGGCAATGAATTAAGAGGGCCTTGGGAGGGCAGCAGAGCTCCCACCTGTCCACCGCTGTTGCTGGCTGGCCACCTGCCCATCACATCCATCCTGCTTGAGAGCCAAGTTGCTGCTTGGCTCTGTACAGTCAGCAGCAGGCAGCCTTCATCTTTGATACCCAAAACACAATGGCTGATATGATATCAATGTCACATTGGGAATTGCTGATCAAACAGATCACTCTCAGGCCTGTATAACTCTATAATAGCTTCAGTGACTAACACTGATCGATCATGAATCCAAACCAGGGAGGAGGAAAACAGAATGATCCATGTTTGGAACCTATTATTGTTACTAATGTGTATAGTACACTTTGAGCACATAGACCTTTAGCATACGTTGTCTGGAACATCAATGCTGTGAGCCATAGTCTGAGAAAGGAATTAGCTAGCAGTGCCTTTGTTTGGCCCTATGACCAATGCAACATGTGCAACATGGACACAACCTGCATTAGAATAAATTTTAAATAAATTGTGATATTGTATCATTTATTCTGAGACCACCTTCTGCCATACAGGCACCTCCAGTCTACGTTCTGAGGAGGCGGCCCTGCTTGCATACCACAGCCTACTAATGTTCACTTAGTCATGGTGCAGAAGAGAGCCTTCTTCATTGAGGTGCCCATCCTGTGGAATGATCTCCCCATCGAGACTTGGCTGGCCCCTGGTGTGGAATGTTTCCACCGACTATTTATTTTTTTGATTCACTTACCTGGGATCAACCAAGGTGGTTTACAAAGAGTTCAAAACATGATCAAAGAAAAACAGAATAAAAGATTGAAAACAACATTAAAAACCATTAAAAACTAAAGATGTTTTTGTTTGCCTGGGCATTTTCCTGACTGCTGGCATTGCCAGCTGCCCTTGGTTATTTTAGTGAGATTTTTATTGTTATTTTATCATTGTTTTATTGTTCGACAGAGCAGTTCTATGGCTCCTAGATAGCATCTGGGGAGCCATAGATGGTGTAGATCTCCTCCTCAGTGGCCATATACAGAGCTACAACCACAGAGAAGAAGATCCAATTGAGGATCTTTCCTGCCCCCTCTCCAGGTCCCCACAGAAAGCTTCTCAAACAAGGCCACAACTGTGAACTCGTAAGAGAAATCAGAGAGGGGTAAAAGGGGGTGTGCTTGTGGGCAGGGAGGGGAGGAGGAGGAAAGGCCGGGATCCACAGGGTCCTAAGCCTCTCCATTGCCCATCTGAAAAGAGGAACAGGAGGCAATCTCACCTCTGTCCTCCTCCTACCCTCCTGGGCTCCTGCTGGCAGGGCGTAGGCTGCACAGAGGGCTCTGATCCCGGAGTCTTCTCTCTATCGAGCAGCAATCCCTTAGGACTGTGCTCTTCTTGACTGGTTTTATCATATTTTATCATGATTTTACTTTACTTTGTGAACTGTGCTGGGATATGAAAAGTGGTATAAAAGATTTCTGAAATAAATAAATAACATTTCTATTTTCAGTGGGAAAATTCCCACCCTGGCATGGCACAAGGCAAAAAAAGGAAGGAATAAATATGTGAACTGGGAACATGTGAATAATAGAAGCAGGGAGAATAAGGAATAGTAGCCATGAGAGCCAGTGTGGCATAGTGGTGAGAGTGCTGGACTGGGACTCAGGAGATCTGGGTTCTAGTCCCCGCTCGGCCATGAAACTCACTGGGTGACTTTGGGCCAGTCACTGACTCTCAGCCTAACCTACCTCACAGGGTTGTTGTGAGGATAAAACAGAGGAAGAGGAGGAGGGTTATGTAAGCCGCCTTGGGTTCCTTGCAGGAAAAAAGGCGGGGTATAAATATAATAAATAAATAAATGTTAATGAAAAAGGACGGGTGTGTGCAGGGATAGAAAATTCCATATGCTGGGTTGGATCCAGGCCGAGAGTAGACCCACTGACTAAAAGTGATTTAAGGTGCAATCCCATGGCTGAGGCATGCTGGGAGTTGTAGGCCTTTTTTCTGTCTAAAGTTGCATAGGATTGCAGCCTTAATTTCAGTTGTGTTAGTACAGTACAACTAAGTCTGAATCCAAGCCTATGACTTCTGGAAGCTATGCTTAAGATGGCATGGGAACAGCATAGATTCCAAGTTTTGTACCATGGCATGATCACTGGGCTCCATTGACTATGGTAACATCTGGAATTGGCTTCCTACCTACATGACTAATCTGGACCACATATTAAATACTTGTGATGAAGATGGCCTATATTAATTGGATTTTATTGTTTGGACAAACTTACCAGTTTCCATTTTTTCCTAATGCCCAAATTATGTATTTTGGGTACTTCCACAAACAGTACACAGGGCCGGATTAAGATAGGGGCTATTGGAGCTGCAGCTCCAGGCCCCTACCACAAAATAGGCCCACAATGCCTGGACCCGCGGCGCGGAGAGCCGCAGAGAGAGCCACATGCGCGGGAGGAGAGTGGTGGCGGTGTGGCAGCCGCTGCGGCGTCCCGCGGGCTCTTGCGCATGCACGGAGCCAGGAGAGTGGGCGGCGTAGGGCCCCGGCGGTGGCGGCGGCGGCGGCGGCGCAGCAGGCCGGGCAGGACAATGGCGGCAGCGGCATCAGCGGCAGCTGTGCCCGGAGGAGGCGGCTCTAGTCCCGAGGGGCCCGTGGCAGGAGGCGGCGCGGCGGGTGTGGCGGCAGCGGCGGCAGCAGCCGGAGCCTCCGCCACCCCCTTGTCCGTGTCGCGGCGCAAGGACGGAGGCCCCGCCGGCAAGTTCTGGGAGAGCCCGGAGACCTGTCTCGCAGCTGGACGCCGCGCGGGTCTGGCTCGGCAAGCACAAGCACTGCAAGAAGGTGAGGGCTGCCCCTCCCCCTCTCCTGCTGCCCCCTCATGGCCCTTTATCCTGAGGGGGAGCGGAGGCGCAGTCCTCGGCATCTGCACGTCCGGGAGGGTGGTAGCTTACATTTTAACATAATACAGCAATGAAACACTCATCATTCTAGATCAGGGCTATCCAGCCTTGGGTCCCCAGATATTGCTGGCCTACAACTCCCAGCATACCCAGCTAGCATGGCTAATGGCAAGGGATTCTGGGAGCTGTAGTCTGGCAACATCTGGGGACCCAAGGTTGGAGAGCCCTGTTCTAGATTAACCATTAAGATCCACAGAGAGCTGGTGAAACCAGACTTCTCATTATGACCAACTGAAAATCACAAAGTAGTGTGCAAACTTCAGCAGAATTCTTTTTCAGTATGAATGTTAAGCAAAAACAAAAACAAAATGAAGGGCATATAGGGGGGGACGAGAAAAAATATATATTATTGAGTGTGATGGAAAATCCTGTCTTCAATTTGTAATGGCCTTAAAATGAAAGAGGCATTTTGTAGATATATAGTGCACCCATTTGCATGCTTTACTTTGAAATAAAAGGTGAGGCAGTGGCTGTTCTGAATCACTGCCTGGGCACGGTAATGGACTGGATGAGGGCTAATAAACTGAGACTCAATGGAAGTACTGTTAGTGGGTGGTTTGTCTGCCCGGCTAAGTGATATTCAACCAGTTCTGGATGGGGTTGGACTCCCCCTGAAGGATCAGGTTTGTAGTTTGGGGGTGCTCTTGGATCCACAACTGTCACTCGAGGCACAGGTGAACTCGGTGACACGGAGCACCTTTTATCAGCTTAGGCTGATATACCAACTTCGTCCTTATCTGGACAGAAATAGCCTAGCTACAGTTATCCATGCTCTGGTAACCTCTCGTTTGGATTACTGCAATGTGTTATACGTGGGGCTGCCTTTGAAACTTCAGCTGGTCCAGAATAGGGCAGCGAGATTGTTAACGGGGACTGGCCAACGAGAACATACCGGTATTATGCCAGTGCTTTCTCATCTGCACTGGCTGCCAGTCTGTTTCCAGGCCCGATTCAAAGTGCTGGTACTAACATTCAAAGCCCTAAACGGCTTGGGGCCAGGGTATCTGAAGGATTGTCTCCTCCCATATGTACTTGCCCGGACACTAAGATCTGCATCAGCAGTCCTTCTCCGAGAGCCCCTGCCAAAGGAAATGAGGCAGGTCGCTACCAGGAGGAGGGCCTTTTCTGCTGTGGCACCCCGGTTATGGAATGAGCTCCCCAAAGAGGTTTGCCTGGCGCCTACTTTGTATTCTTTCCGGCGCCAGGTGAAGACCTTTCTATTCTCCCAGGCATTTAAATCATTTTAATCATCTTAATCATTTTAATTTTGTAGTTGTTTTTAACTCTGTTATTGTAACTGTTGCTGCTAGCTTTGTTGTTTGTTTTAATCTGTGGTTTTAAATTTTATATTTATTTTATATTGTATTTTATGGTTTTAACTGTTGTAAACTGCCCAGAGAGCTTCGGTGGTATAAAAATGTATTAAATAAATAAATATAAATAAATAAATAAGCCCAACTGTATCCATTGGGGCTTATTCCGAAATAAGTGTTCATAGGATTGCAACCTTTATTAGGTTAGACTACAACCCTATTCAGAAGTCCCTCACCCATGCATTGCACTGGCCCTGCCCCCAACATCCCATTCCCTACGTGGTTTTGCCTCTCCTGACCTGTGTGTATTTGGTGAAGGTCTGGAGCATTCTGCTGAATGTGTGTAGGGTCCTGTGTCCTGTTTAAACCTTCACAGAATGTGTTAAAGTTAAAGGGGCAGAGCTTGCTGGGGGCAGAGACATTAAAGGCAGGTCTGGCTCACAGATTCATAGATCATAGAGTTGGAAGGAGCCTACAAGGCTATCGAGTCCAACCCCCTGCTCAATGCAGGAAACTAGAGGAGGGGTCTCCCATCCAAGTAATAACCAGGCCTGACCTGGTTATTACCTGTTTATATGGTTTATGTTTATTTAAAAATGGTTGTTGTGAATGTTCTATTTATAACGGTTTTATTGAGTTAACAAGCTTATTGTTTACAAAAAAAGAAATATTTTCAATATGTTTCTGTTTTGGCACTTTAATGGTAATTAAACTATTTAATTTGTTTTAATATAAAATTGCGTCTTCATTTTATTTATTTCCATAACAAGGCCCACCAAAATCCTCAGCACCAGGCCCATAATGCTCTTAATCCGGCCCTGACAGTACATGGGCCTGTGACACCTTTCCCCCCTGATCAGTTCTCGGCAGGAAGAATTGTGTGTATTGTCACTCTCTGTCTCTTAGTAGACAAACAACATGCTCTGCTGCAACACTCACATTTGAAACAGTAATTCTGTTGCTGAGCTCACCTGCATCATGATCCAATGTTATGTCGTGGTTGGAGTGTTTGAGTAAGACTGGGGAGGCCGATATATTCACGAAGCGGGGCCAGTAACCGTCTCTCAACCTGGTCCACCCTACAGAACTGTTATGAAGATAAAATTGGACAAAAAGCAGGATTAAAAAAATGAAATAAATAGACATGGCATCTTTCAGCCCAAAGTGGCTTTTTTACAAACCATAGTTTATAAAATAGCAATTGGTCAATTACCCAAGAGATGGCTGACCACTTTTTCTCCCTATCATCCTTTTTCTGTTAAAAGGCAGGATCTGGTTTCTGGGAAAAGTGAGATATCCAATTCAAACCTCAGTTGGAGCTTCTTGCCATGTAATGAACTTTCCCTTTTTTCTCCTTTGTTTCCTCTCAGATAACATGCCTGTTGGGGTTTGATTTTCTCCCAGGCCTTGGAACCTAGCTTTGGAAAGCAGACTTTACAGCCGAAAGAAATCCCAGAAATCTCTAAAACAAGTATATGTGTGTGCTCTGTCTCTTTTTTACCATCCAAGCACAGAAGTGCCTTTTAAGTCATTTTTTAGAAATAGTGTGTGAGAGTGTAATCCTTTTGTTTTTAATCACAATACCGTGCCTTTAGATTTGAACCCTTTCATCCACCTGCCTTGGTTGTGCTCTATGCTACTGATAATCTGATATTTCAGGGTTGTTTTTTTTACCAGAGTAATTTAGGCATACTAAATTGCCTGGAAAAGCTGAGATGCTGACAGTGATAATTCCCCTGTTCAGCCTAAATTTTCTACCAGAGTAGCCATGCTAGACTACCTAACAGTAATCCATCCATCCATGTGGGAACTTGATTCCAGACATTATCATAGCCACAAGTACATGGAAGAGATTTTTTAGCAGCAGCCATGCCACTGACATAACATTTAAATTTGCCCCCAGATGGCAGTTCAGTAGAAGAATGCATGCAAGAAGGTTTTAAGTCCATTGGGGTAGGATCATGATATTATTATTCATGATCGATCCTCCTCTCACTGAATAATAAGGATGATGATAATATAATGATGATAATAAGATGATGATGATGATGATGATGATGATGATGATGATGATGATACTATGCATTTAACCTATGTACAACAGGGGCTTCACCTTGCGCTGGTCTTTTGACTTTTCCAGCCCACTTATATGGTAAGACAGCGGGGGCTCTGTATGGAGTCAGACATCCTTTGTACAAGAAATTCTACCTCTAATGTTGAAGCTGCCCACTTTTTTGGCTTCCCTTCCCTCCAGTTTAGTGCATTAGTGCCAGACTGAGAGTGTGGGAAGTTGTCTTCTGGGCATGTGACCTGATTTCATTGGACTGCAAACTATCAGATGTGTGGAAAAACTGCAGCCAGGCTTACGGCTTGCTTGATTACTAGTATGAATGGATAGATATGTTTGAATTACATTTCTCTATTTTCTTTGCATTTCAAACCATCTGCCACATATTTTAAGAGCTACACTGTTTCCTGATATATGCAAAAGCATGACCTTGTTTTCTGTGCTCTGTTTTAAATTATTTCAATATAATTTTGAAGTGCTGACTACTTTTATTGTGTATGAGTAAGCTTTTGAAAAACAATCAACCTTGGCTCAACATGCTTTCAGCCAAATGGCAGTATTCCACTCTTCTTCGAATGAGATTGTACTCCTGGTGAAGTTTAAAATGTGCTAAACACAGTATTAACAATGCCCCCAAAGTAAATATAAGCAGGCTTCTTTGTGTAGTTTATTATTTATTTGTATTCTTCTTCCCCACATAAGGTGAAGCTAACTTAGAGTACCCTGAATAGAACTGATCTCATAAAGCAACTGAACATTCACTTAACAGTGTAAGAGAGTGCATTGTCAGAATGCCATTGGACTTCATGGTGGCCACATGCTCAGCATCAGTGTGGAGTCCTACACATGTACAGTTGTATGTCCGTAGGGCTCCTCCAGGGTTTACATTTGCGTGGAACATATCTACACCTGCACATCTGCACAGACATACTGTCAGTGTGAAGGGAGTCGAAGTATGTGGCCACCAGGGGATATGGCCAGCACACCAGGGGATATGATCAGCGCACACATTGACATGTAGGGGCCATCTGTGTGTGGGCAGGGAGGGGAGCACGTTTGAAGGCCTTTTATAACAGGTTCAAAATACAGGTGAACCCTGCTCCTTTTAAGCCGGTGATTTACTCACAGTGTATGAGGCATAAATTATGTATTTACTTTATTGAATAGAATTGTTTATATCTCACCTTTAAGGACAAATATACTTCCAAGTTGTCTTACAAGTAAGACAGCAATGCATTAATAGAAAGCACTATAAACAATATTAAAAATAATTCATAAGGATCCGTCCCACATGGCATACCCTCCAACTGTCCCAAATATCCCAGGATCTTCATGAATACCCTTAAGCCATCATGGCTTCTCCCTTTGTTATGCAAAGTCCCGAATTCTCTGGTGCCTCCTGCAAACTGCTTTAAACTTTTAGCTTAGCTGCAATTTTGCTGATGGCCCCTTTAAGAAACAGTAAGCAGGGAGGGAACAGATGCTAGTGTGTGTGTGTGTGTGCGCGCGCGCGTGCGCGTGCACCTGTGCCAAAAAGAAAAGGAGGTGGAGGCGGCACCAGCTGTCTCTTTGCTTCTAACAGGTGAGTTTACAGTGTCAGAAGGAAATGCAAGAAAGTTTCCCTTCTCTCTGAAGCTCTGCGTTTGGGGGTGTGGAGTGGGTGGGTAAACTTCACCTGTTGAATTTGTGCCAATCCTGACCATTTTAAAACAAAAAGAAAGGGATTGCCCTGCAAGCACTGACACACACACCCTGTATACACACTTTCCTGTGAGTAAGTCCCATTGAACGTAACAGGACTTACTTCTTAGTCATCATCATCATCATCAGGCGATCACTCGTGACCGAGTAAGATTGTCTTCCAGGATAAAAATAAAAAATAAAAATTACAAAAAGGAAATTTTAAAAGGAGGAAAATTCTAAAGAAAATTGTGTAGACTCTAGTGATGGGTCCGTAAGTGACTGTGGAGGCCAATTCTAGATCCACACAGCTTCCCGCAGTGAGGACACAGGTTACCAGATGGAAGATGGTCCTGTAAAGGATTCGTTTGACGTGCTTTTCGCCTAGCACGTTTCTCCCTTTCACCTTGCACTCGGGCTTCTTCAAAAGTCCATAGAACCTTTGTGAAAGGCCAACCTCCAGTTAGATCGTTCATGGGCCAGAGCTTCTCAGTTTTCGATGTTTATATTGCATTTTTTTAGATTAGCCTTATGAACATCTTTAAACCTCTTATATCGACCACCGATATTCCGCTTTCCATCCTTGAGTTGGTAGTAAAGTAGCTGCTTTGGGAGACAGCAGTCAGACATTCGAACAACATGACCGGTCCACTGAAGTTGGCATTGAAGGATCATTTTTTCAACGCTAGTAGTCTGCTTCTTCCAGTACACTGACATTTGTTCGCCTATCTTCCCAAGTAATTCGCAGGATTTTCCGGAGGCAACGTTGATGAAATCTTTCAAGGAGGCAGAAATGACGTTTATAGATAGTCCATGTTTCGCAGGCATACAATAAGGTTGGCAATACAATGGCTTCATAAACCAGTGTTTTGGTCTTCTTACAAATATCCCAATCCTTGAAAACTCTATGTTTCATTCGAGAAAACGTGGCACTTGCGGAGCTCAAACGATGCTGGATTTCACTGTCGATGTTACATGCATAGAATTGCACCGTTACTCTGTTTTCAGAGCAGTGGTAAATTTTACTTGGCTCTACCTGTGTACCCCATGTGAAAGTCTTTTTCTAACACATGCAGTAGAGAGCTTTCTCCATGGCACTTCAGCAGCTGAAGTGCCATGGAGAAAGCTCTCTACAGTAATGATTAGGATTATTCTGCAGGGATTTTGGGATGTTTTTTTTTAAATGCATTCGAAATTTTAAAAATTTAAATTTTTAGCAGAAAACACACGCTCCTCAAGAGAAAGAAAGAAAGAAATCCCAACTACCTCAAATAGCAGCAACAAACATCATCATTCCATTTTGGCATTATTGTTCAATCACAGTGTTGTTGTTCTTGTTTTTTTAATACAGTACAATAGAGCCCACATGTTTTTTTCTGAGTAGAGAAAATAGGAGCTTGCAGGGTGGGCCTGTGAACCACTTTCCACACTCAGAGATATCTAAATGTTAAATATTATTATTTCTTTGGCAAACTACTAATGAGAACAAAGCCACCATGGAGGGATCTATTTTTAAAGCCGGAGGGAGATCTTTAAAACAAGGAGTTTCCTGCACAATGTGGGGAAAGTAGGCTGAAAGTTATGTTTGACTGAAATAATGGCATACTTCTCCCTGGTTTATCCCTTCCTACCATTTATTGTCGCCTCTGTATTACATTTTCGATTGTAAGCTCTTTGGGGCAGAGAACTGTTCTCTTATACTTGGTAAAGCACCATGCACATTGATGGTACAATAATAATAATGACAACAACAGCAATCACCATCATCATCATGGGCCTGGAGATCAAAGTGGCTTCAGAGTGGTCAGAGCCCTTAAACGGTTAGAGCATCCTGGGCTGGGTGGCTATACCCTTGGCCACGCCCTCATGTTGGCTGGCCACACCCTCTTGATCACACCTTCATGTTGCTTAACCATACCTCTTACAAATTCACATGTGTGTCCCTATTTTCATCTGTGAAATGTTGGAGGGTATGACATGGCAGTTGGTGGTAATGGCCTTGTTGTGGGAGGGAACCGTCCAGCCAGAGTGGGGGCCTGAAGTGATCTTCACATGCCTGTCTGCCACCCTCCTATGGATGGGGGAGAAATGAGTTCAGCTAATTTCTCCCTTTTTAAATAAACCACTTTGTGAACCAAAACTCAGTTATCCTTTGAAATTCACATTTCTCCAAATCTTAAGGTGGAGTTCTCCACTCAAAAATTGTGTTTAAAATGTGTATATTAGGGACAACAATGTAAAAATGAATTATATTTGGAAAATTGCTTGCAAAAAAGTGTATATTAGGCAAAAATGCATACAAATGCATGTATTAGGAGAAATGTGCACAAAAATGCTTATGAGTTTTCATGCAAGCACTTTAAAACATGCTCAGTATTAGGTGAAAATGGCTTTCTTAATAAATGTAGTTTTTTATTAGTGGGATAAATTCTGTTGAGTAGTCTGTTGAACATGCCACAGTTTTTCTATCAATGACCAATGGATCTGCTAGGCCATGATCAGTGGCAGTTCCCCTGCCTCCCCCAAGCAAAAAACAACAACAACAACACACCTCACCTTAGGGAAGTGTAAGAAGATAACAGGTGGTGGGGTGGGGTGAGTAGCACACAGGAGAGGCCTCTCCCTAGCTTGAGATAACACCCACATCATTTCATGCTGGGGATCATGGGTCTTGTAATTTGAAAAGAGCCCCATCAGGAAATGACACTGAAGAGTTATTTCCAGTTAAGGAATCATAGAATCATAGAAAAGTAGAGTTGGAAGGGGCCTACAAGGCCATCGAGTCCAACCCCCTGCTCAATGCAGGAATCCAGGTCAAAGCATCTCTGACAGATGTCTGTCCAGCCGCACCTTGAATGCCTCCAGACTGGGAGAGCCCACCACCTCCCTAGGTAGTTGATTCCATTGTCTTATTGCTCTGACAGTCAGGAAATTTTTCCTGATGTTTAGGTGGAATCTAGGTTCCTGTAACTTGAGCCCATTATTCCGTGTCCTGCAAACTGGGATGAACGAGAAGAGATCTTTGCCCTCCTCTGTGTGACATCCCTTCAAATACTGGAAGAGTGCGATCATATCTCCCCTCAGTCTCCTCTTCTGAAGGCTAAACATGCCCAGTTCCTTCAGTCTCTCCTCATAGGGCCTTGTTTCCAGTCCCTTTATCATCCTTGTTGCCCTCCTCTGAACCCTCTCCAGTTTGTCTATGTCCTTGTTAAACTGAGGTGCCCAGAACTGGACACAGTACTCAAGATGAGGCCTAACCAGTGCCGAGTAAAGGGGAATTATCACTTCCCGCGATTTGGAAGCTATACTTCTATTAATACAGCCCAAAATTGCATTTGCCTTCTTTGCAGCCACGTCGCATTGCTGGCTCATATTCAGTTTGTGATCTACCACAATTCCAAGATCCTTCTCACTTGTAGTATTGTTGAGCCAAGTGTCCCCCATTCTGTAACTCTGCATTTGGTTTCCTCTCCCTAGGTGCAGCACTTGGCATTTATCCCTGTTAAATTTCATTCTGTTGTTTTCGGCCCAGCGCTCCAGCCTATCGAGGTCACTTTGAATTTTGTTTCTGTCTTCCAGAGTATTAGCTGTTCCACCCAACTTTGTGTCATCTGCAAATTTGATAAGCATTCCCTGTACCTCCTCATCCAAGTCATTAATAAAAATGTTGAAGAGCACCGGGCCCAGGACCGAGCCCTGTGGTACCCCGCTCGTTACCTCTCCCCAGTTTGAGAAGGAACCATTGATAAGCACTCTTTGAGTCCGATTCTGTAGCCAATTGTGGATCCACCTGATAGTTGTTCCATCTAGCCCACTCAAGACAAGGAGAGGTCTTCTTGTGTAGCTTTTGCCCTGTGATAGAGAGCCCTGTCCATTAACCTCTTCCCTAAGATAAAGCAGGGGAAGGGGTTGTTCGGGAACTGGCAAGGAATGGAGGAGCCTCCCATTACCCATCTAGGCTTTTTGAGCATTTGATAGGAGTGTTGGGAAAGCTCAGTTGGTTTTGGGCACAAGCAAACTCTTTGCCAGTGCCAGCTGTGGGTTTTTGAGGGCCCATGGCCAAGACACCCTCCATGGACTCTCTCTCAGTGAGTCTAACTTCTGATTGCATTGTCACCTGCTGCTATGGCTTCTCAGCTTCTTTCTCATCATTGCTGTCACTTGTTTGCTTGATAGGCAGAGAGCCAGTGAGGAAGTAGGCAGTGTCATCTGATGCTGCTCCTTCTTACCATGACCAGTGTCTGGCCAGGGCGAGAGGCAGGTGAACAGGCAGGCTGCAATGGTGAAGAGGAGGTGCAACTCCAGGGGGCTCTTTTCAGTGGGCCCCTGCTGGAGTGTGGGCCCCCGGCAGGTGCTCAACCATGCCTACCCTTGACGCTGGCCCTGCTCTTTGCACATATCAGATCAACCATGTTTTCACCACTTGCCGGAATGGGCCTGTAGAGCCATACCATTTATTATTCTTACATACTATTACATCAATATACATATTGCAAGCAAAGAAAGGCACGTCCCTGATCCAATAACTATGCTCCTGATCAGCATACTAAAAGGGCTGGGGCTCCCAGCTACATAAGTTGTATCATTCCCATAGATTTTAGATGTGTCCATATTTTCTACCGT
The DNA here is from genome assembly GCA_021292165.1 of Shinisaurus crocodilurus. Lineage (NCBI taxonomy): Eukaryota > Metazoa > Chordata > Lepidosauria > Squamata > Shinisauridae > Shinisaurus > Shinisaurus crocodilurus. The sequence goes on along the minus strand of CM037876.1, from coordinate 262,515,147 downwards.
ACTTGCTAGACCGCACATAAAGAGGTGCTGACTTTCAAAAAATATAGCAATGAATTGCAAAATACAATTGTTTGGACGATGTATGCCCTGGAGGTGCTGCGGTTTGTTGTATTATAAATAAGACACTTCACATTATCCCTCCTGTGTTTCTGCAGCATAGCAGAGCTAATAATGTGTAACTGATGGAATTTCAAATAAAGCATTATTAAAATATTTGTTCAATGACCTTTTTGCCCTTTACTTGTGGTGTTCTTGTGAGTGCTAGGATTCGGGTGCAATTTCCATCCATCTTATATGCTTCTTTCTGCTCTGCTCTGCTCTGCTCAGCAAGGTCCTCTTAATTGGTTCATTGCTTGTATATTCTGAACAATTTGACTAAGTTAAGTCAATGAGAAATTGTCTGGTATCATTTTTGAAGGTTTATATCCTAATTCAAAACAGCAAATGCTTAGAGAAGAACCCAGGCGGATCTGTTTGGCAACTTCATTTTTCACATCTACCCAAACTGTTCTCAGGAAACAAACAAAAAACCCAAGCCTATATTTGAATTCCTATAAGAAAATGGGGGCAATCCACCATATAAGTACAGTATACATACTTAGACCCAACATCCATTATGTGATGTAGCATCAGGAGAAATAACACATCTCCAGCACAATCCTATGCATGTTTTCTCACACGTAAATCGTAGAGTCTTCAGTGGAGTTCACTCCACAGTAAGTGTGTTTAAGGATTGCAGCCTTAATTTTTAAACAATATATAGGAACATAGGAAGTTGCCTTATATTGAGTCAGACCAATATTGGCCCAACTAGTTCAGTACTGTCTATGCTGTCTGGCAGTGGTCTTCCAGGGTTTCAGACAGGAGTCTTTCCCAGCCCTACCTGGAGTGGAGAAGCACAGGACTAAGCCTTAGACCCTTTGCATGCAAAGCATGTCCTTGGCCTGCCTTACCCCAACAAGACTAGTCAGACAAACACCTGTCCTCCTCAAGATCTAAGTTACATGTGCAATAAATGTAATCAGTTACATCCAAAAATTATACAAAAGAAAGGCTGCTTGTGCAATAGCACCTTTCTTCCCCAGTGCATCCCTCTGAGCCCTGAAAAGCCTTTCCTGGAGGTTGGGGGGGGGCTATCAGAAAAGGCCTGTAATGTGGCATGGGGGGCGATGGGAAGGGGAAATGGCCAAAAGTCAGGTGGAGGCACTACGGGTAACCTCCCTGTGCCACATCCCAGCCATTTCTAAGGGCCACCCAAGTCCCAGGAGAGACTTTTCAGAAGATTCAAGGGACTGCAGAGGAATGAATGAGGAATGGGAAGTAAAGCCGCTTTACAATCACCTAGCTTTTGGGTATAATCCAATATATGTAGTAATTATGTTGAGTCAATGAGAACAGAAATGTCAGAAAAGGGTATTATACTAAACAAGAACTTCAGATTAAATGCAAAGCTAATAAATCGCACGCCCATTTTTCTTACTCAGAATTTCTTAGTACACTCTAAAAGTTTTAATTACAATCAATGCAGTACTAACTTAGATTCTATTTATTATCACATGTTTAATTAACAAATAGTAAAAATCGAATCAAATGAACGCAGTTAATCTGTCTGAGATTAGTTTTCCCACCCCAGTACTGGAAAAAACATTGATAGAGTCCCCATTTGTTTCATTCTTCCTTCTCTTAACCTCATCATGTGTCAAATATCTTATCAAGGACCAACATTCTTACCTCCCAAAGCATTACTGATACAATCTCCATTTTTTCCCGTTCACTCCTGGGCTGTCAGTTTTTCTGCAGCCATTATCAGGAGGAATATCAGTTACACTTCTTGCTTTATTCCTAATTCTTCAAATTAATTAATTCTTCAAAGTATTCTTCAACAATACTGCCATGGGGTTTCATTGTGCCTTTACTCCTATAATATCTCTAATTTTATGACACTCATTCCTTAAATGACACACAAGTAGGAGGATACACAACAGTTAGCTATTGAGAAGGTGCTAACTCTCTCTGGAATCTGACCTGCTTCTACAGCTCCCACTGACATGGAAATGCTGTTTTTTGAAAAAACTGGAGATGAAATTATTTGCTCCAACATTCTCCTTAATATTGTCCTTTGTGGAGTCTGATTCCAAATATTTTTTCAGATATTTTCTGAAATATTTTTTCAGATATCTTCGATTTCAGTTTGAGATTTTTGGGAATTAAAGAACTTTGGTTTCAAAGTTTAAGATCAAATGATCTTAGATTGCAAAGCCTGAGATCTGAGAGTTCATATCATGACAGTATTTGACAGTTGATATGCAGTGATACTTAGTAGCTGACAGTACTGATATGCAGTATTGGATCTCAGAGGTTTTTCAAACTTTCTATCTCTAGAGAACACTGATTGGACTGCCAAAGAAAGTCAAGAGTGTCTGCCACAGAACCCTTGCATTTTGCAGATGATTCTAGATGATTATATCAGATATACACTCCATTCATGTGGGACACTGGTGTGCCTCATTTTCTCCCATTTTGTATTGTGCATACGCCTCAACATTCCCCTGTGGTTGCACATTGCAGATGAGTAATGGTGGGCAAACTATCTTTGGAGACTCTTCATCATTACTGATCTTCTGATTGAGAACCCCCTGATCATATTCCAGAAAATCCCAGTGCTCACCAGAAGATAATCTGAACATCCCTTGTGTATGCTAGCTGACAATACATAATTGTTGACATGTAATAATATTTCGTATTTGACAGTATTTGATTGCTAACATGTATGGGGATGGATGGATCTGTCAATCTCTCTTGTGGAGATTGACAGTTTTTTGAGATCAAGTGATCTCCTGGGACACCCCTCCCACAATGCCTGAAGACCTGTGCCAGCCACTTTTTCTAGATGATACGGCTCTGCAAAGAGCCCACCTGCTCTCTGGCTCACTGTGAGAGGATCCTCAGAGAGAGCGAGAGGGTAGGCGATGGGGATGGGTGAAGTGATGGGGGAGGTAATGCAGTGGCATGATTGGGGAGGAGACATGGTGGCATGCTGGGGGGCAACACAGATGCACAATGGGGAGGTGACATGGCAATGGCAGTGGGGAGGTAATGCAGCAGCAGTGGCATGTTTGTGCTCTCCCACCTCAGGTGACAACAGAGCTTGCACCAGCACTGCAAATGAGGAAGCTAGAATTAATTACAGATATTTTGGGTTGTTTACTGAATAGAGCAAAGGGAGGAGAGAAGCGGGTGCATGCACAGGCAAAAGGCTAATTCAATTCTCGGATTATTAAACCAAGATATGATCATCTGGATGTAATTGAGGGTCACTAAATGAAAAAGAAGTGAGAATGGAAAGAAAAAATAATAATTTTAACAGAAATTAAGTGAAGAAAGTGTCATTGACCTTATGGAGAGGGCAACTTCTTTTCTAGAAGGGGAAAAAAATGTATAATTTAATTCAGTCAAAAATCTACCTCTGCAGTTAAAGGATCTACCACACAGCAAATTTGTTCTTTTTTAACAGGAGACCATTGCAAGAGCAATTCATTATAGGCACTGTTTAGCACTGATATAGGATAATTGTTCTTCCAAATCACATACTGACATTTATTCAAACTAGAATACTTGGGTGATAAATAAAATGGAAAGTTCTTTAAAAATTTGGTTACCTGGAGCAGGATTTATGGTAAAAGATAAGTTTGAACTATCATGGCTTTAGAGATAAGCTCATTATTATTTATGAAAGACAAATAATAATAATTATGAAATCATGACTACTTTTCTTGCTGCATTGATAAATGAAGGTTTCTAGTGCAATAAGAAGTCATTATTATAACAAGGAAAGAAAAAACACATTTAGTCTAGCTGTTCTGATTCATTTTGCTGAAATGAATTGTGTAGAAATATCTACCACACTGTTCACAGCATGAGGCATAACTATAATAGTATCATTTGTCTTGGAGTTATGGGTTTGCAGTATTTGACTCATAAACAATGAAACAGTCACTGGGAAAAAATATCTACAGGTTCTGAAATATCCTCTCTCAGTTTTGTCTTAGGGACATATTCTCAGTTTTCGGAGTGGCCAACAAGTTGCTTTATATGCTGTAATGTGACTGAGCTCATGTTCTTCTGGCGGCCAGGTAGACAATCAAGTCAGTGTTCCCATTGAATGTCACAATTCATCTAAGCTTTGGTTTAACCCAATGCAGGGCTGGTCTACATGTCACTACCAAATATGGCAGCTTCTGCAAACAGACTTCTATGGCAATGGAATGCTGAGGTAATAGTGTGCAGGTGGGAGACACCATTTTTAATGCTCCACTAGGGGGTTTGTTTGTTTGTTTTTAATGTGCCTTGCAAATGAAAACACACACACACTCAAAACAAAGCTAGCACATGTTTCTAAGGAACTCAGCCTTGCTGCCATTTTAAGTGTACCCCTTGACTCCTAGAAGTTTCACTGTCTGTGAAATTGTGCAAAGCAAAAACTTCTGCAGGAGGACTGAGGAAGCGAGCAGTGGCATACACTAGGTGTGTCTTATCCTTGATACCAAAGGAGGTGTGAGAACTCCATATATATGCCTTATTCTGTCTCTAATTCCTTCTCCCCTCAAGCCATCCTGAATACACGCTTGTATTTGGCCAAGCATAGCTCTGGCAAAGGTAAAAGCACCATGCCACCAGCACTGCTAATACCAATAAACACATGAGTACACAATAGCATTAGCAAAGGTTAGGGACCTCCAACCAAAGTTTGCATACAGAACTCCATTTGCATCTCAGGTAGAGAATGAGCTCAAATTAGATCTCATTTCAGTGTAGCACACAGAACCCACGGTAAAGAACAAGCTTTACTTAGATCATCTTTTGTCCCACTTGCAAATAAGGTTTAAAAAACTTTTATCTGTGGGTTTGGTTCAGTCCATCTTCTTCTACCCTCCAAAGAAAAGTGTTGCTATCTTCAAGGAGAGCTTATGCTACCCTCTCCTAGTTAGCTTGTCCCTTTCCTTTCCTCCCATAGTAACCCCCCTACTCGGTTTTTATTTTATCTTTTTCACTCAAGGTAGGCAGAGCCGGTGCTACCATTAGGCGAACTAGGCAGCTGCCTAGGATGCGGGGCTAAAGGGGGCGCCAGAAATGCCTTGGGGGGGAAATTGCCGAGCTTAACTAGCCTTAAATCCTCTTGCTCCCCCCGCAGGACCGTCTGCCTGCTTCTGCCTGTGTCGTCGGCCCCTTCACCTCCACCACCACCACCACCACCACCTCCTCCTCGCCAGCCACCAGATTGGTTCTGGAGTTAAGCAGCCGCGAATGGAGACTATTTTCACAGGGCGTGGGGGGTGGGGGTGGGGGTGGAGTAGAGAAGAGAAGCGATCGTCGCTTCTTGGAAAGCGCTCACTAAGTTGAAGCCTCCAATGTGCTGGTTGCTGCAATGCAAGCCCCAGAAGGAACTTACCCCGGAGGAGAAACCACCCAATTTCAATGAAATGACGCCATAGCAAAGCTGCTTAAGGCAGAATCCAGCGCGCACGACGCACGTCCCCTGCACAGGTCCTATTGAAATTCATTGCACGAGGATAGTCTGCTTGTGCAGGAGAACTTCCCAGCTGCGTTGCGCCCTTAGCCATCAGTCCCCGCCCCTGCCCCGTAAAAGCGAAAATCAGAACAGCCACCATCATCCTCTATCTGTAAAACTACCAGCTTCATCTGAGAGAGAGAGAGAGAGAGAGAGATTGCATCTTTTAAAGAAGAAGAAGAAGAAGAAGAAGAAGAAGAAGAAGAAGACGACCCGATCAGGGCAGCAGACTTCAATGTCATAAGAGCCGCTATGTGACAACCATCTTCAACCTACTTGATCAGGGAGTTTCACATTTAATGTGAAATCTATGGCCCCAATCCTAACGTATCAAACGCCAGCGGTTTCTTCTACAAAGCCTTTTCTTTCATCAAAGTTTCCCTAAATTTGCATTTCCAGCACTGTTTGTGTGGAAAGTGCAGTCCAACCTTTTTTTTAAATCTTCACGTTAGTCCTTTTGTGGTGCAATCCTATGCAAGTCTACTCAGAAGTAACCCCCACTGAGTTCAATGGGACTTACTCCCAGGTAAGTGAGTATAGGCTTGCAGTTTAAGGGAGTGTGTATAGGATTTTATTTCATAATGGGCATAGGGCTGGAGGGAGGGAGGGAGGGCTCAAGTGGGAAGGGGGGGCGCTAAATATCTGATCTTGCCTAGGGCACCAAACTGCCTTGCACCGGCCCTGAAGGTAGGAAAGGAGTTAGAGCTCAAGGGGACCTGACAAGGCACTGTCAAGCTTCCGTTTCCCCATCCTCACCTCCCTGTGCAAGAGTGTTTGTTTGTTTGTTTGTTTGTTTGCAAGGGTTTCTCTACACATCAATATCTGTGGTACTAGACACTTGCCAGAGGAAGGTTGTATATGACTTCCTCTGCTTGGAGAATCCCCTTCCCCCACCAACGCGTAGCTGTTGGTGGGAGGACTATTTGCACGCGTAGAGGAATGAGAGGTGAGGCTGTTTAATTTAGAAACCACCTATGGGCTCAAGGCGGGGGGAGGAGCGGTGGAGGCCTTTATTAGGCAGCGTTGCTCCACCCTCTGCCTCTTTTCTCAAAGCAGCTGCTGGAGATAAGTTCTGTGCCAGTTGGTGCCTTTACTGTGGTTTGTGTGGGACCAGTAGGGGTGGAGTCCTGGGACTCCCTGCTCTCTCTGATCCCATCTCTTCTTGTTTTCTCTCTCTTACTTTAATTTATTTGATTCTGTTTCCCTCCCCCCCTTTGTGGGCTTTTTCGGGGGTGAGTGGGGGGGATTGCTGGCCTAGTCCAGGGCCCTCCCTATGCCTTGCCTGTTACTGGAAGTAGGTGCTGGATCACTAGCACGTTAGGCACAGCTTGGAGGGTGGGATCTGGTGGGGCCTCCCTCCTGGCTGCAGGCCGATTTGGGGCTCCAGTGGGGGCCTCCTTAGCAGGCCTCTGTTTGCAGGCCGATTTAGGGCTTCAGTGAGGGCCTCCTTAGCAGGCCTCTGCTGCAGGCTGATTTAGGGACTCCAGTGAGGGCCTCCTTCGCAGGCCTCTGTTTGCAGGTCATTTTGGGGCTCCAGTGAGGGCCTCCTTCGCAGGCCTCTGTTTGCAGGTCATTTTGGGGCTCCAGTGAGGGCCTCCTTAGCAGGCCTCTGCCTGCAGGCCGATTTAGGACTCCAGTGAGGGCCTCCTTAGCAGGCCTCTGTTTGCAGGCCATTTTGGGGCTCCAGTGGGGGCCTCCTTAGCAGGCCTCTGCCTGCAGGCCGATTTAGGACTCCAGTGAGGGCCTCCTTAGCAGGCCTCTGTTTGCAGGCCATTTTGGGGCTCCAGTGGGGGCCTCCTTCGCAGGCCTCTATAGGGCTTTGCCCTCTTAGGCTTTGAGGCGTCTCCTCGGTTCCCTTGATAAGCATATTGTGTGTTAGGAGAGAAATGGCTACTTGTGCTCTTTTGCCTGATGTGCTACCTCATGGGGTTGTTGTTCACAGTTGCCAACCAAATACCTCGATATTGTTGTGATTGTGGGCCCCAATTTCCATCACTGTCCTACCTTCCAGGGTGGTCGTTGTATATGTGTGTGTATGTATATACATACACACACATGAATAATTGCTATACAGAGCTAAATAATACTAATTCCAATGACAATAATAATAATGATAATAAAGGAGCACAAATTCTAGGCCCTTGGTTTGTGGGGGGGGGGCTTGCTTGCTCACGTGGCCGCCCTGCCCCCCCATGCTACTACCCTGATTCTTGCCTGCCTATGTGAGGGGTCCCGTCTGGCTCATGTGGCAACGATTGGGCATTGGATTCCTACCCTACTGATTTTTGCCTTGTTCCTACCTTGCAGAGTTGTTGTGATATATATATATATATATATATATATAATTTTGTGATTAGTTACTAATGGTATTAGCTGAGCAATGACAGCTCGCTTGTTCATACTTTCTATATCCTTAATTGTCTATGGTCTGGCGGTAAAATTTGCTTTTCTTGCACAGGTTCTGGCCCTGCCTTACACATACGGGTTGGTTTACCTTCCCCCCTCTTGTTTTATGCCTTATCGGCCTGCCATGCCTTACAGGGTTATTGTGAGGATAACATGTAAAGTAAATTGTGTGCGCCGCCTTGGCTTCCTTGCAGGAAAGCAGGCGGGATACCAGTACAATACTACACAATACCTTCCTTAAAATAGGGGGTTCATATCCCGGTCTACCTCACAAGATCACTGTGCAAGAAAGTATGTGAAACACTGATTGCTCTAGTACTGAAACAAGTGAATTAAAACAATCTGTTGCAAGTTAATTGCCATTGCTCTGTAGGTGGGGCACCCGTTTTGCAAGCGTATGCCCACTTGTTCAGTCATCAGCATCTCTAGGAGGGTTGGGAAACAATCCTGCCTAAAATCATGGAGAGACACTGCTAGTCGGTGGTACTGAGCCGAGTGGTCTGTTGTTCTGGTGGTCCTCATTTCATTAACTTTTCCCAATTTAGGAATGGGTCGTGGCTCAGTGGTAGAGCACTTGCTTTACATGCGGAGGGTCCCGGGTTCAGTCTCTGGCCTCTCTAGGTGGAGCTGGGAGGGATCCCTGCCTGGTGCCCTGGAGGGCCCCTGCCAGTCAGAGCAGACTGTATTTTGCTAGTTTGACCAATAATCTGACTCAGTATAAAGCGGATTTCTATGTGCTGTATAGTCATCCAGCAGGAAGAAATCTGCCACTGGTGATCCCCTTATATTATTTGGCATTGAGTTGCCTCATGATGGGGGGCTTGATGGCAGGGAAAAAGAAAGGGGTGTTTCCATGAGCACTTGGCTGTGGCTCTATGGTTTAACTCTGGCTTGTGTACCGGGGATCCCGGGAACAGGTTCCCGGCATCTCATTGGGGCCTCCTGCCTGGAACCCAGATGGCCATTGCTCCTCAATGTCGGGGGTAAAGGACTGGATGGCCCAATGGTCTGATTCAGTTTATCCAGTCAGTGGTCTTGGCGTGTTAATGATAGGGACTTCATGTTCACCCTATTAATTTTCATATGATCTTAATTATTTTAATGCGGGACATACGCCCACACAAATCTTGCTTCACTTAAGGTTTTTATAGCGAATGTGGCATTGCTCACTTTTCTTAATCCGTGTTGTCCTGGCATTGCCAACCAAGTCATGTTCTGGGCTTGCAAGAGCAATTTCATCATGCCAAGTCGTGCTGTTAGTTCGTGTGGCGTTTTTATTTGCAGTTCAGCGGGCATTGATACATACGCCCTGCTAGTACCTGACACCCACGTGCAGCCCCGTTCTGTTTCCTGTTGCCTCAACCGCTTGGGTATTATGACGTCTTTGTTCATTTCATGGTTTTGTCCCCTGCCATGCCATCCCTTGATATTAATACTGTATGTTTTCTTTTGCTGTTTTCCCCGGTGCTCTTAAGCCGTGTGTTCTCCATGAGGCAATTCCTGGATCTGCAGTAGCGTACCTGTTAGTCCTTTGAGGAGATGTTTTCATCATTTATTTCTTCACCCAGCGCATAATCGTGAGTCCCAATGCTCTTAAGCCATGTGCTTTCTCTGGTAGCTTGAACTTCTTTCATCACTTCATGACAATTTCAAGCAGGTAACTCTGAAAGGGTTACTTCCATTCCCAGAGTTATGGGATTCGTTTGGCCCATCTAGTTCCTGGACCTGATAATGACTTGCCTTCATCCTCAATGTTATTTATTTTGGTTCCCCTGTTTTGCTTGAGTTATGGGTAGTAGGCAGTGTGATTGGCTGTCATTGGGCAGTACTCAGGTGGACTTTGCTTCAGGCATCCTCTCTTGGCTACATGCCTCCTACAGGTGGGGATGGGTTCCCAATTTTGGGTTACTTCATGCTTTCAATAGAGTGATCCATGTCCTAGTATAATTGGTTTTGCCCTCTGATCTTCTGGCATGGACTGCCATGGGGTGCCAGCTATAGCTGGGCGGGCTCATATTCTCATTAATGTGAGAAGGGCCCAATTTCATTTTTGCCTTCCCGGGAGACTGCTTGGGGTATCAGCAAGTGGGTATCCCTAAGATATGGGCAGCAATCCTTTGCCTCTACGGCATCAATTGGGGGCTCAGTTGCCATAAGTGCATTTCCTCTTCGAGGCCTCCTTTTAGGTGGCTCTAGGCAGTTCCATACCCCTTTTATTTCCTCTAAGGAAGTAGGGGTTTTTCTGTCAGAGGCTGCAACCGTTTTGGCAGTGCAAGGATGGTATGCAACAAAATAAGGCTCGTCCAACCTATGTGCTTCCATGCACTATGTTTGGCCCAGATTGCTGATTGCGTCTGTGACAGTTTTTCATGAAGTGTATAGTTATAGTCGGGCGTGCTTTATGCACCCTCGGTTGTCAAGGTGCGGCACATGCTAATTCCTGTCTGCCGGCCGTGAAATACAAGCCACCTGTTTGGTTCCCTTTATAGCCCCTGCCTAGCCTACGGGGCTTCTCTTACTACTGGAGCAGTAGGCAGCTGCCATGAGTGTCCATAGATACGACGATGGCCGACTCCAATCCTGGCCCAGGCAGGGAGTGCAATGTATTGCCTCCCCTGTAGTTGCAATCGCACATGAAAGCAACATCCTGTTCTTCGAACGCACTGGAATGGCTGTATTGCAGAAGCATAATATTACCCAAGTGCTGCCTGCATTTGCGATTATTCTGATCAACAATATTGAGTATGTGGCCTTTGCAGACTTGATAGTCAAGGCCGAGCTTTTGCTTCTCCGCACTTTTGAGAGGTGTGGTGTTGGTTTAAGACACTCCTGTCAGTCACTGGTACAGTACATGCCAGGTGCTTAGAGCATTCTACAGTCATCAGTTGTTGTTTTGTTTGTTTGTTTGTTTGTTTTGGACGGTCGCTGCTCTGAATTTTCCACCAGCTGAAATACAGGCTGTGGGCCGGTGGCGCTCAGCTGACTATCATTCTTATATTCGAAAAGTTACCGTGAGTGGTGCTGCTGCTGTGCCTTTCTTCTTGTTGCAGGTCACTGGAGTGGATCGAGGCCAATTCGTGTGCTCGTGTTCGGACACAGCATGGTGTACTGGGCTGCCCAGAGAGCTGCACGGTCGCGTGTTGGACCCCAGCTTGGGATCAGCCGGATCGCTGACGGGCAATGGCTGGGTCGGCGTGGAATGCAGTGGAGCGGCCTCCTTCCGACTTTGCTCCGGTCAGGCCATGTGGCCATCTTCCCAGACGTGCTGGTGGTGCACCTCAGTGGGAATGATCTTGGATTGCTCGAGGGCAAGTCCTTGATTGAGCAAGCGTTTACGGACCTTGCTGTTGTGTGGCAGTGCTGGCCTGGGGTCCAGATTCTCTGGTCCCACATGTCTCGTTTCTGTGGCGGGGTGGTGCAGCCCCAACGCCTTAAACAGAGCGGGAAGAAGGCTGAATCGTCAGCTTTGTAGGGGCCTCGGAGGGGTAGGTTTTGCGATTCCTCACCCTGTGATCTCCTTGGCCCGGGGGGAGCTGTATCGGGCAGATGGCGTTCATCTCTCCGACGGGGGTAACGATATTTTCTTGGAGGATCTGCGAAGGGCCCTGCTAGAATTTATTCAGTGCAGGTGGGGGAGAGGGGACTTGGCTTAGCCAGTCCCTCTCTGTGGCGGTAAGTGCGGGTTTTAGGCAGTGGGGTGAGGTTCGGTGATCATCCCACGGCACCTTTCAGGTGACTGGCGATACCTTAGCCTCACCTGAGCCCAGTTTCACGGCACGGCCAGGGAGATAGGGTCCGCCTTTGAGGCCAATTCCTCTCACCCGCATGGCGTTTCATGGCCCCGTGCGGTGACATGGAGGAGGCCTTCCGACACCGCATGGTGTAAAATTGGGGAGTGGCGAGTTACAGCGCCACACCTCCGATTGGGATGCTTCGCCCATTGAAGGGTATACTGGCCGAGAGCCGGTTTAGCTAGCACCCGCACTCGTCCCTTCCCAGATCCTCGAATCAATAAATGTGGCCCATAATTTCACCATCATTCTGTGTCTCGACTCTTATTTCCTCTTTTGCGCGCGCAATCCCCTTCCCCCACCAACGCGTAGCTGTTGGTGGGAGGACTATTTGCACGCGTAGAGGAATGAGAGGTGAGGCTGTTTAATTTAGAAACCACCTATGGGCTCAAGGCGGGGGGAGGAGCGGTGGAGGCCTTTATTAGGCAGCGTTGCTCCACCCTCTGCCTCTTTTCTCAAAGCAGCTCCCTCCCTCCCTCCCAATTCACAGTGTGGGATTTCTGGTCGCCGGTTGATGGGGCCGAGTAGGAATTTTGGCTCACCATTGCTGATTGGCCTGGTGGTGGTGTGCGTGTTTCGCCTACTCTACGCTGTGTTCTTGGGTTGGGTGCTTTTTTGTTTTGCGTAGTCTCCCTGATTTGGTCACATTGGCGGTAAGTGCGGGTTTTAGGCAGTGGGGTGAGGTTCGGTGATCATCCCACGGCACCTTTCAGGTGACTGGCGATACCTTAGCCTCACCTGAGCCCAGTTTCACGGCACGGCCAGGGAGATAGGGTCCGCCTTTGAGGCCAATTCCTCTCATCCGCATGGCGTTTCATGGCCCCGTGCGGTGACATGGAGGAGGCCTTCCGACACCGCATGGTGTAAAATTGGGGAGTGGCGAGTTACAGCGCCACACCTCCGATTGGGATGCTTCGCCCATTGAAGGGTATACTGGCCGAGAGCCGGTTTAGCTAGCACCCGCACTCGTCCCTTCCCAGATCCTCGAATCAATAAATGTGGCCCATAATTTCACCATCATTCTGTGTCTCGACTCTTATTTCCTCTTTTGCGCGCGCAATATTGCTTGTAGACTGTCACATAGCTGAAGTGGAATTAAAAAGCTTAAATGAAATTACTTCATCTTAACTCAGTAATGGCCTTGTGTCTGGCAGAGAAAGGTTTGTAGCAAAATTCTATACATATTTTTTTTAGCATTTCTGATTTGTATTGTATTCATTTTGATTTTTAACTGAACTCATCCCTAAATACATGGGATAACATTTAAAACATAATATGGCACTAAAATATAGAGCAAAATCCAAAGAGCAATACATAGACTGGGATTTTGGGTGGGGCAGGGCTCTCCTTTTCATAGCAGACTCTCCCCCCAACACGCATGCGCACACACACCACTCCTGAAAGTGCCTGGAACAGGGTGGATGTATAAATCACATGGCTAAGAGGATTTCCAATTTAACCAAATGCTTATCCATTTTTATTTTTTTTTAAAGGGGGGATCCCATCCCTTTAAAAAAAAATACTGAACCCCTAAAATTGACAGGCATTTTGACTCTTAGATCTGGGCAGCAGCTCCCCATAATAACTCTCCATGTGCCTTCACTGATCTTACCTGCCACATAAAGATTATCAAAAGATGCTCCAAATGACCTAACCATTATTGCACAGGGACACCAGAAAAACAACAGTCTCTAAGGATATGAAGAACCCAAGCAGTTTAAATAGTTATAGATTAAAGCTAGCATCTTGAATAATACCAATGAGACTAACGGAAGCCAGCACAGATGATGGAGCACTTATAATGTATTTCTTCTTTGCAGACCACCATTTTCTCCAACTGTTGAAAATTCTGAACAGTCTTCAGAGGTAGCCCCACCTAGAACCACTGCTGTAGGTGGAGGTGTTTTCCCTCCTGCAGAGTTTATTGACCTTTATAGTCCCAATGCGTTAGGACTAGTTGGATCCAATGGAACTAGCTGGTTTGTCTGCAAGGATCCAATACAAGATAGCAGGGCCGGCGCTACCGCTAGGCAAACTAGGCGGTTGCCTAGGGCGCGCGGCTGAAGAGGGCGCGGAAACGCTGCACTCCTCTTCGCTGCTGCTGCGTCGCCCCCGCCAGGCCTCCGCTGCGCCGCCCCCGCCAAGCCTCCACCTCTCTGCCCACCGCTGCCACGCCTCCCCACCGTCCCGCCTGCCCGCTGCCGCCGCCGCTGTGCCTCCCCCTGCCCGCCCGCTCGCCGCTGTGCCTCCCCCCGCCCGCCCGCTTGCCGCTGTGCCTCCCCCGCCCGCCGCTCAATCGCTGCTGCGCCTCCCCCCCGCCCGCCCGCCCGCTTGCTCGCTCACCACTGCGCCTCCCCCCACCCACCCGCTCGCTCGCTGCTGCTGCTTCCCCCCGCCATCGCCACCCCCCGCCCCCCCGTCACCTACCTTCTCCGCGTCGCGTCCGGAGCCCCACCCGCGTTGTTTTGGCGCGGGAGGAACCAGGGCAACAGGGCTTAAACAGCCCTGTTGCCATGGTTTCCCCGGCAAAAAACAGCGCGGGGGTCCCGTCGCGTCACTTCAGGAGGAGGAGGAGGAGGCGGCAGCAGCAGCAGCAGCAGCAGCAGCCGCTGCCAGGGCGGGGGGAGGAAGGTAGGTTGGTGGTGGCGGCACAGGGTGTTTTTTTTTGCAGAGCAGGATTGCTTTGGAGAGGGGGGGGCGCTAAATACTATTTCACCTGGGGCACCAAACTGCCCTGCACCGGTCCTACAAGATAGACACCATAGTCAATGCTCCATGGATCAGCTCCAGAAATCTGGTTGTTCCAACAAGTGTTGGTTGTGGGATTCTTCATGCTTACCCCCTTCAGACAAATTATTTGTTTTTCAGATAACTAAAGTAGTCAACATGCCCGCCTTTTCACTTGAATTGACCCAAGATTGGAAAGACATGAGTGATAGCTACTAGATTCTTAGTAGAAGTTGTAAGTAAGAAGGAAATGATTATGGCCCATATCCAGAGATGCAAGGATACCCAGCTGATCAACAGATTGCTGGCACTGTCTGCTTTAACAGTGCCGATTACTTTCCAAACAGGTGAAAGCTCTGGCTATCAGTTCATTGATGCACATGCAGTGCTCAATCCACGGCACATGAAGCCTTTGAATGCTAGATGCAGAGATCCTAAATAACTATGTGTACAGCACCCTTTTCCACATGAAGGTCTCAACCCATCAAGGGAAGTGCACACAGATTGGCATTTATATTTCAAAAAGTTGCCATTATTTTATTGTACTTTGTTTTTCCTTTGAGATGACAAAAATAATGGGTAATAACACATTTATAAGAACTTCTTATTTTTCCACCAAGATTCTCCTTACCCTACCTTTCCTAGATTTCATAGATTTCATAGATCATAGAGTTGGAAGGAGCCTACAAGGCTATCGAGTCCAACCCCCTGCTCAATGCAGGAAACTAGAGGAGGGGTCTCCCATCCAAGTAACAACCAGGCTTGACCCTGCTTAGCTTTCCACACGATGATATTATTTGAAGAGTTCCATAGCAAATGTGCCCTATTATCCTTCACAATATTCAATCCTTTCCACCTCCACAGAGCTGTCAATGTACCAGTTACAGCACACATCCAAAAACACCCCCAAAACATCTTGACAGCTAGTCTCCGTTCTTTACTCATAAATGGATTTAAGACATCTTGTTTGTTGCACACAGCATACTTTAACTAGGAGATTTTCCTAATAAAAATGAAACTTTTCAAATAGCCTCATATAAAATAGTCTCAAATTAAAGGGGTCTCAAATAATAAGACCAGAAGATGAGTCATAGCTGGATTTTGCAAACTGAAATTCTCCCATGAAATATTTCAAAGACCAGAATTTCTTACATTATTGATTGTAACTTGTATTATCTTGAAATGAGCAAAATTCATTAGTATTGAAATTAATGTCAAATCAGATTGTAATTAATTAATTAAATGTATTACCCACTTTTTATTATAAAATATTTTCAAAGTGGGGACAACCAATCAAGCACAATAAAATCATACAGCATCAACCAAAACAATGAAGCAAACGGGAGAACGGCTAGTCAAAGAGAGGACCATAGAGTACATGCTTTCAGTATGGTGTTGTGGTTAGGGTGTTGGACTGAGACTCAGGAGATGCAGGCTCTAGTCCCCACTCAGCCATGAAGCTCACTAGGTGATTTTGGCCCCGTCACTGACTCTCAGCCTAACCTACCTCACAGAGTTGTTGTGAGGATAAAATGGAGGGGAGGGGGACCACCTTGGGTTCCTTGCAAGCGGAAAAATGGCAGGAGGGTATAAATGTAACAACAACATACAACATAGAAGGCCCCTGTTTCAGTCCCTGGCATCTCTACTTAAATGAGGGCTGGAGAAGAACTCTGCTTGAGACCTTGGAGAGACTTGCTGCTAGTATAAGTCAACAGCTCAGCTGTCAGCTACATGGACCAATGAGCTGCCATATAAGGCAGCATCATATGTTGAGAGATATTAAAATAATCCAATGATCAAAGAACCTGCCTGTCTGAGACCAGAGTTAAGGCTGTCTCATGTTGGTCCAAACTCCAAAAAGCTATGAAATTGGAAGCTAAAGCTGCAGCCTTAAGCGACATGTCCCATGATCAATGATTGTATGTAGGCAGGATATTAATGATCACAATGCACTTGGTGCGGTAGAGAACACTGAATTGGCACAATCCCTATCTAGGGACTTACAGTCTATTTTTTCCTCCAACGAATATAGGGTTCCTTCAAGGAAAAAAGGCAGGATATAATGTAATAATAAATCAATCAATAAAAGAAATGGGGGAGGGTATGTGTGACAAACATTTGAGTTGTACATATCTTGTGCAGTAGCTGTTTTAAGGGATTCTCTGACACCATTGTGGCTGAAAAAGCGAGTAGGGTATGCTATATTTTGTTTCGCTTATACTCCTAATAATCCACCAGAGAGCTTCTGTTCAGACAATTTCTATTAATTTGAACAATTTTGGCAAAGTCTTTCCAAATTTTGCCTTCAGAAAGCTGGAACTTGTAAGCAAATCCTCTCAACTCCTAGCCTTGCATACATCCTTCAGCTCATGCACATACATATCCTCCTCAACTCTCTTCTCTCTGTCATGGTTATATTCAATCAGGCCTTTGGCTCACCACCCACGCAGAATCCAATTTCAAATACAAGTGTGATGTAACCTTGTTCCAAACATTAATTTTTATTTCATAAGTTCATTTGAGTTGTATTCTTTGGGTAATTTAAAATTCCAGCCAGCTAACTTAGCTGGTTTTCTTCCTTCCTTAGTCCACCCTTTCAATGCCAATTACAGTCTGCACCCATGGTCTCTTCGCTAAGAGCTTAATTAGTGAGCTTCCCTTCCCCCTTAATTAGTGATTGTGCTGTATTGTTATGTGTGTTCTTCCTTTTTGTTGTCTGTGAGCAGTATCCAGCACTGCCCTTGCTCTAGCAAGAATGACCACTAGCACAACCAGAAGCTAGCACTTGATAGTGTAACTGGAAACTATCCCCAGCTAGTACTTCTGGAATGGGACAAGTCAGCAAAGCTTATGGACGGGAGCTCTGCTGAGCTGTCCTGTTCTGGAAGCACTGGTTTGAGCTAGTTTCAAGGGTTGCACTATGAAGCACTAGCTTTCCATTACGCTAGCAGTCATTCCTGCTAGTGTAACATGATTGGCACTGGAGGACTGTCAGCATTGGATACTGCCCCAGGGATGTATGAGAAATTTGTTTCAGTTCCTTTTTTGTCAGGATTTGCCCAGTTCTTACTTCCTGGACCAAACATGGACTCAAACGCAATCTGCAGTGGAAGTCCATACATTTCCAGGCTTGCAATGTGATTCAAGGACCTAAAAAAGATGCTTTCAACAGCATATATACAACTGAAAAATGTGCATGAAATAATACATACCTCTTAAAATATGTGCACAAACACACTTTAATCAATGGGAGAAGAATGCATATATTTCAAAGATGCGCATAATTGATACATAAAACAAAAACACAGATTTTCATGCAAAAAGAATAAACAAAGATCATAATCTGATATGTACATGAGATGGAACAAGCTTCAAGGTGGAATTTGAAGAACTCTGACAAGCTCAAGTTTTGCTTGTACACACATCCCTATAAATTTATTCCAAAATGATACACCATGTTAAAAGAGAGAGAGAAAGTATGAAAAGCAAACCTACTTAATGGGGAGTAAATCCCATTGAACTCTGTGGAACTTACTTTTAAGTAAACATTCTTAGGATTGTTCTGCATGAATACTATAGAGCAGGGCTCTCCAACCTTGGGTCCCCAGATGTTGCTGGATTACAGCTCCCAGAATCCCTTGCCATTAGCCATGCTGGCTGGGTATGCTGGAAGTTGTAGCCCAGCAGCATCTGGGGACCTAAGGTTGGAGAGCCCTGCTATAGAGCCATTCAGATCTGAGCAGGTACATGAGCAGCTGTTTAGTGTCTAGTTAATTAGTCCTGGCCCTTAGACTTGGATTAAAACCCCAGCTTTGTAGCAGGCTTTGTTTGGTAGTACTGGGTAAAGAACACCTAGGATTTATGTTCTGAAGTATTAAGTAAAGATATTAAATTATATTGTTCTATGAGTGCTTAGATGTATATACAGGGCAATTGAGCAGCTTTCCATTCGAATGGATGGAGCAGATCCATGTTCATGAAGGAATAAGAACATTGTTGGAGGCAGACAGTTGGCTGGTTGCAACCAGAAGAACACAGGCCTGTGGCTCACGCTGGCTCAGCTTGTCCGAGTGTGGAAAGCTAAGCAGGGTCAAGCCTGCTTATTACTTGGATGGGAGACCCCTCCTCTAGTTTCCTGCATTGAGCAGGGGGCTGGACTCGATCGCCTTGTAGGCTCCTTCCAACTCTATGATCTATGAAATCTATGAAACAACCCTTTACCTTTAAACACACTGATACATGAAACACAGGGCAGCTGCAGCCGCTTCTGTTCATTCCTCCCCTTTCCTCCAACTCTACCTACAAACTCATTCTACTTCAAGCAGTATGAGAAAGTAGACAAAAGGTCAGAATGCATGAATGTCAGTTTCATTTTCTCCCACATTATTTTTTTTTAGAATCTCAAGTTCTTTCTCTTCCAAATATGAAGAACTTCACAAATTTTGGTAAATTGTTATAAAAAATGAACTGAAAAAAATATATATCTCAGCCATCTGTACTGGCCAAATTCAATAGGTACAGCTATTCCCAGCATGGAGAGTACCATATTGTACCTTCCTGCCATATAGCTGTTTAAGATGAGGACCTGTCAGGAAAAAAAATTAACCAACTTTAATTACGGTAACCACTAACATGGTTGAATACACAGGGATTCAAACCCAGACTTTTAAGAGCAAAACACGCAAACCCTGGGCCTGGATGGATGAATCTGTCAGTATCTCCCACATTCAATTAAAACAAAATTAATTGTCTTTTCCACCCAAATATGGTGAACTTGGTGAATTTTGGTAAATTCTTATAAAACCTGAACTGAACTGAAATTCTCACCCATTCCTAAAAAAAGAAAGAAGCTGGAACAGCCATGGGTATTTCATCTTGCATTTGATTTGTGGGCTGGTTTGGGGCTTTAATAGCCAATACTAAATGCAGATGCTTACCTGGGTTTTTTGGAGGAACAGTTTGTGTGTCAGTGTGGGAAAAGAAAAATAACAATCAAAAGTTAATTTTTTTAAAAAAGATCCCCACTCAGCACTTTGGGGAAGTATGATCTACGTATCAGTTCTGTCATGTAAGAATAAAGGACTTATGACATTGTAGTGTGTAACTGTGATTGTGTCCTAAGATTGTTATTCTCCTGTATGTTTGAGAGATGCCCTGGACAGTCATTCCAGAGACAGTAGTCATGGTACAAACTGACTTGACAGCCACATCTTCTCACAGTCAGTGTCCTTAAGTCACAACAGCACAAGTAGGTCACATCCCTCATGGTGTTTTTAATACTGTGTATTAAAGTACACAGTAATACTGTGTATTAATACTGTGTATTACAGTACACAGTAATACTGTGTATTCACATTCTGTTCCTGACTCCCAGCTGAGCAGCAGCACAACAGGAGAGAGGCTCCAGCTGTTTTTGGGACTGTTTTTGGGACTGTGAAAAGGCAAGCAGGCTCCCAGAGAGCGAGCGAACAGGGAGAGCAAACAGGAGTTTGGCAGCGGAGTTCAGCAGGGGAGGTCAAGGGGGAGGTCCCTAAAAACAACAACAACAACAACAACAACAAACAAACAAACAAACACACACACACACACACACACATATATATATATATTCTAGGAAGACAGAAACAGAGCACTATGGAAGGAAAGGACTCAGCAGTGGTGGTGACCTGCAAGGGGTGTGCAATGTTTGTTTTCCTGCCGGAGATCAACATGGCCTACACATGCAACAAGTGCAAGCTGGTCACGCTGTTGGAAGAAAAGGTCAGAGGACTGGAGCAGCAAGTGTCAACCCTCAGGAGCATAAGAGAAAGCGAGGAGTTCTTAGACAGAACAGTGGATCTACAGCACCAAAGCACAGTACAGGAGCCAGAAGGGCAACTGCAGGATGAGGCGGAGTCAGAGACTGCAGAGGCAAGGGAAAATAACACAGGGGGAACTCCCTGGAAAAGGGTGACTGTTAGGAGCAGAAGAACTACAAGACACTCTGCGCCTGTGGAAGCAGTGGAGCTATGGAACCGCTTCCATGTACTTGAGGACGAGAGCAGAGGACAGCCTGCAGAGGACGGATTACCGGGCACCCAACGTGACAGCGAGCAAGAGGCTGAGGGTCAGTCAAGTGGAGGAAATCGAACCAAGGCCTACAGCAAGAGGAAGAGAAGAGTACTCGTAGTGGGAGACTCCCTCCTGCGGGGGATCGAAGCCAAAGTATGTCGCGAAGACCCATGGACTCGCCAGGTGTGCTGTCTCCCTGGGGCACGGATTAAGGATGTGACAGAACAGCTGCCGAGGCTCATGCAGCCCACCGACACATACCCCTTTCTTCTCTTCCACGTGGGTACAAATGATACTGCCAAGCGGAGTTACAAAGAAATCACGGCAGACTTTGAAGAGCTGGGAAGGGAACTCAAGAACTTCGGGGCCCAGATAGTTTTCTCATCCATCCTTCCAGTACTTGGAAGAGGCATAGAAAGGGAAAGAAAAATACTCCGAGTGAATGACTGGCTACGAAGGTGGAGCCGACGTGAGGGATTTGGATTCTGGGACCACGGGCTACACTTCCTGGAAGATGGACTGCTGGCAAAGGATGGGTTGCACCTCACAAGGACTGGGAAGAATGTGTTTGGACACAGCATGAGGAACTTAATCAGGAGGGCTTTAAACTGAATCCAACAGGGGAGGGAGACATAAACTCGGGGGTACCAATGGAAGAAGGCCTCTATGCCACAACGGAGAGAACAGCTCCAGCGGTGCCCATTGATAGTCTACCACAAAATGTAGGGGGAAAGTCGGACTATAAAGCACATAGTCTTCAATGTCTCTATACTAATGCCCAGAGTATGGGCAATAAACAAGACGAACTTGAACTCTTGATACATGAGGGCAGGTACGACTTGATAGGGATAACTGAAACCTGGTGGGATGACTCCCATGACTGGAATACAGCAATTGAAGGGTATAACTTGTTCAAAAGGAACAGAAGCAACAGAAAGGGAGGTGGAGTTGCACTGTATGTTAAAAATACGTATCTCTGCACAGAGATACAGGAAGAGGAGCTTGGCAGCCCCATTGAGAGCATCTGGGTTAAAATAAAGGGGGCAAAGAATAAAACGAACATGGCGGTTGGAGTCTACTACCGACCACCCAATCAAGGAGAAGATAAGGATGGAACTTTTGAAAAGCAAATTGCCATTGTTTCAAGGAGGCACGATGTGGTAGTAATGGGAGACTTCAATTTCCCTGATATCTGTTGGGAGACTTATTCAGCCAAACATGGCCCCTCCAAGAAATTCCTGACCTGTGTTGCTGATAACTTCCTCCTACAGAAAGTGGAGGAAGGAACTAGAGGATCGGCTATCCTTGACCTGATTCTAACCAACAGAGACGAGTTAGTGGATAAAGTGGCAGTTTCGGGAACTCTGGGGGAAAGTGACCATGTTATACTAGAGTTCTTGATTCTAACAGAAGCAAAAGCTGAGTGTAGCCAAACACGTACCCTGGATTTTAGGAAAGCCAATTTTAACAAACTCAGAACAATGATTAGTAAGATCCCATGGCAAGTGACTCTCACGAGAAAGGGAGCCCAGGAGGGGTGGGAGTTTTTAAAGAAGGAAATTTTAAAGGCACAATTGCAAACAATTCCCACAAGGAAAAAAGGCAGAGGGCAACAGAAAAAGCCAATGTGGCTTCACAATAAACTCAAAGATGACCTGAAAACAAAAAAGGACACGTATAGGAAGTGGAAGGAAGGACAGGCTACAGGGGAAGAGTACAGGCAGGTAGCACAGAACTGCAGGAATAGTGTCAGGAAGGCTAAAGCTGAGAATGAGCTAAGGTTAGCGAGGAATGCTAAAAGCAACAAAAAAGCTTTCTTCAGATACATGCACAGTAAAAGACAGAAGAAAGAACTGGTGGTTCAACTACGCAATGAGGATGGCAAATTGATAACAGAAGACAAAGAAAAGGCAGAAGTGTTCAATTCCTACTTCGGCTCGGTCTTCTCCCAAAAGAGGGTCTATGACCCCCCTGGCAAACCTGAAGTGCAGACTGAAGGGGCAGAATTGCAGCTTGAGATTGATAGGCAAATGGTCAAGGAGCACCTGATTACTCTGAACGAGTTTAAATCTCCAGGGCCTGATGAGCTGCATCCTAGAGTAATAAAGGAACTGGCAGAAGAACTCTCAGAACCACTGTCTATTATCTTTGAGAAATCATGGAGGACAGGTGAAGTGCCAGACGACTGGAGGAGGGCAAATGTTGTTCCCATCTTCAAAAAGGGCAAGAAGGAGGAACCTGGGAACTATAGGCCAGTCAGTCTGACATCAATCCCTGGGAAGATTTTGGAGCAGATTATAAAGAAGTCAGTCTGCAAGCACCTTGAAAACAATGCAGTGATTACTAGAAGCCAGCATGGATTTGTCAAGAACAAATCCTGTCAGACTAATCTGATCTCATTTTTTGATCGGGTAACCTCCCTTGTGGACTGTGGGAATGCTGTGGACATTATATATCTGGACTTCAGCAAAGCTTTCGACAAGTGCCTCATGATATCCTGATTAGTAAGCTAGCTAAGAGTGGGCTAGATGGAACAACTATCAGGTGGATCCACAATTGGCTAAAGAATCGGACTCAAAGAGTGCTTATCAATGGTTCCTTCTCAAACTGGGGAGAGGTAACGAGCGGGGTACCACAGGGCTCGGTCCTGGGCCCGGTGCTCTTCAACATTTTTATTAATGACTTGGATGAGGAGGTACAGGGAATGCTTATCAAATTTGCAGATGACACAAAGTTGGGTGGAACAGCTAATACTCTGGAAGACAGAAACAAAATTCAAAGTGACCTCGATAGGCTGGAGCGCTGGGCCGAAAACAACAGAATGAAATTTAATAGGGATAAATGCCAAGTGCTGCACCTAGGGAGAGGAAACCAAATGCAGAGTTACAGAATGGGGGACACTTGGCTCAACAATACTACAAGTGAGAAGGATCTTGGAATTGTGGTAGATCACAAACTGAATATGAGCCAGCAATGCGATGTGGCTGCAAAGAAGGCAAATGCTATTTGGGCTGTATTAATAGAAGTATAGCTTCCAAATCGCGGGAAGTGATAATTCCCCTTTACTCGGCACTGGTTAGGCCTCATCTTGAGTACTGCGTCCAGTTCTGGGCACCTCACTTTAAGAAGGACATAGACAAACTGGAGAGGGTTCAGAGGAGGGCAACAAGGATGATAAAGGGACTGGAAACAAGGCCCTATGAGGAGAGACTGAAAGAACTGGGCATGTTTAGCCTTCAGAAGAGGAGACTGAGGGGAGATATGATCGCACTCTTCCAGTATTTGAAGGGATGTCACACAGAGGAGGGCAAAGATCTCTTCTCGGTCATCCCAGTTTGCAGGACACGGAATAATGGGCTCAAGTTACAGGAACCTAGATTCCACCTAAACATCAGGAAAAATTTCCTGACTGTCAGAGCAATAAGACAATGGAATCAACTACCTAGGGAGGTGGTGGGCTCTCCCAGTCTGGAGGCATTCAAGGTGCAGCTGGACAGACATCTGTCAGAGATGCTTTGACCTGGATTCCTGCATTGAGCAGGGGGTTGGACTCGATGGCCTTGTAGGCCCCTTCCAACTCTACTTTTCTATGATTCTATGATTCTATGAAAATCTGCCTTATGTCACCTGAATGTATTTTCCTCTTTCTCTTGCCAGACTGATCAAAAACATATGTCCTTGCAAACAGCAAACCATCATATCAATCATTCACACTTGTTGAAGCTAATATTTTCTGGCAGATGTAATACTATAGTTACCCTTCAGTGTTATTTCATCCTGTGTTAATACTGTTGTTCCAGTTAGTCTCCAAAAAGATTCTTAACTGGTTGACTTCAGTAGTAAAAATATCATTGATAATTACCATGGATTATGTATCAGCATCAGTAGATAAGAAGGTGGAAGGGCAACATTATATTGAAATGCTCTATATTCACCCCTACTCACACATTCTTTCCTTAACACTAATATAAAATGACATATACAAGTGAGCCCTGGCTCCTGCAAGACTGCCTGAGTTCTTGAAAACCAAAAGTTGCCAATGTTAGCAATAATAGAGGGTCCACTAGATTCAGTATCTTGGAGCCAAACCAGTTTGCAGAGCTGATACCTTAGATGTGTTCTTG
Source organism: Shinisaurus crocodilurus (assembly GCA_021292165.1). Taxonomy (NCBI): domain Eukaryota; kingdom Metazoa; phylum Chordata; class Lepidosauria; order Squamata; family Shinisauridae; genus Shinisaurus; species Shinisaurus crocodilurus. Next base: position 262,490,476 of record CM037876.1, on the reverse strand, counting down.
CTGCTGTTTTCATCATATGCATTGATTATTTGATTTTGAGTTGTTATTGATGATGCATTTTTAAATAAATTGCCTCTTTTTAACTGTCAGTTGTTTTGGATGTTCATTTTGTATAGAGGAACAAGATCTAAGTTTGAAAAAAATAAAAGAATAGTTTCTGTCCCTCAGCACAGAAACTCTGTTCCTGGCTATTATGGTGGTCCAGACTGATGGACCCTTCGTGTTTTTACTTGATCCCTTTATAGCCATTTGCCCTGCCAATGCTGTGTGATTATGCCCTCATGCAAGATGTGGCTGTGTGAGGTATCATGTTCCCCTTAATCATTCAAGATTGGAACACAGCATTTACGGTTCACAAATAAGTACATCAAATAGTGGGTTACATTATGCAATTTCTTACCAATCTTCTTCATCCAATAATAGTTTCATGGATTTTCATTTCACACCTACATTAGTTTCAGATGTTCATATTCTACTTCTGACCATTCATAATGGTGACCATTTCCAACTTCATCTCATCACCCACTATTACTGGAACAGGAAACTGCCAGAAACCACGTTGTCATGATATGTTGCTTCCAAGATGCTGGAGGAGGAGAAAAACAGAAAAACACCACATTGACAACTGTCTTTTTGAATGGACCAATTAACAAGAAACTAGTACCTTCCCCTCTAACGGATGTATGTGTAAGGAAACTAAACTATCTGCAATGAAAGATCAGCAGTCAGGGTGCCTTCTTCACAAGGTTATTGAAGTTGGAGGGTTGGGGTGAGGCACTTGATACAAAGAAAAGGGGAGAAGTTGGGGGCAATGTAGGTCCATGAAGAAGTGATGCAAGAATCGATAGTATATATAGTGTGTGTGTGTGTGTGTGTGCGTGCGTGCGTGCGTGCGTGCGTGCGCGCGTGTGATCCATTCAGCAAAATCTTGTTAGTCTCCACTTGTCTTGTTGACTCTTCAAAATGTTTAAAGGGGAGTAAACAAAGTAATCTTACTTTGAAAAATGAGCAATTTCAAATTAATTTTGTTGGGTGTAATAGAAGAATGGTTATATAACATTTCTCCCTCTATGAATCAATAGGAAATCAATATTAATTGATTGGCATCAACTGTTCAACTCAACACCATTGCTGAATACTAATGCTACACCAACTTGTAAGCTGTATGGAATGTTCTAGAAGTATAGTTATAGGTTTCCCACCCTTCCTAGGTTTTCTTGCCTCAGTTCAATATTCAAATCTGATAAACCTGTTTTTATTTGCTAGGAAGGAATACAGATTTGATTTTGATCCAAATTGACACAGTCTGTGGCAAAGCACTCTTTCCTGTTCATATGCCAAAAATACTAATTGTTAAGGCTATTGCTATAGCTAAAGTACCATTAACACTATAACTGTCTGCTTGAAAGGTCTATCTAGGTGTGTCATTTGTCACTTTTTTAACCTTTTTATGAGAACAATGAATAGAACCTGTCATGTTTTTTTTTCTTTTTATGTCTCATTGAGCACATACCAGATACATGGAGAACTACTGATTAATGTTCATATCAGAAAATATTTGTCAGCCTTTTTTTTTTTTTTTTTTTGCTCCTCATGAGATGGTGATACCATCAGAACAGTTTTACAAGCCCTAATATAAGTTCCTGAACCTTTCATAGGATTTTAGATGCTCCTTATTTTTATCTCCTGTTCATCTCAGGGTATTTTGGTGCATGGAATCTGGAATTAAAAGAAAACGCAAGACAGAATTCTGATCTTTTACATGTAAAGTTAGGATGTTGAATTCCACATAGCTTTGTGCGGAGGTACAACAGAGATTGATAAAAGCATTCATTTTTGTTTGGCTAAAAAGAGTATGCACTGCCAATTAAATGATAAGATGATTCTTCCCACACACACACCCTACACACACACACACACACCACATCTGGTTCCAAATGAAATGAAGATATGTTGGTCTTCCATGAGCCGAGACAACCTGGAAACCTTTAAAATAATGATTACTGTCTTTTATAACTTATACTTTCCTCCCTCTAATTCCCAGTCTCAGTTCTACTGGCTGCCTGCAGTCTTCATTAACCTCCACATTTATGATCCCAGGAAAGGTTGCACATTATCTTTCTAAGGCTTTAATAGTTTCCTTCTAGTTGCTGATGAAGATAAATTTCCAACTGTTATTATACACTAGATATGTATTTATACATGCCAAAGCATGAGAGATTATGAAGGTTCTCCATAGTAAGTAAAAGTTGGAACTTGATTTTTTAAAATAAGATTCCTGTTGAAATCCTGCCATTTTGAACAGCTTTGCGAGCATGATTGGTGATGTAGGATGCTTTAGTTATGCACATAATGTATGAATTTATCACATGTGCGTACAGGAGCAGATATGCAATCTGCTGTCTGCACTCTTTGTGACATACATTATTGCATCCCACAGGACAAAACTGCTTGTCCATCTATTATGCGTCATTCTTTTTCTGTACATTTTTTATACAATTAGCCCATGCCTACTCATTCTCTTTCAATAAAGCTGCAGGACAGAGACACCTGCTGGGAAATGAATGAACAGAAACCAATGCTAATGTGTATCTTTTAAACAACAAAGGATTCGTGTATAACAATAGGTGGTGGTTGTTGTTTTTTAAAATTGCTGGCTCAAAGCCTCATTTCTATGATCTTTGCATTCACCAGGAGCTATATCAAAATGTGTTCTTGTTTTGGTGCTGATCCAGAGATGTTCATGAACAACACATGCTGTGTAACAACTACCATGAGCAAAGTGATAAGAAGCAATGACAGAGACATAAAATTGAGGGATGGATTGGAAAATGCACCCTCATCCATCCTACTATTAGTGCATGGCTTGCTGGCTTGCACTACTATTATTAGCATGTCCATGCTCGCTCGCTTGCTCTCTCTCTCTCTCTCTTTATACACACACACACACACACACACACACACACACACAGCCCAATGGAACTGTAACCCCAGTTGGGAGGGTTACTGGTTGCAGTGTCACCCAATAACAATCTTAGAGAATGTATTTATTTAAATCTGTATGACAAGGTATTAGATCACACCTTGAAGGGTGAAAACCCTTCCAAGGTAGCTTCCAAAAATACAAATAACAAAACTTGAACACCATTACAGAGAAATAAGAACCCACACAAAAACAGACAATTTATAATTCCACCCCACAAAAATATTAAAACCAATAAACAGATATAGGTAAAACAAACAAGAGACATGGAGAACAAATGGGTCTTTAAAGTCCCTCCACAATACATATGTATAATGAAGGGGCCTGTCTAAGCCAAGCTGAAACTGCATTCCACAGCCCTTGGGCCACCACTAAAAAAGCACTTTCCCTCATACCCACCAACTTGATTGTTGTTGTTTTTTCTTTGCAGGCATGCAAGAAGGGCCTCACTGTAGGCAGGGAGATATGGCAGTAATGTGTGTATGTATGTATTTTATTATTATTATTATTATTAGTAGTAGTAGTAGTAGTAGTAGTATTTAAGCAATTTTGCCTTACATACTCATTTTTGTGCATACATTTCCCCAATATTCATATTTTCTTATTAATTGTTTTATTGGAGAACAGCATCGCAAAATTAGGAAAAATGCAAATATTGAAGTATAACTCAGTTTTGGTTTACATATTGGTTCGAAAAATATGAATTAGATTGGAAAGTGGTCAATGTAATGCCAGTTTTGTTTGTTTGTTTGTTTGTTTGTTTTAAAGGATTCAGAGGGGATCCAAGAAATTACAAGCAGTTAGATTTACGTCTGTTCCAAAGATACAATTATTAAGCATATAGAAGGATAGGCATATTAAGCATATTGAAGTCCTGCTGAAGAAGAATCGGCATGGCGTCTGCAAATGTAAGCCATGTCTTACTAACTTTTAGAACAACAAAGAGTCTTGTGACACCTTAAAGACTAAAAAAAATAAAAATAAAATTGTGGCATTTATTCTGAAGCTTTGACAATACCCTTCTTTCCTGAAATTACATATTTCAGACTAGCCCTGCATGGGTTATCAGATAATTGCTGTTATTTTTTGATAACCCAATGCTGCCATCAGGGCCCAATTATCATTTTGGGAGCTCAGTCCAAAACTGTTAACATGCCCTCCCATCCACACATATACCATGATCCCATCACAAACACAGTCTCATGATACAGGAAAGAAAACTCTATTTTAATTCTGAAATTAGATTCATATATCAAATTACACCATGGCCCACCCCCCTTTTTTTGTTAGCCATAACAGCCAACTTGAAGAAGAGTCCTACAGAGCTTGCTGCCTATTTTGTAACTTCATTGTTGATCCTAATAAGGGTATTATCCTGTTGATGCTTTAATTTTTGTTATTCTAGTGGCCCAACATAGCTGCAAACATGCTGGCTGGGGAATGTTGGGAGTTGTAGGACTTTTTTCCCATCTAAACATGCATAGGATTGCACCCTAATGCACTTTAAAGTTTTACTTTTCTGGCCTTTTCATCGCAAAATTATGAATCAGCATTTCCCCCAAGTAAATTTCTTATGCAAGTTCACACTTGATATAGAAAAAATAGCTGTGTGGCTTAACCATTCTTGCCACATAATAGAATGTCTGCAGTTTTTGATGGGCGCTAGTCTGCTGAAACATCTTTCAGCTTCTGCCAGTCACTGGCAGTGTGAAAAAAAAACCCATAGGGCAATACACACTTCAGTGGAAATCAGTTGATCAGCTGCTGCTGCTGCTGCTGCTGCTGCTGCTTCTCCTCCTCCTCCTCCTCCTCCTCCTCAACCTTATTTAATAGGTTTCGTGGAGGTAGTTCATACTCTTTTACAAAATGGATTTTTAAAAAGATACATTTCACAAGAAAAATGCTCTGAGAGATCTGTAGGATACTGGTAAAGTAGACATTTAAAAATTTCTAGTTCCTCATGTTCTGGTGTCAGGACTGAACAGAATATAAAACAAATTCTATTGGCTGCTTTGCTTTGAACCTGTGTTCTAAGTTATAATTAACATTGTGCAAAGTTGCATCAAAAATATTCCTTCTCAACATACTCTAATTAATTTAAAATATCTCTGGTTATTTGGTGCTTGGTCCCTCCCACCAGCTAGCTCTCCTTATACACATGGAACTCTGGGGCTGGAAGTTCTTGAAAGGCCATAGGCCTCTTTAGGCATTTGCAGAAGAGGGGCGACAAAGAGCTGGGTGGAGGCCCAAGTGGGCAGGGCAGGAGAGGAGATTCCCACCCCCTTCTTCCAGCCAGACTGCAAGTTATTAACAACACCATTCTATGCATGTATGTGGGCACAAGATTGCAGCCTAAACCACATTGTGGGTGTGTTTTGCAGAGTATTGCTGCACAATGATATCCCTGCAACTATGACCTGAGCAAATATTTACTGTATCATCAAAGTATTAGTCATCTGCTTTGAATGTCAAAAATCTGAACATAATGGTATTTAATAAGGGAAACTAGTACAAGAGATAAAAATGGAATGGGAAAGGTTGATATTGCAACACTATGCTTCTGAAAATAAATATATACAATATGACATGTAAAGCTGGCACAGAAACAAATTGGCTAATCCATTTGTGTTACTATGTCTAAAGTTAACACTACACTGGTTCAACATACTGATTTTAAACAAATTTGCTTGCAGGCCATTTATACTGGTTCTACTGGAAGTAATTTCTAAGTAAATGTGGTTAGGGTTGCAGCAGCACAAGCCCGCCACCCCCAAATCTAGGTAATTCAAAGTGCCTGATTTGATGCAATATAAAATTGCATGGTAGAATAACAGTTCCCTAACAATTCAATACAATAAGGCATAACTTAAACAAAGGCAACCCAAGGATGGGCATGTTGTTCTAAACCACTCAGAATGGCAGAGTTTTCAGCTCTGCAACTTTCAGATAAAAAGTTTCTTCTCTTACAGCCTTCAGGGTAATATGACTATATTTCTTAGCATTACTACATTCCCTATTAGTTTCAACCTAACTTACATGTCGGTAGCTTGTGCTCTATTTCCTAATATTTCCTGTCCCTTAGATCACAGGTGGGCAACCTTTTTGGTCCCACAGGCCACATGTGGCACCAAGAAGTGGGTTGGGGGCCTCACACATGCACACACATCTCAGCACACAGGGATGGGGAGGTTAAAACTTCTTTTCCCTGCCTGCTGAGATCAGGGGATGGAATTGCTAGGAGAGAGGGAAGTTAAACCTCTCCCCCAGTCCTGATCAAGTTCTCTGTCCTGGTGCTGCTAATAGAAGTGCCAGAACAGCAGTCTTTTCTCTGTCATCCAGCTGATAGGCTGTGGGGAAAGTGGTAGGGTTTCCCAGGGCTCTGGCTGGCCAGGTGGAGAGCAGCAGAGGGCCACAGGTTTCCTACCTGTGCTTTAGATAGAACATGGGGCGGCTTCACTCTTACAGTGTAATCATATGAATGTCTACTCAGAAGTAAGTCTCATTGAGTTTGGTGAGACTCCCAGATAAGGGCATATAGGTGGATTACAGCCTTAGACTGCAATCCTAAACACAATAACTGTGGAGTAAGACCCTTTGAACACAATGGGACTGATTGCAGGAAAACATGCACAGAATTGCACTGTTAGTTAACATTATTTTATGAAAATCAGTCCAGTTTAGCTCAATGTAATCTCTACAAGATTGGTATATAATTATGTAAGAGATTATTGCTGCCAGACACATCTGTAAGAGACCACAACAGGGCACACTCAGTGAATAAATATCCCAGTTGCCATGAGGGGCTTTTCTTTATTTGATCGAAGGATACTGTTACAGCTCTGCTGTTATGTTACACAAAGTAGCTCTTTCTCTTGGTTTGGCATGGTTTCATCCTTGATAGCACACTCTAAAGAGCCATTAGGCTCTTTGTCTGAACCAAGGCACTTTGTTATGTATTACGCTCATACACCTGCTCAGGTCAAGATTGAAAAACAGCATTGAGTTTGGTAAAAAAGCAGCCCTTTAGAGTGGGCTGAATGAGTTACTAAGCAAGGGACCTTCTAGGCAGCAAGTTCCTAAGTGACAACTTTTCACGAAACCCACTACATGCATACATGCACACAGACTTCATGTTTTCCACCATATGTGATGAGGGTATACATATGTCCATTATGCCACATGGACATGAAAATGTGGATGTCTACCAGTGCCACTACTTAACATCTGTGCACTGTATGTACATCCCATGAAGTGTGTGTGTGTGTGTGTGAGAGAGAGAGAGAGAGGGAGAGGGAGAGGGAGAGGGAGAGAGAGAGATAACGTGGAAGCAGCAGCATGCATATGGATTTCCTACATAGAAGGTTAGATCTGTGTGGAACCCATCACATGCGAAACAGCCCTGAGAGTTCAACTGGTACTCAGATTGATAAAAATTGAGTTAAAAGGCTGGGTAATAATATATCAGTGCTCCTAGGGAAGAACAGTTAACCCTGATACCCAATGTCAATTCTAATAAGACTAGTCTTTCACCTCAGGCACTATATTTGAGCTCTAACCAGAAGAGTCTCGGGTGAAATGAGTTAGGTTGTTTCAATTCAGGGCACATAACAACTATTGGGCAATAATTCCTCCCAATATAATATCATTGACAGTAGCTATTTGTGGGGGTTCAAACAGAATGAATGCAATAGCCCCCAGAGCAGCCACACAATATGTATCCATTCTAGGGGCATTTTTAAACCAGTATGGAAGAATAAAACCTTGTGCTATGTAGCACTCTTCCAGAATGGCAGTCTCTGTTGAAATAAATGATGGACTCTGGCACAGAAAATGAGGAGCATTTTGAAGGAAATAATTCTTGCCCCAGATCCATACAACCCAATTTTTATTTTTTTTTAAATGAAGCGCTATTTCCGTCTCTTGAGATAGCCTGGACGGATTATGGATTTGGATTTTGAAATGGAAGTTGAGCGAGTCAGAGTCCAGCTGGGAAATACATCAGTATAACCATTCATGACACAAAGAAAACTCTTCTTTAAACTATGATCTTGAGCTCAGTTGGGGTCAAAGATTCTGTATTATTTGGAAATAGGTTGCTTGGGCCACTATGATGTAGAAAATGGAAAAGTCATTTCCTGTGAGTAACCACATATTGGTTTATTATTACATCTCCCAAAGGAGGAGACCGGGGGGATAGGGGCAGATATATTAATCTTCAGCTTCAGAAAGCCACAATGCAGAAATGAGGTCCAGAATGCTTTTTCTTATATTCCCGTGTTAAATCAAATCTAGTTTTCTTAAATATAACGACTAGCTGATTTTGAATTCACAAGACTAATTAGAGAATTCACAGAAGTCTTATACATGTTTCTCCAGATACTTAGCACCTATATCCCATACACAATTATGCTAAATGCCATGAAAGGCATTAATTTCATCTAAAGGCAACCTTCCCAGATATTAATTTTCCTCCCTTCTGAGCTGCATTTTTTAAAGCTTTTGAAAATCCTGGATTTGTTTTTTTAAAAAAAATCTGAGCAGTTCTGTGATTTCAAATCTTCATATTGTGATGCTCCTCTGAGCTATTTATTCAAAATGCACACCTTTACTTTTTAACACTTCTCATTTTTCGTCATTTAAATGGAAAGCAACCTCTCATTTTATGTCTCAAAAATTGTCACTTATTAAGAAAATATATTATATTAAGCGTGTTTGTTCTTGCAGTCTTTACTCGGTGTCCACCAAATGAAATAAACGTTAGTGAGGTTGCCATGCCTCACAAGCCTAGCACAGCAAGAATTCCTGTCAAGGAACAAAATTATATTTGGGAGGGGTGGGCAGTGGAATCATAGCAAATGCTACCTAAAGTAAATGTTCCTTCTATTCAAGCAAGAAATATACGTACAGAAGGCATTTAATATTAAGCAAGTGAGCATTCATCATCATCATCATCATTATTATTATTTATACCCCGCCTTTTTTCCTGCAAGGAACCCAAGGCGGCTTACATAATCCTCCTCCTCCTCTCCATTTTATCCTCACAACAACCCTGTGAGGTAGGTTAGGCTGAGAGTCAGTGACTGGCCCAAAGTCACCCAGTGAGTTTCATGGCCGAGCGGGACTAGAACCCGGATCCCCTGAGTCCCAGTCCAACACTCTCACCACTAAGCCACACTGGCTCATTAGCAGAATATAAAATTCACTGACCTTTCCTTCTTCCTCAATTGCAACCATGTTCCTTATTTTGCTCAGTGGTCAACCCCTGTGTGCTATTATGGGTATCTTATGTGTATTATGGAAGCAGGCCTTAATTTACACACATGCATAATCATTAGATCTACTTACACTATATGTGGTTAAGTATGGCATAGTGTTGTTTTTTTAAGTTAACAATTATTTGTTATATATACCTCAAGGTGGGAAGCAAATCATTGTGGTTCTTGGGTCATGGAATTTCAATTGCAGTGGAATGCTGCCTTATATATATATATATATATATATATATCCCCACTAATGCAGCATGTACCAAAATGTCATCTAGAAAGAAAGCTTTATTTAAAGCGACTTCAGTGTTCATGCTGGCATTTCTTACCTGACTATCCAGCTCTTGAAACAAACAATACAGCAAGACAGCGTTTTAGGGGAATTCTTTTATCTCACATAGGAACTTAACAATTGTGGTTTCACAAGGGCTGACCAGAGTGGTTCCTAGTTCAGCTGAGGAAACCACAAATGATATTGTGGGTTGTGTGTGGGGGGGATGGAAATGATCAGAGAACTCCAGGAATAGTACTTCAGAATATTCATTTTCAGCGTTTACTAAGGAGAACTTGTGAGAAAATGTTGGTGTGCAAACTTGTTTCAGCTCTGTTTTTTCTACCCTCATAACCAGGACAGGGGTGGGGTGGGGGGAAGCCTCAGAACCCACCTTGTTTGCTTGGATAGTGGATGGCCTTGGCTCAGACCAACATTGTGCTTTGCTTCAGAACCAAGGCAGAGGCTCACCTCACCTCATTTCCTGAAGCCTCAGGTGTCGTCTCCATGGACCTGCTATGCTGGCTGGGGCATGCTGGGAGTTGTAGGCCAAAAACATCTGGGGACCCAAGGTTGGAGAACACTGCTCTATTTGATGGGCTGCCCTGTCCAAGTCCCATGTAAAGATAAAGAACCCTATGAAGGCAACTGGGGCCTTGGAGATGCCCATCAGCATTAGCACTGGGACAGCAAGCTGAGAAGGGGCACACAGCTCAGCTGGTCTCCGTTCCCCACAATGGAGAGATGATGTACTGTATGTTTATTTAAATTATAGTTGTTATTTCTAAATGTGCATTTATACATCTACATTATATGCAAGTTGGTGCCCTCTTTTGCCCTCTTTTTTTTCTGGTAATGCATTTCCTCCTCTCGCCTGGCGATGTGTAAGTGACCGCCGTATAATTAGTGCAAGGATTCCACAGATCTCCAGATCTCTTCCTCAGGCAAGATGGGTGCCCAAAGCAGGCAAGCACACAATTAGGCTCTGCAGGTCATGTGATGGTTACAAGGCTGGACCTGGAGCTGCCCCTAGGGTCGCTGGGAACAAGAAAGGGGGGAAATGATGGATCCCCCTTTGTTTTAATATAAAATTGCGTCTTCATTTTATTTATTTCCATAAAAAGGCCCACCAAAATCCTCAGCACCAGGCCCATAATGCTCTTAATACGGCCCTGCACTACTTCACCTCTAAGCTACATTGCATGGCTGCATGGGGCTCTTGAACCTCTAGTATAAGTTGCTGGCATGCACAAACATTTGGGCCAGCATCGAGTGTAGGCATGGTTGGGCACTTGCCTAGGGCCCACATCCCCGTAGGGGCCCACTGACAAGAGCCCCCTGGAGTTGCACCCCTTCTTCACCATTGCAACCTGCTTGTTCACCTGACTCTCAGTCTGGCTCAGACAATGGTCGTGCTGTTACCTAGCAACAAGTTAGAAATTCCATTCTCTCACTCTGACAGACTAGTCCTACAGTTAACTGACTTAACTGACGCTTGCTTGGGTTTAGCAAGGAGACGTGTTCTGTGGTTTTCTTTACCTCACAGTATGAGTAACGTTTAAGAAACTGCACTTACAAAGCCTGTAACCATCAAGCTTATAGCACCTGAGAAATCTTATGCTATTGTTACTTACTTTAAAAGCATCTACTTAGAAACAAGTCCTGTGTGCACATGTGTTTGTTGGGTGAAGTCTGCTGCTGCTATTGTGCTCTGGCATCAGAGTTTCCCCTCTCACTGACATTGTCACCAGCTGCTATTGCACTTCCTCCTCTTTATCAGCATTGCTACCATTTGCTTGCTTGACAGGAAGGGAGCCAGTGCACAGGTAGCCAATGGCATCTACTGCTCCTCCTTTCCAGCACCATTACTTTTCTCTTTCTGCCAGGGATGCTGGAGAGTCCTTGGTCTCGAGTCACGAGTCGAGTCATGAGTCTTTAGACACGAGTCTCGAGTCCGAGTCCGAGTCCTTGGTCCAAAATGGTGACTCACAAGTCCCAAGTCCTGAGTCACTCCCAAAGCTGACTCCACAAGTCCCTATTAAAATCAATGGGGGCTTTTCCCAACAAAATAAGGCTATTTCAGATGTGTGGCTTAAATAAATTCTAGGCACAAGTGTGCCTTTTTATCTCAAAACTCTGCCACTGATTTTGGCAAGAACAGACCAAGCAGACAAACCCAAAATAACCAGGCAGGCAGAGGAGGCAGGGAACCCCAAAGCAGGCAGGCAGAGGCCTTTGTCTTGGACAATTCAAACTGTGGAACTGGTTAAGAAGAGACCAGGCAGGCCTCTTCTTAAGGAGACTGGGAACCCCAAACAGGCAGGCAGAGGCAGCCAAACCCAAAATGTCTGAAAGGTTGCATTAGGAAAATGATTTTTAAAAATAAACTTGGATTGTTACTGCAACTAGGTCCAGACAGCACCTGCAGGTGGCATCAAGCAGGGATGTTGACGAGTCCTTGGTCTCGAGTCCCGAGTCGAGTCTCGAGTCCCGAGTCGAGTCTCGAGTCCCATTAAAAATATTAGGACTCGAGTGCGACTCGAGTCAGAGGGGGGACTCAGTCCAACTCATGAGTCGAGTCCTGGAGTCCGAGTCCCCATCCCTGCTTTCTGCCACACCCTTTTTTCTCTCTTCCTCTTCCTTCCCAAGCAGGGGGCTGCCAGGGAAAGGAAAGATTGCTCTTGTCAGAGATCTGAACTGATTGCATGCAGCAGAGGGCTTTTGAAATTAGGCCGAGGGCTGAATGAAATTAGGCCAAGGGCTGCTTGTGGCCTAAGGGCCACAGTTTGCCCACCCCTATTGTAAATAGTCTAGGATAGTTTTACATACTGGAAAACTGGAAAAGCCCAACATAGATGGTTCATGAAGCAATTTGGTGATGAATAAAACCAATGAGTGTACAATTAAAGGAACAATAAGTACTCATGGAGTAAGTGAATTACATTTTCCAGATTTCAGCCTCCAACACTTAATTGTCATCCTGATTTTGCCTCTTACTCATTTTTGTACATGAGGCATAAATCACTGGATGCTTCCCTGTTTGGCTGAGGACCATTTTTGTTTTCTGAAACTCCCATTTAGGATGGTTCAGATTAGCATCCTTACATGTTAAAGGCAAGTGTGAGGGTGCTTTGGGGTTATGTGAGCTAGCCACACCCCTTGCTGACAATGCACCCACTGGCCATGCATTCAGAGATTGTGGAAGGGCCCCATGCCGCAGTGCTCATGTAGAGCTCTACACATATACATTGATATGTGCACATGGTTGCCGAACATGCTGCCGGCGAGTGGATGAGCTAGCCTACATGGCCCCATGGCTCCCTCACACATGCTTTTAATGCATGAGGATCTTTGTTTGAAACTCCCTAATGTAATACGAATGTAATCCCTAATGTAATACAGAAAGACAAATATACTGAAAGAACAAACTCATTTCTTGTAACAGATTGTACTTCTAGCATCAGTTGTCCAGCATCCTCTGTGGAGAGTTATGAATGTTCTTTTGCACAGAACCAATTTCGTATAATAGTTTGTGCCTCCAGATATGGAAATAAGGAAAATATCATTTGCCGTTCAATAAAAGATTCTAGAAAATAGTGATAGGCAATACCTTTGGCTTAAAAAATGGTATATAGCTTCAGTGGAAAAAAACGTTGGAGGAAATATTTCAGCAGCAAAATAGAAACTGACTTTGGATCCAAAGTCATCCCTATATGTTGAGCACAAATTTCATTTTCTAATCACTTGAAGTGTAGCAGCTATTGTCTGCCAACATTATATGTAGCATGGGAGGAGGGTTAAGTTCAGAGAAACTCCATGTGGTGACCTCAGCAGAATGTGCCAATAGTTTGTGTAGGAAAAATAAAGAAGTAGGATATGGTGATGGATGAGATAGATATGCAAGAAAGTATATATGTCTGGAATTAATTAGGCAATAGTAATCAGCTTTAAGGAAGTTTAGAGCAGCTTGTTCTCAAAGCCTTGCACCATCAACCTCTATGCCTAGTCAGGTATATACATTGATTCTTCTTGCTACAGACTAAAAGGCATTAGCAGATTTAATCTACTTAATGTTAAAATTTGGACAGTGATCACTTACAAGTGGGTGAGGTATGTAGGTAGGGACGACCACCATTGAGCAGTAACTTCGGGGGAAGGAAGCCCGGACCCATCATTGGTGGTGGCTACAAGGCAGCATGGCAGATGGCCAGTACTGTATAGCTGGTGACTGACCAGGCAGACCCAGTGCAGTTGCTGGTGTGAGTGGCCTAGAAGAGCAGGAACACTATAACAATCAGTGATATAAGAGCCAGTACTATAAAAACTGCAACTATGTAGTGCTATAAAATCTAGAACACTAAAACAAGGAAAGTAGATTCTGTCTGGAATTATCTTCTTGAGAACACAGTGCTGCATAAACTCCAGGAAAACACGCTCCTCCACTGTGGAGGACAGCTATGAATTTGCAAGGTACTTGTTGTGTACCATCACCAGGTGATGGGTGGCTTCCTGTGGGTTTTGTGAACTGCCCAAAGAGTTTCAGTTATTGGGCTGTATAGAAATGTAATACATTAATAAATAGGGTTAGTTCACTCATGAATTGTCACTTGGATCATGCCATGGGCTATTGCAGTTGGCAATCATGTCAGACTTAGTGGACTTGGTGCTACTGCTAGAATCAATGGTGTCAACCCTAGAACTCACCTCAAATATTGCCTGCCAATCTTGCAGCTCCTTTTACAGGTGGCATAGTTGGGAGAATCATTTTGTGGGAAGCCAGGTGCTCCTCTGGTGGCTGACACTCACTGTTTTAACTGAGAAATCCCTGTGCCATGGCACTAGGTCATTATGTAGTGATTGAACCACCACAACTTTATTGATGGTATACTGATGAAATAATTCCACATTACAATGACATAATTCCTCCACACATGGTGGAAGAAAGATGCATTCTCCACATGGCTGGGTACAGCAGCAGCATGCATCTCATAAGAACATAAGAAGAGTACTGCTAAATCAAACCAAAGGCCTATTAGTCCAGCATTCTGGTCACAGAGTGGCCAAGCAGATGCCTATGGAAAGCCCACAAGCAGGACATGAGTGCAAGAACACATGATCCCTGGCATCTGGTGTTCAGAGGCATATTGTCTCTAATACTGGAAGTAATATATGGCCATCATAAACAGATAGCCATTGATAGCCTTATAATCCATGAAGCTGCCTATGCTACTTTTAAAACCACCAAAGTTGGTGGCCATCACTACAGTTTCATTGGAAGACCCTGGGTTCTGACATTATCCACTTTCTCCATACCATGCATAACTGTATATACTTCTACCATTTCCTCCCCCCTTACTCACCTTTTTTTAAAAGTTAAAAAGTCCCAAATATTGTAATTCTCTCCTACTTCTCATCTACTATCTACCTGGGTAACCAGAAGTACTGCACCTCTCTGATCCAAACCAGCTCTAAGAATTCTCAGTGTCTCCTGACCACTTTTTCTGTACCATGCATAATTGTATGCACCTCTGTCATGTCCCCCATACTAACTTTTTTTCTAAGATAAAGCACCCCAGACATAATATTTCCTCACTGGGGAGCTGCTCCGACCCTTTGATCATTTTTGTGGCCCTTTTCTGCACCTTCTCCACCTCCACAATATCGTTTTTTAAATACAGTGACTAGAACTGTACACAATATCCTAAGTGCAGTCTCACCATAGATTTGTATAAAGGCATTATGATATTGGCAGTTTTATTTTATTCATTATTTATTTACAGCATTTTAACCTCACTCTTCAGCTGAAAAAGGTTCCCAGAGCAGCTGACACAGATTAATATTAAGATAGTCCCTGCCCTCAGGCTTACAATCTAAACACAAAAGGAAAAGGGGCTGGCAGAGAGGAGGAAAAAAAGGAAACTCAGGCACTAGTTCTTAGTTTCAAAGTTCTTATACGTGTTCTTTCTGGCAGGGAAGAGCAAAGCAAGCTCCCCTTAGCTGTTCCTTCTCTGGCCTATGTAAGGGACTAGGCTGGTCTCCTCCTTGCCATACTGTTCTTCCTGGGAGGCAGGGGGTGCAGCCTCGCAGTTGCCCTTGGTACCTTGGTGATAGATGAGACCAGAGTCTACAGTCCCAGGAAATTCCTTCTCAATTCCTTTCCTAATTATCCCCAAAATGCAGTTTGCCTTTTTCATAGCAGCCACACATTAGGTTGATATTTTCATCAAGCCATGCACCACAAGATGACTATCCTGGTCAGGCTCCACCACCTCAGACCCCTTCAGTGTGTGTGTGTGTGTGTGTGTGTGTGTGTGTATGTGTATATATATATATATATATATATATATAGTCAGGAATCACTACACTTGCTTATATTGAACCACATTTGCTATTTTAATGCCCATTCCCCAAGTTTAGGGAGATCCTTCTGGAGCTCTTTGCTGTCCCTTTTTATTCTAACCACCCAAAATAATTTGTTGTCAGCAAACTTGGCCACCTTACTGCTCATTCCTAACTCCAGATCATTTAGAAATGAGTTAAAATCCACTGGTCCCAATTAGAGATGTGTGCAGAGCTCAATTGGGGGTGGGTGGGTGGAAGTCTGGCGAACTCGCAGGGCTCGACCACACCACCACCCCGAGCACTGCTCACCCTACCTGCTTCCCTGGCTCAACTTGTGTTCTCGTGAGCCGAGCTGGGGAAGCAATTTCCGGGTTCCCGGCGCTACATTGTTTACACAGAAAATGGTGTCAGATACGTTAAAAATGGCTGGTATTTGCACAAGTTACACAAATCGTGGCCGCTTTTAATGTATCTTACACCATTTTCTACATAAACAACGTAGTGCCGGGAACCCAGAAGTCCACCGAGTGCCTCAGCTGGCGCTTGCTTTCAGCTCAGCTTGGCTCATGCAGCGACAAAGCTCGCCAAGCGTGCCGCGAGTTGGGTGGTGAGCGAATCACCCACCCCTAGTCCCAATACAGATCCTTGAAGGACCCCACTTTTATATCTCTCCTTAGCAAGAATTGTCCATTTATTCCTATTCTCTTTTATGTTCTTTTGCCAGTTACCAATCCATAAGATGGGGTGGCCATGTTACATCAGCCCTAGACAGCATAGCCAATGGTGAGAGCTGATGGAAGTTGTAGGCCAAAACATCTGAATGGCCACAAGTTGCCCACCCCTGCCATAAGAGGACCTCTTTTCTTATCCCATAACTTGTAGGTTTGTTCAGTAGTCTTTGGTGACAAACTTTGTCAAATGCCTTTTGAAAGTCCAAGTAAACAATGCCTACTGGATCACCCCTATCCACATGCTTGTTGACACTCTCCAAGAACTCTACAAGGTTAGTAAGACAGGACTTCCATGTGCAGAAGCCATGATTATTTTTCTTCATATGCTTGATAATTTTATCTTTAATAATGCTATCCACCCATTTTCCTGGAACAGATGTTACACTAACTCCCTTGTAATTTCCCGGATTCCCACTGGCATTACATTGGCCACTTTCCAGACATTTGCTACAGAGGCTGATCTTAGGGACATATTACATATTTTTATTAGAATATCAGCAATTTCACATTTGAGTTCTTTAAGAACTCTAAGGTGGATACCATCTGGGACTGGTGATTTGTTTGTTTTCAATTTGTCAGTAAGATCTAGAAATTCATGTCTTGTCACCACTATTTGCTTCAGTTCTTCAGACTCCTTTCCTGAAAATGTCAGTTCAAGCACAGGTATCAACCCTATCTCTTTGCAGTGAAGACAGACATGGAGAATTAATTCCGTTTCTCTGCAATTTCCTTATCCTCCTTTAGGTCCCTTATCATCCAGTGGTCCAACTGCCTCCCTAGCTGGTTTCCTGCTTCTGATGTATTTCAATATATTTGTCAATCTTAATTTTTTTAGTAATCTGCTCTGCAAAATCCAATTTTCCATCCTGTATTGTCTCCTTGCATTTCCTTTACACACGTTTGTGTTCCTTTCTGTTCTCTTTGTTTGGGCAAGACTTCCATTTTCTGGAATCCTCCCTCCACCCACTCTACTAGCTTCCTTGACACTGCTCATTAAACATATTGTGACCTCTTTGACTTGGTGATACTTTTCCTGACTTCTTGTATACATTCTAGCCAAACTTCTATTATTGTGGCTTTGAGTCAAAGAGATGTGACCCTCTTGACTACCTTTTAGCTTATATTTTACCAATCACCTCAATTTTTTTTTAGAAGTTTCCTCTTTTGAATGCAAATATTTTGAACTTCCTTAGTAATTTTCCACTTACAAATAAATTACATGTGATAGCACTGTGGCTATTGCTTCAAATCGATTCAACAACACTTACATTTCATACTATGCCCTGGGGCCAATTTAGGATTAAGTCCAGAGTCT
This sequence comes from Shinisaurus crocodilurus, assembly GCA_021292165.1. NCBI lineage: Eukaryota > Metazoa > Chordata > Lepidosauria > Squamata > Shinisauridae > Shinisaurus > Shinisaurus crocodilurus. Next base: position 262,472,571 of record CM037876.1, on the reverse strand, counting down.
CTTCCCCCTTCATTTAATTTATAATCATTTCTTTGTCATGGAAGCCCAGCTTTGGAATGCCCTCCCGACTGGCACCTATTTTATAATATTTTGTACAATATTGTTTACCAACTTTTCAGCACTAGTTTAAGATGTTTTTATTCACCCAGGCATTTTAATTTGTATAATCTCTGTCTGCCTCATTTTTTTTTTTAATTTGCTGTCTGTTATTATGGTTGTCTGATGTTCATGTTTTATAGTATTGTATTAGGTTTAAAATAATTTGATGGAGTGAGGTATAGAAATACATTTATTTATTTTTAAATAAATACATACATAAATTAAATCTTAATGACATTCATCTTAAATGCTATTTATTTTGTGGCGCCTTTGAGCAACCTCTGCAAACCCAACAACAATGAAAGTGTGTGTGTGTGTGTGTGTGTGTGTAACCATAAATGTTTGGTACTGGTGGACTGACAGTACAGTAGTTACCTGAAGGTCATCAGCGCAATATGCAAACTTCAAGAGTTCCAAACCTTATCCAGGTATTTTTCTTCTGCACAGAATGAACATGAGAGTGAGAGAATGGGGAAGACAATGCTAGCTCCCTTCCCTCATCACCTTCCTTGAACTGGAAGGCAAATATCTGCATGTAGAGCCAATCTACTCTTATTTTTCAAAGTTCTAAATCATGTGGAGAGCCTACATGAGTAGAGAAGGCTCCAGCTTCAGAAGTTATTCCTTCCAACTCCTGTTGACCATAGGGAATGTTGATGGGGGGCAGAGCCAGGGCCGGTGCTACCATTAGGCCAACTAGGCAGCTGCCTAGGGCGCAGGGCTAAAGGGGGCGCCAGAAACGCCTTGGAAAAAAATACAGCGCTCTCAAGTGGGAAGGGGAGCAGGGCGCTAAATAGCTGATCTTGCCTAGGGCACCAAACTGCCTTGCACCGGTCCTGGGCAGAGCTACCATGCTTATCCTCACTATCTTCCCCTCTCTTATGTGTTCATTCTATACAGAAGATGTATGCCCCTGAATAGGGCTCTAGCTTTTCAGGAACCTAATTTTGAACTGTTAAGTTGGCCAACAAACAAAGCAGCACAGGAGGTACCTTAGGCTGTAGTCCTATACACACTTACTTGGGAAGAAGTCCCATTTGATATCCCACATACACCCAACTAGGTAGGAGATGGTTAAGATTTATTTTATTTATTTACAAGATTTACAAGATATTTACAAGATATTTATATACCACTACATCCAGTAAAATTCCTGAGAAGTTAACAAAAAATAAGGAAGGGGGGAAATAATCAAAATACAGAATTAAAATCTATTATGCCAATAAAACTCTGGCTGGTCAACATTTATTTGTTTACATAAACATGTCTCCAGCAGGTGCCAAAAATGAAACAATGTTGGTGCCTGACTGGTATCAACAGGCAAGGAGTTCCAGAAAGGAGTCAATACACTAAAGACTCTTCTCCGAGTGGATTCCAAGCAGAGTGCAGGTCCATGTGGAACCACCAGGAGGGCCTCATCTGATGACATCAGTGACCAAACTGGCTGCTAATGCAGATGGTGCTTTCTCAAATATCCTGGTCCCAAGATGTTTAGGACATTATACTTCAATAACAAAACCTTAAACCCAGCCTGGTAGCAAATAGGCAATCAATGCAGTTCACTCTGTAAAGGTGTTACGTGCTGAAAAGGGGCAACTCCCGACAACAGTCGAGTTGCTGTATTTACTAGTCGCAGCTTCGAGGCCAACCTTAAGTTCACCGCAGAGACAAGCAATTTTGTCTTCAAAGTGTGATGCAAAAAAGGTCACAGTGGGTCCTTGAGGGGTCCAGGGGGCCAATCATTGGAACGAATGCTAACAACCCCTGAAGAATCTGAAAAAGTTCCACTGGCTGGCCACTTGAGGATGCAATGGAGGCAGCAAAATAGGCTTTCTTTGCCTTGAAGATTTGGGGAAACATGAAGCAGCCCTGACCCCACCAAGTAGAACAATTAAACACACAAGAAGCAGCCCCAGTAGGGAAAACACTCACACATTTAATTAATTCATTAAGTGCTGCAGGTATTTTTAGCCCACCTTTCCATTAAGAGAAATGCTCAAGCCAGTTTACCATCTAATCAGCACGTTACAAATACTGTGTGATAGATCACATAGTAGTGAAGTGGATGCTTGGAGAAGGTCCAGCAGCAGATCCTTTGCTTGCACACACACACACACGCGCGCGCGCGCGCGCGCGCGTCCTGATGTTAAGGTTCAGCTCTGCCCAGGCCTAGACACTTTGCTTTCTTCATATGAGCAATAGCAGGGGAGCCAGATGCCCAAGCAAATCCCAGCACCAGCAGCAATAAGAAATCCACCATTCTTGCAGAGCCTTTGGACTGCAAAGTTCCAGCTTCAGGACTGGAGATTTCCACATCATTTCCTGGGCTCCTGGCTGGCTCTTGGACCTTGTCCCATCATCCTCAGGCCCACTGGAGCAGATGAACTGGTGAGCCAGGCAGGAAGTTCAGGGTCACCAGCGAAGTACTGGGCTAGCTGCGTGTGGCTATCCTTCCTATGAGACTAATCAGAAAGAGGGGAAAACTTGTATGGGGCTTGCCCAGATCAGGGCCTGGCTGAAAACCAGGAAGGGGAGCAGTCTCCAGCTCCTATATAAGCTATCATTCTGAGCTGGACCATTGCTGAAGCAACAGCTCACTTGAAGCTCCAAGCATGGCCAGGTTTGCACTGCAAACCTTTCCAGAACAGGGGAAATTGATGCTTGTTATATTTGACTGTACAACAGTGTTGTGCAAGTTATGTAAAGTCTTAAAGTTATGGGTTTTAAACACTCCAGGGCACTGAAGATGATTAATAGATTTTTTTTAAAAAATGTAAATTATATGTACATTTTGTTTGTGCAATTTTGAACAGGTGCAGAAGTTACTAGCTTATTCAGACAAAACAATATTGTTTTGTAAACTACAGATCCATTTTTAAAAGCTTGTGTTTGATTTAGTTTCCACAATCAATGGGTATTTCATTGAGAGTAAGTAATTGACTCTAGAAACCTTTTGAGAATGCCTATAAAACTGTTGGCTGGCTCTGGAGACCTGGGCTGATGGACACAGACTATGTATGTGTTGAAGCTCATTTACCATTCTGAACTGGAGAAGAACTTCAGGGTGTAATGGTCCTTGATGTGCATATCAGCTAAGCATTATGACCTGGCCAAATCTGTACATAATCCAGGAGATTACAAACTTCAGTACCACCACTATTGAGTAAAACTAATATGGCAGAGGCATTGCCTCTCTGTTGTTGGATCTAGGTTGTGGGTGGTCATATGAAAAAACAATTGGGATGAGAGGGCACACCAGCAGGCAGGAACAGAGAACAAGACCAGAAACAAGCCAGAGCTTAGGTAGTCCTTGTTACTCAAGTGCAGTTCCATTGAGTCAGGAAGCCCTCTTATACTCCTTCCTGCTCAGGAGGAGCCAATGGACAGTGTGAGTGGATTTAATCTGGAAGGTTCTTCACTGAGAAGTTGTAGTGACATGGTTCACCACACTGTCCCACCTTTGGACCTGTTTGCACCAGACATTCTTGCCAACATTTTAAGAGAAAGTGAGAGGGAGGTTGGTTGCTTGGTTGGTTACTGGTAATTTGGTCCTGTTTAGCTCTAAAACCTATACCAATTGGGCTTGAGACACCCCAGTGGACAACCAAGCCATGTCCAAGCAGGCAAACGTTACCCTTGACTCAAAAGTAAGTTGAAATGCATTTAACACTTTATTTAAGAAAATTACAAAAATTAAGAAAATTATTGTGGTGGTTACTTGAGCATAATTTAGCCTCCTTCTGATTACACTATTGGCAGTGCAAAAAAAAAAAAAAAGTAACATAAATTAATTAAAAGGATTGAATTTGACAAAGTTGGCACTACAAATGTAGCAAGCAAGATTGCAAATTGAGCTTCTAGCATTGTTTGCTAGGGATGGGCAACCCACCTAGCACTTGACTCGCCATGCAAGTTGAAGCCTAAAGTCTAATAGTCTGAAGAGGTCCATAGTTACCCAGATCTTTGGGTCCGATGTCCAGTGAAGATCAGAGGTGAAGCAGCGAGAAAGCAAAGTGAAGAAGTTAAATTGAGCTCTTGCTACCTATGTTTTTATACATTTGTTCTGGCAAGAGGTGGGGCCCCCAATGGGTAGTGAGACAACCATCTTTCAATTAAAAATGGGGTGTGTGGGTGGTGAGACCACCTGTTCATCAATCATTAGAGAGGTGTCTACCTATTCCCCAACAATCTCATGTTTTATGCCTATGTTTGGGGAACAACTTTGGCATTATCATTAATCGGTTAATCTGAGGCTTTTCTAAAACTACCATCTGGAGCTGTTAACTTGATTGACGTGTTCTTGCCCAGTACACCTTACTTGAACTTACGGTCATCTTCGGTCATATATACCATTTAGTCGTCTTCCCAATCATTGCTCATGCTTATTGTTATGACTCTGCAAACCAACAGGTGTTGAGTATCAGTGCAGGTTCACAACATGAGGAAAGCCTTTCCCACCCACCCACCCTTCTCATTGGTGTCTGAACATGCATCTGCTCTCCTCTCCATTAGTACTTATTATCAGTAGCTCTGTAAGATAGGGCATACCGTGACCCAGCTATTGCTCTGCAAAAAGCCATTTAGAAAAAGCTATTGCATTTTTTCTTCTCAATTGTAAAGCCAGTTCTTTCAAGTCTAAAGAGGCATTATACTACCATTACTTGACATAAAATCACAATTTCAGGGTCTTCTTGCCCAGGGGTCAGGGGTCTGGAATATAAGTCTGGGGTCTTCTTAAATATGAGTCTGGGGTCTTTTAGGGGGTCTTCTTAGTCACCTGCAGTTTGAAGTAGCCTCTTCAGTATTTTGTTAGCAAAATTATTTAATCCTTTTCAGTGCCAGATTAACAGTTACAATGTCTCTCATTGTATATCCTGATTGTGGGGGTACTGAGCAGAAAGTACCATGAACATGAGCTTATTCTGAGAGCCTATAGTGTGGCTAGGCAGTATGCTAACTTGATGTGGACATTGATAGGCCTTGGTACCATCAGGTGGTCTCATTACATGTATCACAAGGTAAGAATTGTACGTTGAGCCAGTTGCAAATGTCAGTGAAAGGGTAATGGCCAGAGATGCATATACAGAGGGGGACATATTTTAGATGGAGCTTTTTGGGGAAGGATGAAATAACCATACCACAGGGGATGAATCCATGGAAATTCTTGCATATGAAACAGGGTTCCAAGTTCTGTTTGTAGGTTGTAGTCACAGGAATAAGACTCTGCAGGACTCACATTGCATCAACTCCCACCAGGGAGCAAAAACAGTAGGAATGTTTAGTTCATATATCAAGATTATCCACAAATTATTGGTGTAAATAGCTCATGATCAGTGTGGTCAAATTTAAAGCGTTGCAATTTCTGCTCTGAGCATCATATTACCAGGAGTTAAATACCCAGACACTTCCCTGCCAGAATAGTTTCCAGCTCCCACTTTCAATAGGTGCCATATTGAGCACTGTGTCCTGCTAGGCTGCCTCAACTAGCATCCCTCATTCTCCTTGCCATGGCCATGTATACTTTAACCGACATGGTTTTTTAAAAAATGTTATAACTGAATGGATGCTCATAATATTTTTATTAGTGCACTGGTCGTTGACTGCAATAGAAAGTAGACTGGAATTTACTTTGGAATTTAGTGTTATTACTACATCCATCATTAAAATGTCACTGTCTATATTAGTATTGTAATGGCAATCCATTTCTATAATCTATTGAACAACCGCCAAATTTGACTGCTTCCGGGTGAACTATACATGACCACCTGACATGAGACTAAATGCAGCTTTAAAGCTGAAACTTCTTATGAAGTAAGTGAGTTATTTTGACTATGTTCCTTTTAAAAAGCCATGTGGTATTCCTATGTGATGAAGTATGTTCTTTTGCCAGCTCCTTTGGAAGAGCCACAATGTTAGTATTGTGATAAAGGCAGAAAATCAGGGGTTGGATCAAGGATCTGCCTCCCATGAGATGAAGGTCTCTTCTCACAGAAGGTCCCTTTGCCTGTTTTGGGGGGATCCCCCCTCTGCCCATACCATAGATCACTCCATTCAGTAGAGTCTCCTGACTCTCTGTGTAGCATTTTGAGGGGGCTGGAGGGGCTGCCCTGGGAAGGAGGGCACGGGCAAGTCCACTTCCACCAGCATAGTTGATCCAGCTTAAAATCTGGGTCCAACCCCATCTCTCTATATGCCCTCTTCATTACACTTCATCACAACATGAGATAAATGCAACACTTAAAAGAGCATGAAAAAAAATAAGAAACTTAAATGTTTTATACCACCTCTGCTCAAGGAGACTATCCCTACTATGTATCTGAATGTTTTCTGGAGGTTTTATTTGTAAGTCTTTCTCACACAGAGAATCATATACTGGCTATATATTATTTCCAACATGCTAGTTTTCAAAAGCACAAACGCTGGGAAGGACTGTAGCAAGCCATTTGCAGGGAAGTACATGGATAATTGAAATTAGTATTTGCAGACATGAGAGATGTTTAAACCTCTAATTAAAGGAGCAGGCAAGTTCTGGTGCCTGAGCTGCAATAGCAAAAACAGTGGGACATTAATTCATTATAAAATATATGGCAATAGCAGGGAAATCTAGCCAAAGAGCTGTCCAGACTACTGTAGACTACTGTACACATGTGCTGTTCTGGTGTGTACGCACACACACACACACACACACACACACACACACACACATGGCTAGTCTGGTCTGCAGAGGATTAATTGAGCACAGTGAGCAGGCTTTTTTAAAAGCAAGAAAGGAGAAAAATCTGTGTGATGTCCCTGAAGGAAACATCCATGGATACCAAAGAACAGTGGGTCAGAAGCCAGGAGATTTGGTGACTGAATATAAACTATTAGAAAATCTATAAAGAGATCAGGGGGATGAAAGCAAGTCACTGGAGCTCTCAAAAACCATCAACTCCAGAAGCAAACCTCGGATTTCTCCTTCTTTCCTCCCCCTTTGCGTTCCTCCTACTGTGCTGTGCTGAAAACACTCATTCAGATACTGCGATATTTTAATGTCAAACCTAGCAAAGAAATACTATGAAGACCCCTCCTTCTTTCTCTCTCCTAAAGTCTTTATTATGTTAAGATGCCATCAGAATCTGAATCTGGTATAAACGGGTGGTGGTGTTCACTTGCAGACTGATAACACACACTGGAAAATAGGCAATCTGGTATGAAAACACCAACTGCCCACAGGCAGCATTAACTTAAGACAGACAGTTCTATCATTGCTCTAGCCAAACCTTTTACTAAAGATGGAAGCTGCCTAGGCAAAAGATAAAGACAATGAAAAACAAAAGGTTCTTTCTTCCTCTCTCTCTCTCTCCCTCTAAATGACTGTAGCCTGTGTCATTAAATTTCATATTGTGCATAGAATCTAAATACATCACTTTGTTCTGCATGACAGGCAGAAGTGAGCATTCATACATTATCCAGCCACTTAATTAAGTGCCTGGGATATTTGCAGTTAGCAGAAACTAATAAGGGAATCACATTTAAATTCCAATCACTCCTTGGGGTGGCTGTCTGCAACATAAGCAAAGCTTACTGGGTAGACGTTCCACTAAATGCTCAGCTAAAAGCTTAGATTTACTGTATTTGTGAATAAAGGAGAATTCTATTTGTGATTAAAAGGTGAGGATAAAACAAACAAATCTGTTTGGGCTTTTTGAGTCATGTTTTCTTGGCATCATTTTTAAAATGCCACTTTGTCTGTTACTTTCTCTAATAAAACGGGAATGTGATTTAGAGCTTTGCTAGCATGGAACAGGAGGTTCTGTAAAAACAAACAGCCGGCTTACCCTATCCATGGCAGACTTTCAAGACATTTCACAGAAATGGGATCTACGCGACTGATAGCAAATACATAATGAGAGACTTCAAGAAAATGTGGAAATTAATTTATCTGTAGATTATGACTAATGCAACAGTGCAGAAGGGCATTAAAAAATACAATGGATCTGAAATCTATAATCATATTTGCATCCTAGCTTTTAACTTTTCTCTAGGGCACCATTTTCTCCTAGGTTTGTTTGTATCTGCCACCATCAGATGTTTAAATATTTGGCGGGTGGCAGGGTAAGAATTTTGCTTGTATAAACCTCAGTGGGCAAACAGCTTCCAGTGTCATGGCACCACATTTTAGCCACACATTCTCAACTAGGAATGATTTTAATTATATATTTCATTCCAAATATCTTCTTGGCAGAGATCAGCCACTCTGATTGCCTCTCACTAGAGGGCACCAGCTCAAAGCACCAATGGAGCCGAAACTATAAAACCTTTCACATTTCTGCTGTTGTAACACAAGCAACACATACTAAATGGGTGAGGCATATTCACAACTGGATGCTGTAAGTTAATTTTCATATGATGCATAGAATCACATTGTTTTGGTATTAGTGATTAGTAAATGCTGAATGCCAAAGAAATGTATTTTTAAACCACAACATATTCACCAGTTTTAGCAGGAATCTGGAAATACTGCATAAAAATGTATTATTAGTTACTGTCTGTAATCATCTGGCAACAGACCTACAGGAGCATCATATGGCTCAGCCGGCTAGTCAGCATGTGACCCCTGAGAGAAAAAAGCATGATGCAAACGGGGGTGGGCCTACCATAAGGCAGGAGGGAGATTGCTGGGTGGTGGGAAGGTGTTGAAGGACAGAACTATGTGTGTTACACAGCCTGCCCTATGCCCTCTAAGGTAGCTTGATGTTCTCAGGTGCGGTGGAGGATACTGCCCCATCTACACTGTTGAGGTAAGATTCAACTCAGCTCAGATTCTGTAGTGGAATGGGGAGAGGGGGTTATCCTTTGCCTAAGAAAGCAAAATGACTTGGGCTGCCCCTGGATGCAAATGTACCTGATAACTGTTTCATAGAATCATAGAATAGTAGAGTTGGAAGGGGCCTCTAAGGCCATCAAGTCCAACCCCCTGCTCAATGCAGGAGAACATATTTATTTATTATATTTATGAATCGCCCATCTGGCCAGACATCCGGCCACTCTGAGCGATGTACAATCCAATAAAATACAGGGGGGGGGAACACACACACACAGTATAAAACAATTAAAAACAGTACAAAACTTAAAAATCCTAACCCACCCCATATTCCCGCCTGAAAAGCCACGTTTTTAATGCACGGCGGAAGCTAATCAAGGAAGGGGCATGGCGGAGGTCACTAGGGAGAGAGTTCCATAAATTGGGGGCTGCCACAGAAAAGGCCCTCCTCCTAGTCCCCGCCAGCCTGGTTTCTCTGGCTGATGGGAGAAGGCCGTCCGTGGCAGATCTTGTTGAGTGGCCTACTTTATGTTGCTGGAGGCGCTCCTTGAGATAAACTGGACCGGAGCCGTACAGGGTTTTAAAGGTCAACGCTAACACCTTGAATTCGGCTCGGCAAACAACTGGTAGCCAGTGCAACTCTTTGAGCGCTGGAGTGATGTGATCACGCCGGTGGCAGCCTTTAACCAGGCGAGCTGCTGCATTCTGTACCAGCTGCAACTTCTGAACTGTCTTCCAAGGTAACCCCACGTAGAGCGCATTACAGTAGTCTAGGCGAGAGGAGACCAAGGCATGAACCACTGATGGGAGCAAATGATTAGGAAGGTAGGGGCGCAACTGCCGTATCAGATGGAACTGATACAGCGCTGCCCGGCTCACAGCTGCCACCTGAGCCTCCATGGACAGCTGGGAGTCTAGAATGACCCCCAAGCTGCGGACCTGGTCCTTCAGGGGTAGATGTACCCCATTCAGCACCAGGTCAACATCCCCTAACCTTCCCTTGTCTCCCACCAGAAGTACCTCGGTCTTGTCGGGGTTCAGTTTCAGCATGTTCCCTCCCATCCAGCCACCCACTGCCTCCAGGTACTTGGACAGGGTTTCAACAGCCAACCTTGGTGAGGACTTGAAGGAGAGGTAGAGCTGTGTGTCATCCGCATATTGATGACAGCGCACCCCAAACCTCCTGATGATAGCTCCCAGCGGCTTCAGGTAGATGTTAAATAACATCAGGGAGAGGATGGAACCCAGGCAGTCACCCATCCAAGCACTGACCCGGCTCATACCTGCTTAGCTTCAGCATGTGGCCTACATTATGTGCTCTCGACACCACCTGTGGGTCACCTTAGAGCTTGTGCAGCAGTACCAAACATAGAGGAAATGGGCAGCAGAACACAGGATTGGGTTGTTTGCTTTGGTTAACTGTTGATAAAACAGGCCATCACACGAAATTGTTCATTTTATTAATAAGATGGAACTCAAAAAAGTGGAGTTCAAAAATACAATTTCATGAGTCTGATCCCATTTCAGACCTCCAATGACCCAAAGTTTGATACAACTCAAAATGGGTACATTGACTACATTCCTCTTGGGAAATGAAAGCAGCAGTTGGGAGGGTTTGCAGAGAGGTTCTTTCTTTCGTTCACTCATTGACTGGTTTTGCACAACATGGCAGCCCATCATAGGCTGCCATGTTGTGCAAAACCGCTTCCATGTTGTGCAAAACCGCTTCCAAAACCATGTTGTGCATGGACCGCTTCCTGCAGGGTGGCTTGACTCAGACAAGGCTTAACAGGGTTTTTTGACAGGAACATATACAGCCATGAAATCTGTATATGTCCCTGTCAAACAACAACAACAACAACCCTGCTAAGCCCTGTCAAAACCCGTTTTAAAAGAAAGCTGTCAAAAGTAAGTGCTCCTGGAAATGGGGTGGGCTATGCTTTCTACCTTCCCAAGCACCTAGAGTCTCAGGAAAGGGTGGAGGACACTGAGAACTATCAGGTCCAACCTTAAATCCTAGAGGATCTCACTGTGAAGGGTTTGAGCTAAGAATGTGTGAGGAGGTCTCCCTAATTTAAAATGGTATTATATAGCTAATCAACAGATATATTATGGATATTATTGCTAGGAAGGATTTTATGTGGTGGGAAATAGAAGCATTTGAACTGGGTAATAGGGTGGAGAAATTTTTATTTACAAAACAAGGACATATTATGATAAAAAGATTAGAAAATCCCTTTTTAAAAAATATGTTAGAAATTTGGGGTATAAATAAGGAAATATTTATGCCAGGTATATCCCCGCTTACTCCAGTGGTGGTTATGGAGGATTTTCCAGAGAATGTTAGACATTTAGAATGAATTTTTAGAGAGAAAAGGGTAATAAGATTAATGGATTGGCTGGAAAAAATGGAGACAAGACAGCAAATAATTGATAGGGTTGGGGCAGGAAGAATTTCGTGGTTAAATTTAATTCAACTAGTACAATGGGGTAAGAACTGGAAGAGGAGACAGGAGCATGAAAGAGATTTCACCGCATTTGAGCAGTTGGTTATGTCTAGAGAACTTATAGAAGGAAATGCATCAGCTAGGGGTCTTACAAAGATGTTATATAAAATGTTGCAGAAATCAGAAGAGCAAGTGGAAAATCTTAAAATAGTTTGGGATACAGAGTTTGAAGAGGAAATATCAAAGGATGAGTGGAACAAGATTTGGGATAGGCGAATATTGAAAAATATGTCAATAAGAATTAAAGAGAATTTTTACAAGTTAATTTGGAGATGGTATTTGACTCCGGTGAGATTAAATAGAATAGATAACAAATGTTATCCAATGTGCTGGTGAGGGTGTCAGGAGCTGGGTACATATGCTCACATGTGGTGGAGTTGTAAAAATGTAATGGATTTTTGGAAAATGATTTTTGAAGAAATATCAGAATTTGTTGGAGTTGATCTAGAGGTTTGTCCTAAATTAGCTTTGCTATCAATAACTGAAAAGGTGACCGGTCCTCAAATGTTAAAGAATTAATTATAAATTTGTTAATGGCAGGTAGATTAATGATAGCAAGGAAATGGAAAATTCAGCAAGTTTTCACTATTACCGATTGGTATAAAGAAGTATGGGATATGGCATTAAATGATATGTTGACTTGTAATACCAAATGCAAAAGGGGTCAATTAAAGAAAAATATTTTTAAGGATATTTGGGGTTTATTTTTGGAATATGTGTTAAAAGGGGGGAAAGGGAGTATGCCCTGTCAAGATATGTTGTATTTTTGGAATAATGAACAATTATAGAGATATTGTATTATTTGGTCCCGTGGTGATGGGAGCACTATATAAGTTATATGTATGTTATTTTCTTTGTATTGTTGACATTTTTAAAAAATAAAATATTAAAAAAAAGAGAAGAAGAATGTGAGAGGATTTCATTTGGGGGGTGGAAATCCGGCAACTGGCCAGGCTAAACCCCCCCAACTCCATCCAGCTTACCTTCTTCCTGGGCTCGACTCGTGTTCTCCAGAGTTAAGCCGGGGAAGCGACTTCCGGGTTCCCAGAGGAATACTTCTTACATAGAAAATGCCATAAGATATGCTAAAAGCGGCTACAATTTATGCAAGTTACACAAATGGCAGTCACTTTGGGTGCATCTTACAGCATTTTCTATGTAAAAAGTGGCCCGCCAAGAACCCGGAAGTCCAACGAGCAGCACAGTGGGTTTCCGGTTTTAGGCCCTACTCAGTGGGCACAGCAGCGGCATCTGCCAACCCAGAGGCGGGTTGGGTCCTGGAGGATCGCCCACCCCTAGGGTGAGCTACTCACCACCCATTTTTGCAAGCAAAGATCTTTCGCAAGCAAGATCTTTCACTTGACAGCTCACCGTTTGACAGCTGTCAAGTGAAAGCAAAGTAACATACTTGAAGCCTGGCTTTGTCAATGTCTATGAATGGTGACTGCTTTGACAGTGGGCATTTCCCAGGACATTGACCAGGCTTCAAATTTTGGGTAGTCGGAGTTGCATACTTGTGCAACTCTGAACTACTGACCAATAATAATAATAATAATAATAATAATAATAATAATAATAGCGAAAACTTTTGTGCACATTTCTGGCACAAAAATAAATAAATAAAATAGGTGGCAAACCAGTGATGGCCCTCCAATGTGCCACTTGGGCACTGGGGGGGGGGGCTGTCATTGGTTGTCATGTCAGAAATTGTGAAAAATTATCTCCAAAGAAAGGGGGGAAGGGGGGAAAGCTGTGGTGACAGCAGAAGAGGTCGCGATTGCTTCAGCTGCCAAGTCCCCTGGGATACTGGCGGGAGGACCAAGGGAGAAGGGGGGGCAACCCATGGTGTCCAATCAACCCAATCATCTGTTGGGCGCACCATGGGATGCTCCACAAACAACCCACACTGCGTAGCTTATTTGCAAGGTGGGTTGTCGTGTCATGCGAACTTACCCTTTCTTTCTTTCTTAGACTTACATATCATCCAGCTGACAAATGCCATCAGAGCAGTTTTTAGTGATTAAAAAAAAAAGCAAAAAAACAGAAAAATATCCTGCATAATGATACGGCTAATTAAAATATTGAAAAATTAAGATAATACAAACATTAAAAAAAAAATATCAAGAGCCACCAGCAAAACTGATGGTAAAGACAACAAATTAAAGATTAAATGCATTATGAAAGAGAAAGGTTTTAGTCTCATGTCTAAAGGTGCAATCCTTTCTATGTTTAGAAAGAAAAAAGTCCTACAACTCCCAGCATTTCACAGCCAGCCATGCTGGGAGCTGTAGACTTTTTTCTGCCTAAACATGCATAGGATTGCACCCTAATGTATACAATGAAGATGCCAGGTGAATCTCCCTTGGAAAGACATTCCACTGACAGGGCAACTACAGAGAAGGCTCTTTCCCTGGTGGTCTCCCATCACAGCATTGTGGGTGGAAGCACCCAGAGAAGAGCCTTCAAAGATGATCTTAGGCAGGAACATATGGGAGGAGGTGTGCTAGGGAGGTACACGTACCTCTTGGGGTGCTCAGTGGGTGCTCGGCAAGCACCACCGCCGCTTGATACCTCTTGCGGCAGCAGCGAGGCTCCCGGCGGACTTTCTAGAGCCCGGAAGTGACGCAATGGGTCCAGGCTGTGCCAGGAAGTGACACGATGGGACCCCGGCGCTGTTTTTCACTTAAATACCACAGAAAACAACCTTAAAACAGCCGCGATTTGCTATTCCCTGGCTCTCCCAGGGAGATGTGCTGAGCTGGGGAGAAGGTAAGTTCCGCGGGGCTTGGGGGGTGAGTGAGGCGAGTTTGCCCCGCACGCTTCCACCCCCCAATCAAGTCACGCATACATCCCTAGGTGTGCCTTCAGATAGACTGGTCCTAAACCATTTAGGACTTTCAAGGTCAGCAGAAGGTTGGTGGCAGGGAGGCCTCTACCTGCATAGTTGCTTATTGGCCTTTTGGCTAAGATCAAGTGTAGTGTAGCTGCATAGCCAGTTTAACATAATTTTAGTGAAATATAGAACTATTTTTAAAAAATCCAAATTGGGCCTGGGGCAGTTTGCCCATAATTAGTTCACCTCAAAGATCTAGTAGCAATAATAACGCCTGCCTTCCAAACACAGGAAACAAAGCGCTCTGTGGGAAAATTTATATTTATGCATGTCATGACCCTACCCATGCCATGGGTGAAGCCCTAGCAGTAAGTATGGGGGGGGGGAGTGTGAGAGGAGAGTGGAATGTTGAGATGTCTGCTGATTGGATGAGGGAGTAGAATGGGGAGAGTGGGAGTGTATATAAGGGAAGTGCTCGTCAGTTCAAGGGGGGGAGTCCGAAGAGAGGGAGGGAGGGAGGGAGGGAGGGGGAGAGGGTTTACAACATTTAGGATCTCATAACCTCATCTATTTCCCTACCCTCAATTGTAATCAATAAAACTTGTTTCATTTTTTTAAAAAGAAAGTGAGTGGATTGAATAAGTTATCCTAAGGGGGTTGGTGGCAGCGGAGGAGTGAAGAGAGTGTTGCTTACTAAGTGGTCGTGAGGAGGGGTTTACAAGGTCTTCTTGTGAAGGATGAGGGAGAGGGAGGGAGAGAGAGATGGGTGGCATGACAGGTAGAGGCATGAGAGTGCACCTGAGCTTTTGAGGGTTGATTCATACACTAATGAGAAAGCACACAGAATCACTGACTACCACTCGGAAAAGCTGTATTAGTTTCTGGAAGAAGGGAAAAGTCCCCCTCCAACCCTACCTAAAATAGACTACAGCAGCTGGAAGGTGCTTCCACTTAAAGATGGGAAATCACCTTCCCATTCACCCTGAAAGAGACTGAGGCTTCATGAGTTCCAATCAAATACTTGAAAAGCATCTCAAGGTGATTTTCAAGTGCTGCAACTCTAAAACAAACAAACAAACAAAAAACCCTAGTGTCCATGGCTTCATTGGCTAGGGGTGTGAATCTTCTTCAGACAAAGGCCATGTTCTGAGCCATTGCAGCCCACTTTGGAGATATTCAGGCTGCCTCTGGAAGAAAAAGAAACAAAAACCGGTTTGGGAACTTGGTACCTGCTTTAAACCCCTCCCCACTCAAACCTTAATTAGTCTCTGATCCTGAGATTTTGCAAGCTTCGTTTCTTCTTCGGAAGGTGCTACTATGCCTGCTAATTTTATCTAGTTCTGCTACAAAGTAAAAGTGTGTGTGTGTGTGTGTGTGTGTGTGTGTGTGTGTGTGTGTCTTTTAAAAATCCCCATTATAGGCCATGGGGAAAGATCCAAAGTTTTGGAAAATGAACTGAAGCAAGACTCTGCCCTGAATCCAAAACAAAGCATGATGACTGTCTGAAGCTCTGAGCGACATAGAGCAGGTTCTGAACCTATTATTTTCTTCTCTGAACAGTCCTATCATCTGCTGCCTTCTCCTGCCCTGATGTAAGTTTTAGAACCCTAGAGTCAATGGGATGCAATGGAGGAAGGATATAAACAGAGTCAAGATGAGCACAGCCTCCTAGCAACAGTCACTTCTGTTTGCAAGAATTTGAGCAGAGTTGCCTGCCTATGCAAGAATCCCTGCTGAAATTTCCATGGCATTCCTATTCCCAGTCCCAGTCATACCCAGTCTCTCTCTTTGTCTTGTCAAGTGCTCTAGCAGGAAAGGAGCACTTCCTAGCTGCTGTGCTGATCCCTTCCTTTTGCAGGGTAGACTGCTCTCCTCTCAGCAAATGGGCAGACTCTCTTCCAGTCAAAAGAGGGGACTGGAGAAGCTCCAGTATGTGCAGAAACACTTAGGCACAAGCATGGGAAATTTTGGATCCTGACCATAACAAATAAACCAATAAGTAACCATAACAACCGCATCATTTGTATCGCTTGACATATGTTGCATGATTAATTTCTGCAGCTGATGAAAATATTTTGGGAACATGGCATCATCGCTAGCTGTACCTTCAGCTCTTTCCTAGGATGATTTGCCTGAGTTCACAACATATGTTCAAAATGGGCAGGACTTTTCATTGCTTTCTGAAAGATAGCAACAGAATTCACTCCACAATTATTTGGGTATAATTTAGTTGTCATAGCAAGGCTTTTTCTAGAGAATGGCATGGTGATGACACTTTTTGTGACAAGACAGAATTTTTAAAGCATCTTCAGTGCACCAGGCAGATGTTCTGGGATGGAAAGGTGACATTTATGGAGCCATGCATAGAAATGTGTGATAGTATATTGCTGTGGGATTGAATGGCTATCAGTGCTCATTTGGGATTACCTTTGGGCATGTTTATTCCTTGATGAAAGCAACACCAAGCAATGACTTCTTTGTGTGATCAGACTATCACAATATGCCATCACAAACCGAACTCCCATATCTCTGCACATCACCTTAAATCCAATGCTTTTCAATGTAGTAATTTCACACATTAAACTGCCAGTAGTCAAGGGTAAAGAAATCAAGTGATGTACGTGCATGTATGGGCTTATGCTGGCTCAGTTTGTCTGAGTGTGGAAAGCTAAGCAGGGTCAGGCCTGGTTATTACTTGGATGGGAGACCCTGCCTCTAGTTTCCTGCACTGAGCAGGGGGTTGGACTCGATAGCCTTGTAGGCTCCTTCCAACTCTATGATCTATGAATCTATGAAAAGCCTTTGTCTTTATTCAAATATTTCTATCCTGTCTTTTTGTCTCCTAATAGGATCCCCCATGATGACTCACAATGCTCAGAAAGACATATGTCTTGATCAAATAACCTCAAAATAAATAAGGCAGCATCAAAACACCATTAAAACAACAGCAACCATCCATCAGCACAGCAAGTGAATAAAGCCAAATGGCTACACATTTTCAGAAAGCATCCAGAACAATGTTATTTTCACCTGATGCCTAAAGGCAAAGAAGGAGGGATCAGCCATGTCCTCCAGGGCAGGAATTCCAACAGTGAAGATGCCATTGCTGAGAAGACCTTATCTTGCACATTCACTGCCACAAGGCAGTAGAACATTAGGGCCATCTCTGATTTTATTTATTTATTTATTTTATTTTATTTATTATATTTATACCCCGCCGTTTTTCCTGCAAGGAACCCAAGGCAGCTTACATGATCCTCCTCCTCCTCCTCTCCATTTTATCCTCACAACAACCTTGTGAGGTAAGTTAGGCTGAGAGTCAGTGACTGGCCCAAAGTCACCCAGTGAGTTTCAGGTAGGTTCATATAGGAGAAGATGGCCCTTTAGAGATCCAAGCCCCAACTATTTATGGCTTTAAAGTTCAAAACCAGCACCCTGAATGGGACCCAAGAACAAACTAGGATCCAATGGGATTTTTGCAGTATTGTCATGATGTAATCTGAAAGAGTTGCCTCTCAGTGCCCTTGCCACTCAGATGTGGTGGTGGTAAAGTCAGATTTCTACCTGGGAGTAGGCCCTAAAATAGGCTTTAGCCAGGGTTTGGATGGATTTGTCACAAGGCACTGATACTCAAGTCATTTTCCCTGCCATTCCACCGCTCGCAACCCTGCAGAAAACAAAAGAGATGACTAGGCTCTTATAAGCAGGAGCGGGCATTTAGAGTGATTGTGTCAACCATGCAGGCCACCTGGCCCTACTATTAGGCAGGGTGAGACAGCTGTGTCAGGCAGCTGATTTGGAGTGTCATGAAAGGGCAGTGTTATTCTGCAAAAATGCTAGGTCTATCAGTGTTTGTTTTTGTTCTGTACTGTTTAAATACTTTGTGCAAGCTCTTGTGTGTAGGGATGCTGGAGAAATCTTCAATGGATTCAAATAAGTTCGGATTGCTATGAATCGGACCTGTGGATTCTGCAGCAAACCAGCTTTCCCCGAGTTACATGGATTCCATGGACTTCTGGACTTCTTTTTTTTACTTTTCATAATTTTACGCAAATTTAGTCATAGAAAAATATGAAAAATTAAAAAACAGTGACTGAAAATACGCATTTCCCCCCATCAACTAAAGTGTGAAAATGCACATTTTGGTGGGATTTGAGTATTTGGGGGGGATTTGCACATTTTCGGAAGTGTAATTTGTGCAAATGCGTACGAACGCATTCACGCAAAATCCAGTTCTGTCAATGAGCGGATGACAGAATGAAAGGTGCCTTACAATCCATGAAATGCAGATGAATGGATTTAACAAAATCCATACATCCCCATCTGTGTGGCTATAATGTATGTATCTGAGTAGGCCAGAGGCCTAGCTTTGTTACTGTGTGTGAAGCCTTAAACAATTGTGGTTGCCTTGGTTACGGTGGCTTATGAAGCAAGGAGTTAGGCAGTTTAATATGTTTAGGGGGGGAAGTTATCTTTGTTTTGATTAGTCAGGTGGGTCAACAAAGATGATTGGCAGCTGGGAGTTCCATGGGGAAGATGATTGGCCAGGATTTGAAGGGGGGGAAGGGTCAGGGGAAGCCTGTTAAAGTCAGTTAGGGACAGATGGAAAGGGGGATGATAGAGAGTTGGGAGCTACTGGTGGTCAGCTGAAGGAAGCAGTGCTCAGAGGTGGGGAAAGAGAAAGCCAGTCAGAGAGGACTCAGAGAGACCTGGAATCCAGAGCTGGTGGCTGTGGAGAGCAGGAGGCCAGGCTGTGTGGGAGTGATACTTCAGGCAGGGAGCAGAGCCCAGCATCCATATCAGAGGTGTGACTGGAAGGAGCTTCAGCAAGTGATCCCCGATACAGTGTCATCATCCCAGAAGCCAGAGGCAACGAGATGGGCTGAAGGCAGAGGAAGGCTGCTGTACAGCATCCATTCCTGGTTGTGAGAGACTGGCTGGGGTGGAGTTTAGGGAAATTGGATCTGGGGGAAAGTTACAGAGAGCTTATTAGCAGGGAATAAGTACAGTGAGTACTTATAAGTATAAGCAGGGAATGAGTACAGTGACCAAGGGTATTTAATTTTACTACATTTAAGCATTCCCATGCTATAATTTGAATAACACTCTATTACCTTATGTACAAAACATCCCTTAATCAACCTCTTAGTTTAATAGTTTAAACTGTCTCTAGTGTCGGTGCCCATCTCATGCCTAAGTCTCTTATACCAAGCAACTAGGAGGTTTTAAAGTATTCTAAGATAATTGGTGATGGTGGGAAAGGGTCACTTCCTAGAACTCTATACCATTCTAGAGTTATAGTGGCAGGGAATTCCATAGTCCCTGAAATAAAAATGTTGCTTAAAAAAAAAATTAAGGTGGGATAATTTTCCTTGCAGTCATCGTGTGTGTGTGTGTGTGTGTATACTGCCAAAGAGTGGAAGAGGAGCTTGTTGAATATTCTGCTAGAGGTAACAAAATAACTTGGCTTACCTTGCATACGATAACGATACAACTTGACTGGTGTTTGTGTGTGTGGGGGGGTCATTACCTACTCCATCTCAGGCAGAAAATGTCTTGGCATGGTCCTAGACACAGGCCATCTCCCCTTTCCCATAATGAGTTTCAACCAGTGCTTTTTTTCTGGAGAAAAGGGTACCGGAACTCTTGGATTACATTTCCTCGGGAGTAGATGGCGATTAAATTGTAATGCAATTAATAGAAGAAAAGGTGCTGGAACTCAGTTCCGGTGAGTTCCACCAGAAAAAAAGCCCTGGTTTCAACAAAGCTGCCCATCAAAATAACAGGAAACTTCCTGAGTGCCACCAATAATCCATTTGGAGACATAAATCTATGAGGAGGCATTTTAATAGGTCCTTCACCCTACAGAGCTTTGGGTTTACAGAAAGCCTAAATACTACCAGATATTGGTTTGGATCCAG
The DNA here is from genome assembly GCA_021292165.1 of Shinisaurus crocodilurus. Lineage (NCBI taxonomy): Eukaryota > Metazoa > Chordata > Lepidosauria > Squamata > Shinisauridae > Shinisaurus > Shinisaurus crocodilurus. The sequence continues at coordinate 262,452,405 of CM037876.1, read as the reverse complement.
AATCCTCGTTCTGCCAGTGGAAAGATACTACTGGCGGAATGGGTCTTCGGCATGCTCTCATTCCCCTGCAGTCCCCATGCATCCTCCAAATCTCCTCCAGAGATATCCTTCCACTGGAAAAATCACGATTCTCGATCCATTAATCTCACTATGACAATTGCAACGGTGCAATTGCAACCATGATCTATACAAAGAACTTATACAAGCCTGATTTTCTTCACAGTAACGTCTTGAGATTGGAGTCTAAGAAGTGTGTGAAAATGGTTCCAACTTTCTAACCACTCCTTAGAACTGAGGGATTCTAAACTGTTTTACAAATTGCCTCATTCTTGTAGAACTGGGTTGTTGAAAGCTTCAGTGTTGATACTGCTCAAACTAAAAAAAAATGTTGGCCATGTGCCTAAGGTTCTCTGAGGGCTGACTTACAGAGAGGGCAGAGTCAATAAAAATGAATGATTTGAGAAGGAAAACCCAGTTCTATGCAACATGTATCATGCAGGTCTTAAATGCTCTTTTCCCTAACTCTCCTTCCCAGTGTGAAAACAAAACAAGAAAATCCATTACAAAGTACAGAGTTTTCTGTGTTCTTGATTTGATTAGGAGTGCCGCCAACACTACCCATCCCTCCTCCTCTGGGGATGAATCAGTACATGAAGAATTCTAACTTGGAAAGCATGGTTGCTGTGAGCAATCCAGTCCTCAAAAGCCAGCCCCCAGCCAGCTCTGAAGCAAATTTGGCAAAAAGTGTAAGTGAAGAGAAAGAGAAAGACATCAGGGGGGGGGGGGGAAGGAGGGGGCAGTGATGGGGAAAACTGAAACTGCTTGATAAGAGGCAAGCATAAAACCAGACTAAGGCCTTAATCCAGTGATTGCAAAATGGCATTGCAAACGTACAGGGAAAAGCCAGAAATGCAAGAGGATGTGCATGCCCATCCTACCAAATTGGAATTTGCATTTCATCCACACTGAGACTGGGTGATGTGAACACACAGATCCCAACCTCACAGACCCACAGGACATACAACCTTGCATGTTCATTATCAGTGTACCCATGTGTAGTGGAATCCAGTACTGCCCTGCTGAAGCCAATGGTGGATCTCTACATGCAGCAGGATCCTTTACAGCAGGAATGGCCAAATTCTTCACCTGGAGAAAGGGGGGAATTCCCCTTAGATAAGCTGCTGTGAGGTCAGATCTCCTAAGCAGCTTCACCAGGAAAGGTCTGCACACACACAGAGATGTTAAAATGTTGACAGGGAAATGTTGTAAAAATAGAAAACAGGACCAGGGGAATCACACACTGTTCCTTCCCTTCAGACACCCTTTGGGAAATGAGAAGGTTGCCCCCTGTCTACAGTGGGCTCTTGGACCACCTCTCTTCTTGTAATGACAGGGTGCTTGCTGGGCTCAAGGCATAACTTTTGAGTTATTCTAGCAAGTTTGTCCTTGAATGGTGATATATGGTCATATGCAGCTTAATATTTCTAGCAGTAGCTTCTAGAAATATATATCTATTTTGAAGTGAAAGCCAGCTTTGGAT